>JAVJIX010000179.1:102500-175000 GCA_036785185.1 Paratrypauchen microcephalus
ATGATATATTCATACAGAGCAACAGCACTAAACATATTATGTATAATGGAAAATAGTTTAGTGCAATATTATTGAGAGTTCAGTATTATTTAGAGCAGAGGTCTTCAACAGGGGGGTCGCGACCGAGGTACTGCAGGGGGGGTCGCGAAATCTTTTGATTTCACTTCAAAATAATATAATTTTATATTTTATAGTGTAAAATACAGTATTAACCTGTGTATTATTTCCTTGTATTGGATGTACCATAACAGAGTAGCAATGTTTATACATGACACTAAGCTCAATTTAATATAAAACACAATTCTATGCCGTATATATAGTAGGGGGTCCCTGGCCCAGTTCGCCATCTGTTTGGGGGTCCCTGGTCTGATTTTGAGTATTACCCAGAGTTCAGTAGTCTGACAGCTTGGGGGTAATAGCTGTCTTTGAGTCTTTTTGTGCGTGCTGGCAGGCTCCTGTATCGTCTACCAGAGGGTAGCAGACGGAAGAGTCCTTGTGCCGGATGAGTATGGTCCTTAGTGATGCTGCGTGCCTTACGCAGACCCCTGCTGTGGTAAATGTCCTGGATGGATAATATATAATAATATATTGCGATAAAATGTCCCCTAAAGTTTTGTACTATAGCTGCTTCATCACTGTATGTCTGGTGTGAAAGATTATTACTATATCATTACTTTAATACAGTACATGATCAAAGGAGAAGTTCAATTTGTCAACTGGACAAAGTTTGTTTGGTTGAAAACGTTTCGCCGCTCATCCGAGAGGCTTTGTCAGCTCTGGTTATTGTACTGGTTAGACCCTGCTTATATCTAGCTGCCGGGAGGCGCGTCCGACAATGACAAAAGCTCTGAAAACGATCCCCCTAATCTGTCTCTTTGTTTTTCAAATTACTCTGACGGCTGTTTCGACCCCCTATTCAACGTCTAACGACCCTCTCCACCCCTCTGCCCTGGCTCTGTTTGACTGGTCTAAGAATCCCATTATAAATGGGCGACAAGTTATATCTCACTCCCCCATTTCTGTTTAATGACGGATTCTCTTTTTTGACAAAAATAGCCTCTTTAACTCCCCTTTCAAACCAGTTCTTTTCCCTGGCTAAGATCTGAACCTCACTGTCCTCAAAAGAATGGCCCGTGGCTTCTAGGTGAAGATGTACCGCAGAAGCCGGTCCACTCTGGCACGCCCGTCTGTGTTGGTACATCCTCTTGTGAAGTGGCTGTTTTGTTTCCCCAATGTAGCGCTCACTGCAGTCTTCACTACACTGAATGGAGTAGACCACATTGCTTTGTTTGTGGCTCGGTGTTCTGTCCTTTGGGTGGATGAGTTTTTGTCTTAAAGTGTTTGTGGGTTTGAAATAAACTGGAATTTCATATTGTCTGAAAATCCTCTGTAGTTTTTCCGAAACGCCGGCCAGGTACGGAATCGCTACCCCTTTCCTCCTGGGTTCGGATTCTCTGTTGTCTTGTTTATTGTCCTTGTCTCTCTTGGTTTTGTTGACAGCCCATTTAGGATATCCACAAACAGAGAGGGCTTCCTGCACATGTTGCTCTTCTTTCTCCTTGCCCTCTGTGCTTGTGGGAACCACTTGGGCCCTGTGTTGTAATGTCCGAATAACACCCAGTTTGTGCTGCAGTGGGTGGTGTGAATCAAAAAGCAGGTATTGGTCTGTGTGTGTGGGCTTCCTGAAGACTTCTACTTGGAGTCCCCGGTCTCCTCCTATCGTTACTGCACAATCTAAGAATGCCAATGTGTTATCCTTGGCATCTTCACGGGTGAATTTGATGTTCGGATCTACAGAATTGATATGTGCAGTGAAAGGTTCCAAATCTTGAATTTTGATTTTTGTAAAATTATCATCAACATAACGAAACCAGTGTGTGGGAGGAGTGCCTGGATATGAAGCTAAGGCACTCTGTTCAAATTGTTCCATGTATAAATTAGCCATGATAGGGGAGACCGGTGAGCCCATCGCACAGCCATGAATTTGCCTGTAAAAGTTCCCTCTGAACTGGAAATAGGTGGTATTTAGACAAATTTCCAGCAGTTGGCAGATTTGGTCAGGAGAAAGTTTGGTTCTCTCTTCTAGCTTGGAATCCTGTAGTAAACTCCTTCTCGCTGCTTCGACCGCTACAGCTGTGGGGATACAAGTGAAAAGAGAGGTTACATCAAAGGAAACCATTGTCTCATCCTGACCAAACTGGAGAAACTTAACTTTGTTTACAAATTCGGCTGTGTTCTCAATGTGGTGCTCCGTGTTACCCACCAATGGCGCCAAGATGGTTTTAAGGTGTTTGGCCAAATTATATGTGATAGAGTCAACACTACACACAATGGGTCTGAGTGGTACTCCTTGTTTGTGAATCTTCGGGAGGCCATAGATGCACGGGATAGCATCACCAGGGTACAGTCTGTAATACAGCTGTAGATCAATGACTTCTTCTTTCCTCAACTTCTGCAAGCAATCAATGATCTTCTTTTTGTACCCATTGGTGGGGTCCCGTTTCAGTATTTCGTATGTTGTCGTGTCACTGAGTAGGCTGTTCACCTTAGCCTCATAATCAGCTGCGTCCAAGATCACCGTGCATCTCCCTTTGTCTGCAGGCAGGATTTGGATGCTCTGGTCCCTCTCTAGAGCAATGATGGCCTTCCTCTCCTCTGGTGTTACGTTTGAGGGTGGAAGTTTTGCATTGCTCAATGCAGCTGTTAATTTCAGTCTAAGGTCTCCAGCTTCTGTCTCTGTGAGCTTGTTGTTTCTAATGGCGGTTTCCGCTGCCGTGATGTAGTCCACCGTGGGGATGTGGTTGGGAGTCACCGAGAAATTCAGTCCTTTGCACAGAACTTCTTTCTCTGTCTGAGTGAGTACCCGGTTGGAAAGATTTTTCACCCAGCGTTCTTTTTGCACTGATTGGCTCGGTCTGTCCTCCTTCATATTGTCACTCCGACCCTTGGGGTTATTTCTATGTTGATTCTGGAGTTGTGCAAACTTCCTAATGTGTCGCTCTTTGGTTTTGCTGTGCTGCCTCAACTGACCCGTAGCTATGAAGTCGTTAATCTTGTGAAACATTTCTTTTGGCACTAGACCCGTTATTTTGTTAAGTAAGCTGTCTATTTCAGATTTTAAGTTATCAATTTCATAATTGAGACGGCTAATTCTAAGGCTAAGTATACCTCTCAGGTAACGCTGGGTTAATACAGTACACAAAAACTTACATGCATACTGGCCACATATGTGTACATATATGGCATGTATAAGGTCACTACTATATGCATAGTGACCACATATGTGGCCAGTCGATAAAGTACCTCCTGGTTTGTTTATTTTTCTTTGAAAATCACCAAATACTACTTTTACATGTTCTAAAACAAATATTTTACTAAACTGATATAGATTTTCCCTTCACTTGCAATAATTACATGGAGGAATTATTGCATTTGACAAGTGGGAAAGTCAAACTCACCTGCTTCCACTGGGGGCTGCCATCTTGATTCTGCAACAGGATATCACAGCGCCATCTAGCAGCAATAGAATGCAACTACAGGGCTGCATGTATGTGGCCAGCATGCTTTTAGGGGTGAAAATGTCTGTTTTCCCTCCATTTGACCCACTTAAACTTAGGCAACATATGTGGTTACAATGCAAGAAAGGGATAAATTCTTATTCCTTATAACTGCTAGCCTCATGAGCTTCATTTGACTGGAGCCCAATGTTGTAGGTGACATCGTATTCCCTTAGTCCACTTCTTTATACGGTCTGTGGTTTAATGCAGTAGCAAGAGGCTGTACTGGTAAAATTGTGTCTGTTTTTAGTTGAGTGATTGTGAAAATAATGATGAACTGTAATTAAAATTTGAGATGACCCCAGGAAGAGAAGCTGACGCAATACGCTGCAGAAACTAACGCCGATCAATATAAACGATAAACAATAATGTCATAGGTAGATCTCTGTCACCTCATAAAATCATGATGCTAAAAAATAGACTATTAATACTTAAAGGTCCCATGACATGGTACTTCTTGATGCTTTTATATGGCTCCTTAATGGTTCCCTAATACTGTAAATGAATCCTTCTTCAAAATCAACACTCAGTGCATGAGAAAGAGAGATAAGATGAGAAAGAGTCATAAATGTCACTCTGGAACACTCCATTATGGGCGTTGTTGCTTGAATGCAAATGAGGAGGACAGAGATGGCCTATAGTAGCGGGTGGGGGCGTGGCCAAACTCTCCACTCTTTCCTTTTCAGCTCTGCCCTGTGCGCTCTGACCCACTTCCGTGTTTTTGCGCGGAGGGAGAGATGAGAAGCGGTCCATTGATAAATAAACACATTTCCACAGAAAATAAAATTAAACCACTGCTGTTTCAGATATCCACAGTCTCAGATAAAGGACTTCCGAGCCTAGAAACACTCGCAAGTTCCTCCAGGCAAATAAAAAAACGCATTTCGCATTGCGTAGAATGAATGAATGAATTAACCATGGGGGGGCCCTAAACAGTGTAGGGGAGCTCACATTAACGTTCAAAAACCTCAGAAAGTGAAAATTTCATGCCATGGGACCTTTAAACAAAAGAATAAAACAAAAACTAAAATGTTTAAAAGTCGAGCATAAAACGTAAAAGCATTTTCTTCGTTGTCATTCAGCGTGGTTTCTGTGTCTGTACAGCGTCTAAAATCACGGTAATATCGAACGTGCAGTCATGTTTTCTTTGACTTCTGACTTCTGTGTGTTGTTGAATATAATTGACCAATTAAAAGTGCCCTATTCAACTGTTAAAACCTGCAGACACACTGAACACACTGAACCCTGTGTGAGCCTGCACCGCCACAAGCCCCGGCTGCTACAGAGGCTTCACACTGACAATCTCTGCTCCAGGCCCTTCAATAAAGAGAATAATCCTGATTTAAGTGTGGAGGTGCGGGTGAAGCCAGTGGACCACACAGCTCTGCAGGATTAGGCGGTGAGAGGCTGGCTTCAGGTTCAGATCAGGGGCCAGTGTTTCTCTGGGAGTGAGAAAATGTTTTTACAAAATACACACAACTGTTACTCTGAGGAGAGAGGAGAGTTTGGTGGTTCAGCAGAGTTCTGACCAGTGCATATTGTTGTCGTGTCCTTGGGCACTCTCCAAAGTACGAATGTGATGTGTGAGTGGAGGCCTTCTCCATCATCCTTTTTCCCAGCTGGGCATCTACGTCTTTTGAGAAGTTATGTCCCAGAGTCCAGTCTGGGTGCCAAGGAGAGACTGACTATCTTGGAAGTTGATAACATTCCTAGTCCATCCATCCATCCATGTTCTTCCGCTTATCCGGGGCCGGGTCGCGGGGGCAACAGTTTAAGCAGGGACTCCTAGACTTCCTTCACTCAGGACACCTCCTCCAGCTCCTCCAGGGGGACCCTTGCCTGGTTTACACTTATATATATCACAAGTGATATATGGCCTGGGAGCGACCTTCGAAATATCTCGTAGCGGAGGTGTGGTTTATGATCGCCAACAGCCGTTTATTGGGCATTACAAATGTCTATCATTTGGCGTATACGTAGCCCATAGCCAATCATGTCAGTTGTCAGTTCAAACTACAAGCTTCCGTTTGTCACGTAGTACGCGTCACCGTCTTGCTACCCCTCCCCGCTCTCTGATTGGCTCCCAGAATCGGGAGAGCTCGCTTGCCATAGTTGCCAGGCTGTCTTTCAGATCGGAAGCAGCCTGGGATTTTGCAGGTTAGGGGGACCCCAAGGCGTTCCTAGACCAGCCAAGACCAGCCCTTCCCCGGGGCCTCCTGGTGGGACATGCCCTGAACACCTCCTGAGGGAGGTGTCTAGGAGGCGCCCGGAACAGATGCCCGAGCCACCTCAGCTGCTCCTCTTGACGTGGAGGAGCAGCGAATCTACTCCGAGCTCCTCCCGTGTGACTGAGCTCCTCACCCTATCTCTAAGGAAACTCATTTCGGCCGCTTGTATCCGTGATCTCGTCCTTTCGGTCATTACACTCCTAGTCATTTAGGTATTTATTTTATTTTATTTTATTTGACAGGGGCATTCCACACTAAATGTATTGCACAGACCAGATTTAGCTACAAGATCGTTTCATCCCTGGACAGAGGCAGAGGCCTAGGTAACAGTCTGCGGGTACTTCATAAAATGGCCCATGTAATATTTAAAATAGAGCTAAAAACACAAACTGCAACAACCCAGCACTCCAAACAAATTTACAAATTGATATATTGGCATAGTGTATATACATTATCTCTACAGACAGCCATTGAGGCCCTCAACTTCGACTGTCACCCCAATCTCTCTGCACCAGCCTCTTACAGTTCCTTCGTCCAGAGGATTATCTGCCCCATGTCACTCCTTTGGACTGGGCTCCATGGAGGGAAGGCTGGCGGACTATCGAGCACCCACCCCAGGTCTAACTCCTGGGTGGGGCCCCAGTGGCTGATGTCCAGTTGTATTTCAATCATCAAAGTACTTCAGACCCACTGTTAGACTGACCCGTCACCCAGGACAAGTTTGTCTCGGGAGTCCCTATAGGTCCCATGACCAGCCAGTCCCTTCATTCTGCTTGAGGGTCTGGAGATTGAAATGGTCCGACCACAGCTGTGTCTCTCAAACGTGGAAGACATCTCTCGAAAATTCTCATAACATTCAAAATAACTTCTTTTACCTGACTTAATAGTTTGGTGCTTCAATTGTTGATTCTGTTTCTCTGTCGTTTATGTTGTTTTTTGACGCAGATGGAGAATGTGTTTAGAGAAAGTTTAGGCCTGGTTTAGCCCAAATTTAGACCTGGTTTAGTCCAAGTTTAGACCTGGTTTAGTCCAAGTTTAGACCTGGCTTAGCCCAAGTTTAGACCTGGTTTAGCCCAAGTTTAGACCTGGTTTAGCCCAAGTTTAGACCTGGTTTAATCCAAGTTTAGACCTGATTTAGTCCGAGTTTAGACCTGGTTTAGCCCAAGTTTAGACCTGGTTTAGCCCAAGTTTAGACCTGGTTTAGTCCAAGTTTAGACCTGGTTCAGCCCAAGTTTAGACCTGGTTTAGCCCAAGTTTAGACCTGGTTTAGCCCAAGTTTAGACCTGATTTAGTCTGAGTTTAGACCTGGTTTAGTCCAAGTTTAGACCCGGTTTAGCCCAAGTTTAGACCTGGTTTAGCCCAAGTTTAGACCTGGTTTAGATCAAGTTTAGACCTGGTTTAGCCCAAGTTAGACCTGGTTTAGCCCAAGTTTAGACATGATTTAGCCCAAGTTTAGACCTGATTTAGTCCAAGTTTAGACCTGGTTTAGTCCAAGTTTAGACCTGGTTTAGCCCAAGTTTAGACTTGGTTTAGTCCAAGTTTATACCTGGTTTAGCCCAAGTTTAGGCCTGGTTTAGCCCAAGTTTAGACCTGGTTTAGCCCAAATTTAGACCTGGTGTAGTCCAAGTTTAGACCTGATTTAGTCCAAGTTTAGACCTGGTTTAGCCCAAGTTTAGACCTGGTTTAGCCCTAGTTTAGACCTGATTTAGTCCAAGTTTAAAACTGGTTTAGCCCAAGTTTAGACCTGGTTTAGCCCAAGTTTAGACCTGATTTAGTTCAAGTTTAGACCCGGTTTAGCCCAAGTTTAGACCTGATTTAGTTCAAGTTTAGACCCGGTTTAGCCCATGTTTAGACCTGGTTTAGTTTGGTTTTTGTCAAAGTGTGTGGTTCTGGTTGGAAAGGTAACCCTACAGGTGCATGAAGCCGCAGAGAACGCAGCTCGTAGAACCCTTCAGGAGCGCAAACCCTCCACCACGTTACAGTGCCAGTTCAAGGAGGGGAGAGACAGAATTATATTATTATTGGAATGAGTCCTGCAGTTTTTCTTGTCCTTCTTTCACCACAGGAAGTGCTCCAGGTTTACTCTGTCCCTGCGGGCTTTAGGAAACTTTTCATAATGACTCTAGTGACATAATGTAATGGGTGTTATTTGGAGGAAATTGCACCGCAGTGAAAACATGGCCAACCTGCTGTTTTAAACCGTGGCTCTGAGGTCATGCGAATAATGTCCAGAGAGAGGAGGCAGACTGGACCAGGGCTGTAGAGGAGAGACCCACCCACAGAGGGGGACAGGCTCAGGGGAGGGGACACAAAGTTTACAACGTCCTGTAGGCCCAATGTCAGAAATATTAATAAACCAGGTCAAAATCATTATGACCTTATAGCTGTTGATATACTTTAAAGTCTTGAAAATATGCACCATGTAACGTTTGCTTGAGTCCATGGAGATGCTGGTGCTTTGCCTGGAATGGACTGGTATGTCTATAAACTCAGCAGTAGGGATGGGAATCGAGAACCGGTTCCTGCTGAGAACCGGTTCCGTGTGTTTCAATTCCACGGAATCGATTAGCAGTTTATCTAACGATTCTCTTAACGATTCCAGCCAGCACGAATTACGCACAAAAGTGGTGGGATTGATACGTGCTTCGCCGCTTCACTGATAACAGAGTTTATATACTATTTTCACATGACGAGAAGAACGTTTGTGAAAATGGACTTTTAACTTCCACTTGGACACATGACACGTTTGGGAGACCTTCGGGACAGGTTCGGGACAGGTCCGTTTATCCGGAGCTCGTGTACAAAGTGCGGTCGGATACTTAGCAGCAGAAAGTTCGGGGATATAAGCACATACACGAATACACGTGGAGACACGCAAATTTTCCGACAACAGAACGACACGGGGTGAGTCATATTATTATCATATTATTTCTGCATCAAATGGAGATATTAGGTGAAAGCAGCGGCTTGTGTCAACATTAGCCTGTGCGCTAAACCGGGACTAAACAAGGACTAAAATAGAACTAAAGCAGGACTAGACCAGGACAAGACCAGGACTAGACCAGGACTAAACCAGGACTAGACCAGGACTAGACCAGGACTAGATCAGGACTAGACCAGGACTAGAACAGGACTAGACCAGGACTAAACCAGGACTAGAACAGGACTAGACCAGGACTAAACCAGGACTAGAACAGGACTAGACCAGGACTAAACCAGGACTAAACCAGGACTAGAACAGGACTAGACCAGGACTAGACCAGGACTAAACCAGGACTGGACCAGGACTAAACCAGGATTAGACCTGGACTAAACCAGGGGGGTATTCCACGAACGTCGCTAAACTTAGCCGCGACTAAGTGCTAAGTCCTCGCCTGGCTGAGACACAACTTAGACAAAAGCTTGAACCCGTTCCACTAACGCGTTTCAGCTGCGCCTAGTAATTTGATGTGATGATAAGAGTAATTGTAGGTTAAATTCATTTCCATTTCTGTAATATGTTGCAAATATAAATGCGTGAAAATTTAACTGAAATTTGACGTGGGCATCAATAGGTCAATAGCGGGAATCGAACCCGGCCCGCCCATACGAGAGTCAAAGCACAAATCCACTCGACTACAGATATTCTTTGGAATACTGCTGGAATTCTTCTATATGTTAATGTCGTAAAGTCAGCGGCTGAAAAGCATATGTTTAGATTACCGGAGAATTGTCAAGAACCGAGAACGTAAGGTAATTTGTTTCTTTGCTGATGTTGTTTTCGGACAACACAGATACTCATGCGGGAGGTGTGCGGAACGGTGTGTTTGACACTCTGTTTACGTCAGGTACGTATTCTCTGCGACACGGCCTAAGTAAGACAGAACTTTAGCCTTGCCGCGACCAGACTATCTGCTAAGACCATGTTGCCCCAGTAACTCAGCGGGAACTAAGTTTAGCGAGCGTCGTGGAACCGAACTCTCACTTAAACTAGCGCCAACTGACGAATAAAGCCGGGCTTTGCGCTTAGTAGCTTTCGTGGAATACCCCCCAGGACTAGACCAGGACTAGTGCTAATCTTGGTGCTAATCAAACAGTTTGTTCTCCTTTTTTCCTCAAATTAGAATCGATAAGAGAATCAATAAAGAATCAAATCGTTAAGCAGTATCGATAATGGAATCGGAATTGTAAAAATCTTATCAATTCCCATCCCTACTCGGCAGGTGAAGCAACCAGGCCAAGGCTGCGTCCCATTACTCTGTCTTACCCCTTCGTCTTACCCCTACCCTTTGGTTTTACTCGTTCATGTGAGGGCAAGGGGGTGTCCCGATTCTAATTCTGATCAAGGGCTCGGGCCACGACCTCGGGCTACATACCCCTTGAAACGAAGTAAGCTCTCGACCAGACTTGAAACGAAGGGGTACACCTACAAGCTCAGGCAGGTTTTTTGGGATCAGGATGGCAGCATCACATCGACCAGCCAAGGAGTCTCATAAATGTATTTTCAGCAGTTGTTATTATCGATTAACAGTTTAACATGGTTTACAATTATGACGCTTATGTTCTACGTTACTTTTAGTGAACTGTTGTTGCTGTTTTAATTGTAGTGATGTCTGTTTAGCCGACATTATCGTTTTCATCAAACATTCATGTATAAACAAGCACATTTTTTTGTCGAGTTGAGGTACCCGATCATCCTTGACATTTGTTTACGTTTGTTTGCGTCAGTTGTTGTCGCCTCTGTAGACGTAGCAGCTCAGGTAGAGGCAAGGGACGATGACGCAAACTGTAATCGAGTGGTGTCCCGTTTCTTAGGGGAACATTCGTACCCCGAGCCCTCTCAGCTCGGTATCAAGGGGCAAGACAAAGACGTAGATAAAGGGGATGGGGTAAGACAGAGTAATGGGACGCAGCCCAATTTACAGGTCAGATATATGGATAGGCGAGCTTAATATTGATACTTTGCAACTGTCTTTTTTGAATTGATTACTACATTTATATTTTTTACTCTTTCTTATTTTATTGTGATGTGTGAGCTACTGTGTCCAAATAATTTCCCTTGTGGATCAATAAAGTTTGTCTTAGTCTAAGTCTGACATCACCGACATTCCCTGGGAGTGTGACGCTAACTGGGAGCTCTGCTTTGTCTGAAGTTCTGTGACTCAAATGAATGTTTAATCTGAGTTTTATTTCACCACAATCTGACCATAAAAGGTTTAGCTGGAACTACAACAGGTTTGTGCTGTTAAACAAATCCTTCTCATATATCACTGCAGTCATAAGCTACACAGTTTTTCAGCTAATTATTCTCCCCTTTTTGTTGAAAATCAAACACCTGGCTGTGTTTGCCTGTGTGTGCATTGTGTCACCATGGTAACTGGGTTTTTCTTCCATAGAGATACATGAAGAAGACCCCCTTGTGATGTCACTGCAAAGTATCAGTTGCTTTGCCTTGAATGCTTAATATAGATACGGTTAAAGGTGCAATGTGTAACCTTTCTGGTGGAAGGCCGTCAAATGCGTTTCTCCATGGAGAAGTTATTGCTTTGTCTAGAATGTTTCACAGTATGGTATTAAACCTTTCTATCTTCTCAGAAACCAAACCAGACCACGTTACAGGTCAGATCTGTGGAGAAGCGACCCCGCTCAAAGTCAGAATGTCTGTTTTTTGGGTATTTCTGAGCTATAAACCCACCTGTAAGTGGAGATAATATGGTTAACCTCAACCTCCTCGCCAACCACAGCTCATCTCAACCACACCTTCAATTACCCAGAAGCTCTATTTATACATTTAGCCAAAGTTTAGGCCTGGTTTAGCCCAAGTTTAGACTTGGTTTAGCCCAAGTTTAGACCTGCTTTTGTTCAAGTTTAGACCTGGTTTAGTCCAAGTTTAGACCTGGTTTAGTTCAAGTTTAGACCTGGTTTAGCTCAAGTTTAGACCTGGTTTAGTTCAAGTTTAGACCTGGTTTAGCTTAAGTTTAGACCTGGTTTAGTTCAAGTTTAGACCTGGTTTAGCCGAAGTTTAGACCTGGTTTAGCCCAAGTTTAGACCTGGTTTAGTTCAAGTTTAGACCTGGTTTAGCCCAAGTTTAGACCTGGTTTGGTTCAAGTTTAGACCTGGTTTAGCCCAAGTTTAGACCTGGTTTAGCCCAAGTTTAGACCTAGTTTAGTTCAAGTTTAGACCTGGTTTAGTTCAGGTTTAGATCTGGTTTAGCCCAAGTTTAGACCTGGTTTAGCCCAAGTTTAGACCTGGTTTATTTCAATTTTAGACCTGGTTTAGACCAAGTTTAGAGCTGGTTTAGCCCAAGTTTAGACCTGGTTTAGCCCAAGTTTAGAGCTGGTTTAGCCCAAGTTTAGAGCTGGTTTAGTCCAAGTTTATCTCATCTCGACCACACCTTCGATTACCCAGAAGCCCTATTTATACAGCCTATCCCGACAACACTGTCAATGTCAGCTTTCTCGACCCGTGTCTCTCGTTTGTCCTTCAGCCTGAAGACATCACCCTTAAGGAGGGGGGTTCCAAATCAGCTGGGTGACCATTTTGGATGGGAGACAGAGCCCCCACCCTGAGACTCCCCCCAGCCATCGCATCTACCCACCGTCAATAAATATCTTTATTCATCATCGTATTTCATGGTGTGGTCCTTGTTAGTGCATTGAATAAAAGTAAGACAGATCTGTTTAATGTCTTACTGTGGACCATTATCTATCGAAAACACGCAGGTGACGGACCCCCAACCAAAACGTTACATGATGCACCTTTAATGCTAAACTGTAGTATATTTCAGGTAAAGCAATAACATCTCCCTGGAGACAAGGTGGTAAAACGTCCTCCAGAGAAGTGCACCTTTAAACTGTCACATGAAAGCAGTCCCATAGTTCACTTTTTCATGTTCTAACATTACGCTTTAAATCCTGTTTTCTCCTGGACGACTCTTGTCCTTAAACCCACCCTCTCCCTGTCCTCCTCTTGATCTCCTGACAGGCGAGCTCATACCGTAGGCTGGACCCAGATCAAAGCACAGGAACAAAATTAAATATTGAAAATAATCTGTGACGGTTTTGGCGTTTGGATTTCAACATTTTTGCTTTTTGAAAAATGAGACTGTGGTCTGGCTCCCGTTCTCGGTCTGTATCAGGAGGTGTTCTTTTCCACAGCCAAAATGCTAATGTGAATCATGATGGTGGAGCAGACGCCTCCTCACTGCTGGAGCCGAGCTGGAGGAGCCATTTTACATCTCCGAATTCAAAGTCAACGGTTTGAGCAAAAAGCACCTGAATTGTTTTATGAACTCACCACTTCATGAGGGTTATAGAAAGAGCGCTTTTGAATTAGCTCCTATATTACACAGAATTGACTCTTGTGACATACCTGGAGTTTTGTTTCATTCACATGTTTGAGTAATCCTTTAGTATTAGTCTGCCTGCATCTCCAAAGCTCAAAATCCTCTGTTCCACATTGTGATGTCATGACGCAGTTTGTTTTTAATGAGGAAACAACATTTAACATAGTAATAGAAACAGTAAATAGTGTAATAAAGGTGCTTTAAAGGCCCTGTATCCAGTCGTCGAGTTGTAAAATGAAACCGGGGGGATGGTGAAATTTTTCATTTATGTGACATATTTTCCAGCGGGAGGCACACACACACACACACACACACACACCTTAGTCCTGGTTCAGACCTGGTTTAGACCTGGTTTAATCCTGGTTTAGACATGGTTTAGACCTGGCTTAGACCTGGTTTAGACCTGATTTAGTTCTGGTTTAGTCCTGGTTTAGTCCTGGTTTAGTCCCGGTTTAGTCCCGGTTTAGTCCCGGGCCCCTGCTGTCAGCTAATACGTCCCTTTGATGCAGAAATAATATGATAATATAACTCACCCCATAAGAACACGGTCAGCTCCGTAGTTTGCGGTGTGCAATAATTCACGTATCCATGTGTATGTGCGTGGAAACCGACATAATTATCCCGAGTCCCGAGGCGAGAGTTCCTTCTTACGTAGCATTAACATAGCAAATATATATATTTTTTTATCTTTTCTTATTAAAGTTACATGTTGAGATGTGAGCATTCTTGCTGTACCGGAAACAAATTCCACCAACTTGTTGTGTGGCCATTAATAAATGATTCTGATTCTGATTCTGATTCTGATTCTGATTCTGGTTATATTAACGGGGCTCGCTCACAGCTGATCGGCGATCAGGCGCAAACCCAGCAACGCTAATCGTCATGATTGGCGGGAGCGCGATTGGTGGGCATGCTGCAACATGATTGGAAGCCGGAGCGTAGTTCGGCCAATGATTGGCTCTTGGAACTGGCCACAATTCAAAACGGTGAATTTCACCGAAAAGGTGAGGGATTTTCATGCCTGATTGATAAAATGCCACAAGGTCTGGAAGAAGGGATGCCCATTTTAGAAGAGGGATGATTTTGACTATTTTTTCCCCCAGGGGGGATGCCACCCCCCCATCCCCCCTCAACTCGAGGACTGCCTGTATCAGATTGTTTGTATGTATTTGTATGTATTTGAGCCAAATATCATATAAATGTCTTGCCCCAGTTCAGATTTATTGTATAAACAGCTCTTGAGGTCAAAATAAGTCCACAGTACTGTCTGGGCCTAATTAAAGTGTTTTATTGTCAGAGAATCAAGAAGTGTGCTTTGGCATGCTAGTTGTTGTTGCCATATTATATTCTTTAGAAATACCAGACTTTACGCATGATTAAACGTTTTGTTCAAAACATGTTTGAAGTCCAAAACATGAACTTCAAACTAGAAAACAGAAGTTACATCCAGTCTGTCTTGAATACAACATTGTTCGGTCAACACGATTGCTGTTTTTTATTTTCTTTCCCAGTATGTCTCGGTCCGGGAATCGAACCTAAAACCTTCTTGATTTTGGCCAGTCGTCTTTGTCAAAGGCTGATCTCAGAGGCTAAGCAGAACTGAGCCTTCTGGGAATACTGTTGGGAATACTGTTGGGAATACTGCTGGGAATACTGTCGGGAATACTGCTGGGAATACTGCTGGGAATACTGTTGGGAATACTGTTGGGAATACTGCTGGGAATACTGTTGGGAATACTGCTGGGAATACTGTTGGGAATACTGCTGGGAATACTGCTGGGAATACTGTCGGGAATACTGCTGGGAATACTGCTGGGAATACTGTTGGGAATACTGCTGGGAATACTGCTGGGAATACTGTTGGGAATACTTGAACCCTCGCTGTATCGCGGTTCACTCTTCGCGGCCTCGCTGTTTCGCGGATTTTTTTTCCCCATTTTTTTTTTTTTTTTTTTCCAATTTTTTTTATAGTGTAACTTTTTTTTACAGTGTAACATTCTGTCCTGCGCCCTGATTAGCTAAGAGACTAGACCAGGACTAAACCAGGTCTAAAGCAGGTCTAAACCAGGACTAAACCAGGTCTAAATCAGGACTAAACCAGGTCTAGACCAGGGATGGTAGGGACAGAGTCTCTGATTTCGTTCACGAGAGCGCCTGGGTGACAGGCGGTGTGGCCTTTGTTTACTTGCACGAGCCATGGAAGAGACTGAGTGCGAGCCGGACCATGGAAGAGCCAAGAATCAACATGGACGGGCCTGGCGCCTGGCCGCGCGGCGTCCGGGGAAGCCACAGCGGGGAGGGAGCCCGCAGCGGGGGGAGGACACTCGCGCGCACAGAGGAGACAGTGGCTCTTCCCCGTGAGAGGACGAGAGGACGAACCCGACCCCGTCCTAGAGAGCTGTGGAGTATTGGCGACGCATTGATAGCGGTCTGATTTTGGAGCCAGGGTGAAATGCAACCAACTCTTGTGAGCGCAGGTTAGTGTTACCTGGTCTTGTGGTGAGGACTGGTGCTCAGAGGCGTCTGTTAGCGGTTCGGCACTGTTAGCAGTGGCTTGAGTCTTGGCCAAAATGATATCCAGGTCGCTTTCCACTCGACTTTCGCACATGGCATGGATATGTGGTACCAAAACAAACACACGTGTCCGCGCGCACGTGTCCGCGCGCACGTGTCCGCGTGTCACGTGCCCCCCCCCCCCCCCCCTATTAATATATTTTAATGAAAATCTACAAAAGTTTGAGTGTTTAAACAAGAGAAAAATGTTAATACCAGTCTCAGAAAGGTGTATAATGTGTCTGGTGAAGCGTTTTCAGCCTTAAAACATGTAGAATAATTGTAAAATATAAAATTGTCCTACTTCGCGGATTTCACTTATTGCGGGCTATTTCTGGAACCTAACCCCCGCGATAAACGAGGGTTCACTGTACTGCTGGGAATACTGCTGGGAATACTGTTGGGAATACTGTTGGGAATACTGCTGGGAATACTGTCGGGAATACTGCTGGGAATACTGCTGGGAATACTGCTGGGAATACTATTGGGAATACTTCTGGGAATACTGCTGGGAATACTGCTGGGAATACAGTGTCACATTGTCATTATGTGTTGGTGGTGGTCAGAGGGGCACAGATTGGAAGCCTCTCTTTCATCAGTCTGTCCCACGGCAGCTGTGGCGACAGTAGTATGTCACCACCACCGGGTACGGAGTAAATGAAGAACACACAAAACTGTAAAGCAACTTTGAGCGTCTGGAAAAGCATGTATAAGACTAATGCATTATTGCTGTGAATATAAGCTGCATCAACTAAAATTTAAAATAATTTTATTTTTGTACATATATAGGCCGCACCTGTTTATAAGCTGCAGGTGTCCACGTCTTCAAGAACGTTTCGGGCCATCTGCTTTTGTCGCCTCTGAAAGCTTTTGTCGTCTTTTTGCTTTGAGTCAGTTCGTCGCGCTGCCGTCGCCAGCGTCTCACCATCGACTCACCGATGCTGAGCTCACGTGCAGCAGCTCGATCTTCTTCTTCCACAGCCAGATCGATTGTCTTTAGCTCAAAAGCTGCAGCATATGCATTTCTTCATGTGTTCTCCATGAGAAGGGTGTGTGCATGAAGTGCAAAATAACTGTTCAAAACAAAATCAAACTAGTATTTTCCTCAGCATATCGTCTCTTCACCGGTCTACCTCGCTCTTGCACCCATCACTTAATGCTCTACTGCACGTCTCCTGCAGAAAGAGCCACTGTCCTGTCTGTCGGTGTCTGGGATCATGTCGGTGTCTTGAAGGATTTCAGCAGATTTCAGGCTCTCCAGTGGGCGGAGATAGGTGTATCGCAGTGGCGGATCGTACATTTCACACCTAGGCCTTCAGTAGTGCTCTGTCTGAATCACTCAACCCCCTCATTAACCATTTCGTTATAAAAAACATTTTACTATGCAGAAATGAGCCTTGCGTTGCATACAGAATATTCCTGTAGCCACAATAAATGCCTCAACTGAATAAACAAACCAAGAGTGAACAAGACTCGTTCTGCAACTACAGCCAGCAAAAAACACAAATAATAACCTCATAAACTTTCACTCGCCACAAAATCGGATTATTTAAAAACAAAATCCATCCTCCTCTCTTTCCTCAGAAACAGTTCAATCGCCCTGTCATGTAGATTATCGCGCTTCAGTTCCGTCAAGAAGTCCTTTTGCGCCGGAGTGGTCCGACCTTTCTTGACAATGTCCAGCTTTTCTTGAAAAGTCCGTCTTGAAAATGGCCTTGACAGTAAATCTGCCACCAAATCTATTTCTTCTCCTCCTTCAGCCATTGTGGGCTGATTAAATATTTTTTTTAGCGTACTATCAGTCATCAACAAAGCGCGGCTAATGCAGTTTGCTAGCTTGCGTAGCTACGCTCTCCAATTATCCAATCAGCGGGTCTGAATACAGTGACGTTGCCTATGCCCGCTAGAGAGCCCTGGTGACACCAACTCAAAATCTGATTGGTTGAAGTATCGACATTGATTTAACATTAGAGGGCCTGCAGAACGGATAGTGAAGGCCTCTTTGACTTTGACCCTGCCTGGCAACAAAGGATAACTGAAATGTGATTGGTTAAATGCTCCAATATGAAAATACATGTCTGGAAGCAGCATAACCATCGGAAACACACTAAAAGGAAATGGACAGACCATTTGGAATACAGTATACAGGGGGTCCTCGTAACCCGAATTTCGTCGGAAGTCGGAATTTGATTTTGATCTTCCAACCAAAGCACCAATAACCTTTCCATCTCAATAATTAGACCACTACGCTGCTTGGTTATCAGTGTTGCTTTCATAGGAGCAGATCAGAGCCCACATCAGGTACTTTCGCCCACATTGGGCACGCACACGAGGCTGTCTTCTTCGCCCTACAACCACAACAAAGCGTATTCTTCTGCCGTGCGCCGCGCGCCGTTCGCGTTTGTTTACGTCGCTTACCACGCTAAACCGCGTAAGACGGAATGACGCGTAATTTTTTATTAATTTTTTTATGGGGGCGCGTTCGTAATCACGAAACGGCGTAAGTCGAGACCGTCGTACCCCGAGGACCCCCTGTACATGGACAAAATATAATTAACATATGATTCAGATATTTTTTAGGCCAGCAGAGAAGGCCATGAAGACCCTGACGGTCCACCACTGGTGTATCGATCAGGCATGAGTGGATGTCCGACTACTGAAGTTTGAGACGTTTCTTCTCGTCATTTCGCCTCACCTGCATTTAACACATACGAGTCATTAAGACGTGTCCCACTCACTAATGTTCATTCAGCATCAGAACTTATTTTATCACACGGGGATAAACTGTTTTAGTGCTGACAACAGCGCTCGCTCGTGTTGTAACTTCACGTTCACCGCACAGACGGCGGCGCTTTCTGCACTCGGGCTGCGCACACACATCCGCTGTGTTCATTAACGAATAATCCGTCCATACATTAGCCGCATCGCTGTAAAAGCTGCAGGGTTCAAAGTGTGAGGAAAAAGTAGCGGCTTATAGTCCGGAAATTACGGTATCTGATACTGTGTGTGGCTTTTAGCAAACTGCATTCTGCTAAATGCTTCAGTATAAGAATTACCAGCTACCAATAACTTTATTTCTTTCAAACATATTTATTTATGGCATTCCTGAAAATGTACAGACGGAGAAAGTGCCTGTCCATAAATAAGACCTGAATAACCTGCATTTGCATGAGGCCTGGACGGGGCTGTCAGAGATGTCTGTTAACGTCTCTGTAGTTCAGGAAGTTTCCCACAGTAAGTTTCAGAGCTGGTGTCCTGAGCGTGTCCCTGTGGTAATTTATTCTGAGCAGCAGCAGCAGGAGAGACGAGTGGACAAGGTGAGGACAGAGGACAGAGGACAGACTCATGCATATGGATGTGTCCCATACAGATCTCATACAGACCGGAGGCTGATCTGAGCGAGGAGGGGACAGCGGGGCAGGACACAGGACACAAAGATGAACAGGGGAAATAACACAACTGCTGCTGTGGGACTGTATTTTTTTTAAATGACTTAAAGGTGTTGGGGGTCCATTACCTACATGTTTCTATGGATATGTCATTACTCTACCTGGAATATTCCACAGTATGACATTAAACAGCTCTAGTACATTACAGTGGTCCCTCGCTCTATCACGGTTCACTGTTCGTGGATTTTTTTTTTTTTATAGTGTAACTTTTTTTATAGTGTAACATTGTGTTCTGCGTCCTGATTGGCTAAGAGACTGTAGACCTTTGCCGATTGATAGATGGGGGACGTGGGGGAAGACCGGGACTAGACCAGGACTAGACCAGGACTAAACGTGGACTAAACCAGGTCTAGACCAGAACTAAACCAGGTCTAGACCAGGTCTAAACCAGGTCTAAACCTGGACTGGTCCTGGACTAAACCAGGACTGGACCAGGTCTAGACCTGGACTAAACCGGGACTAGACCAGGTCTAAACCAGGATTAAATCACCCCGTGCGGCTCTTTGCTGGTTTCGTGCGGCTCTTGCGTTTGTTTGTGCGTGTTCGGTTTGTGGCTCGGGCTGTGAGGACGCGGTCCTGAGGGGGAGGCATGGTCCGGGCGTTGCGGTTCGATCTCGTGCTCGCAGCCCCGGCCTTGTGCCGGTCGTGCTGTTCTGTCACGGATTTGACCACGCGCACTTCTCCAAGGGGTTGGTGCGCGTCGCGGGATGTGACAGTGCCGTTGGATGAGCCGCTCTCCTCGCGTGTCCGGCGGGGCTCCCACGCTTCACTATTAATACATTTTGTTGAAAATCTACGAAGGTTGGAGTGTTTAAACAAGAGAGAATTGTGACGAAACGTTAATTCCAGTGTTTTAAGGCGTTTACAGCCTTAAAACATGTATAATAATTGTAAAATATAAAGTTGTCCTACTTCGCGGATTTCACTTATTACGGGTTATTTCTGGAACCTAACCCCCGTGATAAATGAGGGATTACTGTATAGTTATTCAACTACAGGTGGTTTTATAGTTCAAAAATACGCCTCTCCAGAAACCTGACCTGTAACTTGGTCTGATTTGGTTTCCGTGAAGATAGAAAGGTCATTCCAGAATTGGAGGACATTTGGGCTTTAAAATTCTTGAAAAATAAACCTTCACTTTTCTGATTTTCTGCTACATATTCATAAATAATAGGGGTGGGACAAGAGGAAAATGGCATTTTGGGGGGTACTCCAGACTTATTTAGAATTTTAAAAACTATTTTCAAGCATTCTTTTCTCTTAGTTTTTTTAGATTTGGTCTCAGGACAAGTAGATTCACTCAGAAACTGTATGTTTTAGTATTTTGTATGTGGATTATTAAATATTTGATGGGTGGGACGTAAAATTCTGGAATGACCCAGAAAAGGTTTAATGCCATACTGTGAAACATTCCAGACAAAGCGATAACATCTCCATGGAGAAAAGCTTTTGACGGACCCTCCGCCAGAGAAGTTACACACCTTTAAAGCAGACTTAGACTTAGACAAACTTTATTGATCCACAAGGGAAATTGGGTACAGTAGCTCACAAATAGCACAAAAAAAAAAAGAGCATTGGACAAGTGTCAAATGAGAAATAATTATAAGAATAAAAAAATCATAATAAATGTGTATGTACAAATCAGAATAAAACAGAAAAAATAAGTCATATTTAGGGCTGTCAGTTTAACGCTTTAATTAGATTAATTACACTGCAAATTAACGCGTTATAAAAATTAACACAATTAATTATGAGTGGCAATTCAATGTGCACACATTTTAAATTTGGTGTGCGGCGAGCAAATCGCTGCTAGGGCCTTTGAACGGCAAGTTTATTTGTAAAAAGAACGAAGATGGGACGATCAACAAGAACGCCGTGATTTGGAGCTTTTGTCAAAAAAAATTTTCCGATCACCGAAGCTGCTCCACCCTGACGGATCATTTGAACGATAAACACGTCTGGACAAGTGATAGAGCGAGTGTGAGCGCACTTCACCAAACCACCAAACCAACAAACCACCAAACCAACAAACCACCAAACCACCAAACCAACAAACCACCAAACCAACAAACCTCCAAACCACCAAATCAACAAACCAACAAACCAACAAACCACCAAACCAACAAACCAACAAACCACCAAACCAACAAACCACCAAACCAAGAAACCACCAAACCAACAAACCACCAAACCAACAAACCAACAAACCACCAAACCAACAAACCACCAAACCACCAAACTAACAAACCACCAAACCAAGAAACCACCAAACCAACAAACCACCAAACCACCAAACCACCAAACCAACAAACCACCAAACCACCAAACCAACAAACCAACAAACCACCAAACCAACAAACCAACAAACCACCAAACCAACAAACCACCAAACCACCAAACCATCAAACCAACAAACCACCAAACCACCAAACCAACAAACCACCAAACCAACAAACCACCAAACCAACAAACCAACAAACCACCAAACCACCAAACCAACAAACCAACAAACCACCAAACCAAGAAACCACCAAACCACCAAACCAACAAACCACCAAACCAACAAACCAACAAAGCAACAAACCAACAAACCACCAAACCAAGAAACCACCAAACCAACAAACCAACAAACCAACAAACCACCAAACCAACAAACCACCAAACCAACAAACCACCAAACCACCAAACCAACAAACCAACAAACCAACAAACCACCAAACCACCAAACCAACAAACCACCAAACCACCAAACCAACAAGCCAACAAACCAACAAACCACCAAACCAACAAACCAACAAACCACCAAACCAACAAACCACCAAACCAACAAACCACCAAACCACCAAAACCACCAAACCACCAAACCAACAAACCACCAAACCAACAAACCAACAAACCACCAAACCACCAAACCAACAAACCACCAAACCACCAAAACCACCAAACCACCAAACCACCAAACCAAGAAACCACCAAACCAACAAACCACCAAACCACCAAACCAACAAACCACCAAACCAACAAACCACCAAACCAACCAAACCAACAAACCACCAAACCACCAAACCACCAAACCACCAAACCAACAAACCACCAAACCAACAAACCACCAAACCAACAAACCACCAAACCAACAAACCACCAAACCAACAAACCACCAAACCAACAAACCACCAAACCACCAAACCACCAAACCAAGAAACCACCAAACCAAGAAACCACCAAACCACCAAACCAACAAACCACCAAACCAACAAACCACCAAACCACCAAACCACCAAACCAACAAACCACCAAATCAAGAAACCACCAAACCACCAAACCAACAAACCACTAAACCACTAAACCACCAAACCACCAAACCACCAAACCAACAAACCACTAAACCACCAAACCACCAAACCACCAAACCACCAAACCAACAAACCACCAAACCAACAAACCACCAAACCACCAAACCAACAAACCACCAAACCAACAAACCACCAAACCACCAAACCACCAAACCACCAAACCACCAAACCACCAAACCACCAAACCAACAAACCACCAAACCAACAAACCAACAAAACAACAAACCACCAAACCACCAAACCAACAAACCAACAAACCACCAAACCAACAAACCACCAAACCAACAAACCACCAAACCACCAAACCAAGAAACCACCAAACCACCAAACCAACAAACCACCAAACCAACAAACCACCAAACCACCAAACCACCAAACCAACAAACCACCAAACCAAGAAACCACCAAACCACCAAACCAACAAACCACCAAACCAACAAACCACCAAACCACCAAACCAACAAACCACCAAACCAACAAACCAACAAACCACCAAACCACCAAAACCACCAAACCAACAAACCAACAAACCACCAAACCAACAAACCACCAAACCAACAAACCACCAAACCACCAAACCACCAAACCAAGAAACCACCAAACCACCAAACCAACAAACCACCAAACCAACAAACCAACAAACCAACAAACCAACAAACCACCAAACCAACAAACCACCAAACCAAGAAACCACCAAACCACCAAACCAACAAACCACCAAACCAACAAACCACCAAACCACCAAACCACCAAACCAACAAACCACCAAACCAAGAAACCACCAAAACCACCAAACCAACAAACCAACAAACCAACAAACCACCAAACCAACAAACCACCAAACCACCAAACCAACAAACCAACAAACCACCAAACCACGCTCGCAGAATTTGAGAAACGAATGAGCAAAGCGACCACAGAAAAACTGACAAACTCAGTCACAAAGTGGGTTCGCTCACTCACAAACAATCTCTCTCTCTCACACTCTTAAAATGCGATTAATTAGATGAATAAATTACAAATCCTGTAATTAATTAAATTCATTTTTTTTAATCGCCTGACAGCAGTAGTAATAAATGAAAACGAAAGTACAAAGTATGAATGAAAAAGAAATTTTAATTCTGTCAACTGGACAAAGGTTTAAAAGTGAAGATGTTTTTCGGCTCTCCCAGGCTGCTCCTTCAGTTCTGGTCAGACGCTGGTGGACACTGTCTGATCTGCGGTAGCGCTCCTTCTTGCACTGGGGGTGCCTCAGTCGGCTGCTGAAGGAGCTGCTCAGCTCCTCTACAGTCCGGTGCAGAGGGTGAGAGGTGTCGTCCAGCACCCTCCTCTCCACCTCCTCCACAGAGTCCAGAGGACAGCCCAGGACAGAGCTGGCCCTCCTGACCAGCTTATTAAGTCTCTTCCTGTCCCGTTCTGTGCTGCTCGGGGCCCAGCAGACGACAGCGTAGAGGAGAGCAGAGGCCACCACAGAGTCATAAAAAGTCTTGAGCAGTAACGACACACGTTTGTTTACAGTTTCAGTTTGTTAGTTTCGTTCAACAGACATAGCGAAGTGTGAACTGTGGAAACATCTTCACTCCAAAACCAGTTTTTGAACCCTACAGATGCCAGTGAAGAAATATTTGGATTTTACTGATTAGTTTTTAGAGGTGGAACTTCTTCTGGTGGAGTCTGTATCCGTTTGTATCCTTGGAGATGTTTTTGTTTTGCCTGCAATGTTCCGCAGTACTGCACTGAGCGTATCTGTCTACATGGAGAAGAAAAACGTGACGCTGCCGAGCCAAGTTACAAGTCAGATCTGTGGAGAGGCCACCCACTCACACTTACACAGGGCACCTTTCATTTGCAGGATTGAATTCAATAACAGAAAAATGTATTTAAAAAGCTTCTCTCCTTTCTTCTCCTCTCCTCTTTGCTTCTCTTTCCTCTCTCCTCTTCTTTCTTCTCCTCTCCTCCTCTTCCCGCTCCTTTCTTCTCCTCTCCTCCCCTCTCCCCTCTCGTTTCTTTTCCTCTCCTCTCCTCTCTCCTCTCCTTTCTTCTCCTCTTCCCTCCTCTCCTTTCTTCTCCTCTTCTCTCCTTTCTTCTCCTCTCCTCTCCTCTTACCTCTCCTTTCTTCTCCTCTCCTCCCCTCTCCTTTTTTCTCTTTCCTCTCTTCTCTCCTCTTCCCTCTCGTTTCTTTTCCTCTCCTCTCTCCTCTCCTTTCTTCTCCTCTCCTCTCCTTTCTTCTCCTCTTCTCTCCTTTCTTCTCCTCGCCTCTCCTCTCCTTTCTTCTCCTCTCCTCTTACCTCTCATTTCTTCTCCTCTCCTCTCCTTTTTTCTCTTTCCTCTCCTCTCTCCTCTCTCCTCTCCTTTCTTCTCCTCTCCTCTCCTTTCTTCTCCTCTTCTCTCCTCTCCTTTCTTCTCCTCTCCTCTCCTTTCTTCTCCTCTCCTCTCCTCTCCTTTCTTCTCCTCTTCTATTTCCTCTCCCCTCTCATTTCTTCTCCTCTCCTTTCTTCTTCTTCTCTCCTCCCCTTTTTCTCCTCTTCTCTTTCCTCTTCCATCTCCTTTCTTCTCCTCTCCTCCCCTCTCCCCTCTCGTTTCTTTTCCTCTCCTCTCTCCTCTCTCCTCTCCTTTCTTCTCCTCTTCCCTCCTCTCCTTTCTTCTCCTCTCCTCTCCTTTCTTCTCCTCTCCTCTCCTCTCCTTTCTTCTCCTCTTCTATTTCCTCTCCCCTCTCATTTCTTCTCCTCTCCTTTCTTCTTCTTCTCTCCTCCCCTTTTTTCTCCTCTTCTCTTTCCTCTTCCATCTCCTTTCTTCTCCTCTTCTCTCCTCTCCTTTCTCCTCTCTCCTATCCTCTCTCCTCCCCTCTCTCCTCTCCTTTTTTCTCATCTTCTGTCTCCTCTCCCCTCTCCTTCTCCTCTCTCCTCCTCTTCTGTCTCCTTTTTCTCCTCTTCTCTCCTCTCCTTTCGCTTCTTCCCTCTCCTTTTTTCTCATCTTCTCTTTCCTCCCCCTCTACTTTCCTCTTCTCTCCTCTCTCCTCTCCTCTTCTCTCCTCTCCTCTCTCCTCTCCTCTCTTTTCTTCTCCTTTCCTCTCCTCTCATTTCTTCTCCTTTCCTCTCGTCTCTCCTCTCCTCTTTTCTTCTCCTTTCCTCTCCTCTCCTCTTTTCTTCTCCTTTCCTCTCCTCTCTCCTCTCCTCTCTCCTCTCCTCTCTCCTCTCCTCTTTTCTTCTCCTTTCCTCTCCTCTCTCCTTTCCTCTCCTCTCTCCTCTTCTCTCCTCTCTCCTCTCCTCTCTCCTCTCCTCTTTTCTTCTCCTTTCCTCTCCTCCCCTCTCTCCTCTTTCCTCTCCTCTCTCCTCTTCTCTCCTCTCTCCTCCTTTCTTCTCCTTTCCTCTCCCCTCTCCTCTTCTCTCCTCTCTCCTCTCTCTCCTCTCTCCTCTCCTCTCCTCTCTTTTCTTCTCCTTTCCTCTTCTCTCCTCTCTCCTCCCCTCTCTCCTCTCTCCTCTCCTCTTTCCTCTCCTCTCTCCTCTTCTCTCCTCTCTCCTCCCCTCTCTCCTCTCTCCTCTCCTCTCTTTTCTTCTCCTTTCCTCTCGTCTCTCCTCTCCTCTTTTCTTCTCCTTTCCTCTCCTCTCTCCTCTCATCTCTCCTCTCTCCTCTCCTCTTTTCTTCTCCTTTCCTCTCCTCTCTCCTCTCCTCTCTCCTCTCCTCTTTTCTTCTCCTTTCCTCTCCTCTCTCCTCCCCTCTCTCCTCTCTCCTCTCTCCTCTCCTCTCTCCTCTCCTCTCTCCTCTCTCCTCTCCTCTCTCCTCTCCTCTCTCCTCTCTCCTCTCTCCTCTCCTCTCTCCTCTCTCTTCTCTGGGATTTCATTCACTCGGACACCTGGATTTAAGCCCATGATCCGTGTTTCCGTTTTCCGTTGTGCTGCATGTGTTCTGTGATCAAATATAAACCACATCAATAATAATTCTGTTTAAACACGGTTACAGACTTCACAGCTCGAGTAGTTTCCTCATGACTCCTTTAAATTGTAGCAGAGAAATCATATTTAAACTGAAGTCGTTTTATTTTCACTTTCCCACCTCCTCCTCCTCTCGAACCCCCGGGACGGCGCACATGGATGTATCTGACACAGACCCGATCACATGAACACGCCTCGGGGTCGGACAGCGTGACTCTCCCCGTCCACCTCCACATCCACAGACTCTACGAGCTCTGGTCACAGCGTGTGGTCATGTGATCCCCCGGGAAACGAAACAGAACGTTATTTTCAAGAGGAGAATCGTGACTCGGTGTTATTCTGAGTCAGGACAAATGATTCTATAATAATAATTATAGTTAAATACCCAAATAATCACAGCTGTTACCTACTGCTAGAGGGGGAAAAACTTCATTTAAATTTAATTAAATAACATGAAAATGCACTTAAAAAGCTTCAGCGACCACTTACACTTTAGGCACGTGAGTTAAGTTCGTTGCTCAAAGACACAACAACAGCTGGAACTGAACCACAGACGGGTGTGTGAATTTAACCCAACCCAAAACATGCCCCACGGGTTCATCTGGCAAATCATTAAACAAACATGTCCCGGCACCTCCGAGTGTTTACATTCAAAATATACATGATGTATATATACGTGATGTATGTAAAATATACAAGTACTGTATGTATGTACTGTAAAATATACATGTACTGTATGTATGTACTGTAAAATATACATGTACTGTAAAATATACATGTACTGTATGTATGTACTGTGAAATATACATGTACTGTAAAATATACATGTACTGTGTGTATGTACTGTGAAATATACATGTACTGTAAAATATACATGTACTGTATGTATGTACTGTGAAATATACATGTGATGTATGTATGTACTTTAAAATATACATGTACTGTATGTATGTACTTTAAAATATGCATGTACTGTATGTATGTACTGTAAAATATACATGTGATGTATGTATGTACTTTAAAATATACATGTATTGTATGTATGTAATGTAAAATATACATGTACTGTATGTATGCACTTTAAAATATACATGTGATGTATGTATGCACTTTAAAATATACATGTATTGTATGTATGTACTGTAAAATATACATGTACTGTATGTATGTAATATAAAATATACATGTACTGTATGTATGCACTTTAAAATGTGCATGTACTGTATGTATGTACTGTAAAATATACATGTACTGTATGTATGTACTGTAAAATATACATGTACTGTATGTATGCACTTTAAAATATACATGTATTGTAAAATATACATGTACTGTATGTATGTACTTTAAAATGTGCATGTACTGTATGTATGTACTGTAAAATATACATGTACTGTATGTATGTAATGTAAAATATACATGTACTGTATGTATGTACTTTAAAATATACATGTACTGTATGTATGTAATGTAAAATATACATGTACTGTATGTATGCACTTTAAAATATACATGTACTGTATGTATGTAATGTAAAATATACATGTACTGTATGTATGCACTTTAAAATATACATGTATTGTATGTATGTAATGTAAAATATACATGTACTGTATGTATGCACTTTAAAATATACATGTACTGTATGTATGTAATGTAAAATATTCATGTTCTGTATATATGCACTTTAAAATATACATGTATTGTAAAATTGCGCATCAGCAACAGTAGTTGGCAGTGGCGCTCTCATTGTTGCTCTGGGGCAGGGGGCGGCAACCTTAAATACGCGATATACAGAACAGACTCACCATCAGCAGAACATCCTCTGTCACAGAAAAAACACGTATATTCCAGTCGTGTCCTTTAGTCCGACAGAAGCTGACGCATCAGCGGCACAAGGAGAGAGCGTTTTTTTTTCAGCGCTTTTAGTTTATGCAAATGGGCCATGTGGTTTTAAGTTCCGTTTCTGTAAAACGTAAACAAATGTGCGCAAAGCTGCATTAAAAACACATTAATATTTGAGTCTTCAGTGCAAAAAGACAGTGCAGTCTTTGTTGGAAGTTTCTTTCTTTGTTTTTAATAAAGGATACAATGTTATGCAGAGTTGTACTAATATAAATTTCCTAGACAAATAATACTATTTATAGTCGTGCACAGGGAGGGGGGAGTGAATTTTTTTTTCCTTCCTGGGGGGGCGTCACAGAAAATAATTGAGAAGCACTGGTTTATCCTGTGAATACTTTCGACTCTCTCCTCTCTTCTCTCTTCTCCACTCCTCTTTTGTCTCCTCTCCTCTCTCATTTCCCCTTTCCTCCCTCTCCTCCTCCCTCCTTTCTTCTCCCCTCTTCTCTCTTCTCTCCCTTCTCTCTCTTCGCCTCTCTCATCTCTCCCTCTCCTTTTCTCTTTCCTCCCCTCTCTCCTCTCCTCCTCTCTCCTGCTATCCTCTCCTCTTTCTCCTCTCTCCTCCTCCCCTCTTCTCTCTCCTTTCTCCATCTTTCTCCTCCCCTCTCCTCTCTTTTCTCCTCTCTTCTCACTCATCTCCCTTCTCTCTCTTCTCCTCTTTCTCTTCTCTCATCTCTCCTCCTCTCCTCTCCTCTCTCCTCCTCTCTCCTCTGCTCCTCTCCTCCTCTCTCCTCTCCTCCTCCTCTCCTCTGTCCTCTGCTCCTCTCCTCCTCCTCTCCTCTCTCTCCTCTCCTCCTCTCCTCTCTCCTCTCCTCTCCTCCTCCTCTCCTCTCTCCTCTCCTCCTCCTCTCCTCTCTCCTCTGCTCCTCCTCTCCTCCTCTCCTCTCCTCTCTCCTCTGCTCCTCTCCTCCTCTCTCCTCTCCTCCTCTTCTCTCCTCCTCTCCTCCTCCTCTCCTCTCTCCTCTGATCCTCTCCTCCTCCTCTCCTCCTCCTCCTCTCCTCTCTCCTCTCTCCTCTCCTCCTCTCCTCCTCCTCTCCTCTCTCCTCTGCTCCTCTCCTCCTCCTCTCCTCTCTCTCCTCTCCTCCTCTCCTCTCTCCTCTCCTCTCCTCCTCCTCTCCTCCTCTCCTCTCCTCCTCCTCTCCTCTCTCCTCTGCTCCTCTCCTCTGCTCCTCTCCTCCTCCTCTCCTCTCTCCTCTCTCCTCCTCTCCTCTCCTCCTCTCCTCTCTCTCCTCTCTCTCCTCTCCTCTCCTCCTCTCCTCTCTCCTCTCTCTCCTCCTCCTCTCCTCTCTCCTC
This sequence comes from Paratrypauchen microcephalus, assembly GCA_036785185.1. Classification (NCBI taxonomy): domain Eukaryota; kingdom Metazoa; phylum Chordata; class Actinopteri; order Gobiiformes; family Gobiidae; genus Paratrypauchen; species Paratrypauchen microcephalus. Next base: position 132,093 of record JAVJIX010000179.1, read on the forward strand.
CTCCTCCTCTCCTCTCTCCTCTCCTCTCTCCTCTCCTCCTCTCCTCTCCTCCTCCTCTCCTCTCCTCTCTCCTCTCTCCTCCTCCTCTCCTCTCTCCTCTCCTCCTCCTCTCCTCTCTCCCTCTCCTCTCTCCTCCTCTCCTCTCTCCTCTCCTCCTCTCCTCTCTCCTCTCCTCTCTCCTCTCCTCTCCTCCTCCTCTCCTCTCCCCTCTCCTCCTCTCCTCTCCTCCTCTCCTCTCTCCTCTCCTCTCTCCTCTCCTCCTCTCCTCTCCTCTCCTCTCCTCCTCCTCTCCTCTCCTCTCTCCTCCTCTCCTCTCTCCTCTCTCCTCTCCTCCTCTCGTCTGGTCTGGTGGTTCCTGGTGACGATGTGAGGATGAGGTAATGAGAGGCTGAGCGTCCGAAGATGGCGATGGCGTGGCTGTTTTTAGTGGCGGTGTGCGGAATGATGCGGTCGCTCTAAAAGCAGCAGCAGGGAGAGGCCGGGGGTATTTACGTCGAGGGCAGCTGCAGCTCCTCAGCGTGGGACAATTATCGTTTCATGGTCAGTTAGAGCCAAGAACAACAATAAGAGCACCTCCACGGAGCTCCAGCGGACGGTCAAGGCCGGGCTGGGGCACTCTGCTCTCTTTAAGTATGGTATACTTTCTGTTTAAAGCTGCAATATGTAACTTTTCTGGTGAGGGATCTGCCACCTGCTTGACCTCCATAGAGATGCTAGTGGTTTGCCTGAAATGTTCCTGTATGGCTTTAAACTCACAAAAAAGGTGTTTTTTTTTTGTTTTTTTTTCTAAATGCTCTTGCCGTGACCATGGAAATGTATAAGTTAAAGGAGAATGAACGTTTTTTACAATCTGAGCCTTATTTCGGTAATAAAACAAGTTGTTTTACTCACCCATAGCACTTTGGTGTCATATGGAGCACTTCCGGAGATGTTTTAGTTTAGCGATATCCGTTAACGTGAGTTCTCGGGGCATATGTTTGCGGTCTCCAAAAAACACAAACTTTAGCACTTTTCAAATCACAGAAGCTCAATGTCTTAGTCTACACTTTCGTTTGAGTCAAAAGTGGCCTGTAATCCGAGATTTATCCATAGTTTTGAGTAGATGAGGAGGCCAGTGCGCATGTGCGGAGTCACAGCTGATTTCGCTCTCAGCTCTCGGGACCCAAACATGAAACGCAAAGCTGTAAATTATGGATAAATCTCAGATTACAGGCCACTTTTGACTCAAACGAAAGTGTAGACTAAGACATCGAGCTTCTATGATTTGAAAAGTGCTAAAGTTTGTGTTATTTGGAGACAGCAAACATATGCCTCCGTTAACTCACGTTAACGGAGATCGCTAAACTAAAACATCTCCGGAAATGCTCCAAATGACACCAAAGTGCTATGGGTGAGTAAAACAACTTGTTTTATTACCGAAATAAGGCTCAGATTGTAAAAAACGTTCATTCTCCTTTAAACTCATATAGGTTTTCCCAAGCATGGTAAAAGGAGAAATTCAATTTGCCAACTGGACAAAGTTAATTTGGTCGAAAACGTTTCGCAGCTCATCCAAGCTACTTCATCAGTTCTGGTTAGAGTGCTGATGGACACTGCTTATATCTAGCTGCAGGGAGGAGCTAACTACAATGAAATTACTATGAAACTATCGCCTCTTTGTTTTACAGTTTCTGTCTGGCGTCTAGTTTAGCATACCCATTCAGGGCCATAAAGGGTGTTTTCACACCTCTGGACATGATCTGGCTAGTCCTTTGTTTGTTTTGTTTTAGGTTTGAGAATGGAATTATATATGGGAGAGAGATTGTGTCTGACCCCTCCATTCCTGTTCAAGGAAGGTTTCTCTTTTTTTGACAAAAAAACATAGCCTCTTTAACTCCCCTCTCAAACCACTTCTGTTCTCTGGCTAAGATCTGTACCTCACTGTTCTCAAAGGAGTGGCCTGTGGCTTTTCCCAAGTGTTTTTTTTCCTAAATGCTCTTGCTGTGACCATGGAAATGCATAAGTTAAATGCCATATTATGACATTTTGAACCCAGCGGCACATTTCATCAGAAAAGTTGGTGCATCTTTAAAGGACTCATATAAATATAAATGTTACACGTTTAGTGTAGTGTAGTTAGCTCCTCCCTGCAGCTAGATATAAGCAGTGTCCTAACCAGAACTGACGAAGCAGCTTGGATGAGCTGTGAAACGTATTCAACCAAATAAACTTTGTCCAGTTGACAAATTGAATTTCTCCTTTTACTATTACACGTTTAATATGTTAAAGGGTCCATATTAGGCTATTTTCTGATCTCTGTTCTAATGTTTCCTCATCACAAACAGACCTGAAGTTGTGTTTTGTTTCCTTAATTTTTTTTTCCATTTTCTTCCGCTTATCCGGGTCCGGGTCGCGGGGGCAACAGTCTAAGCAGGGACTCCCAGACTTCCCTCACCCCGGACACTTCCTCCAGCTCCTCCGGGGGGACCCCAAGGTGTTCCCAGGCCAGCCGGGACACATAGTCCCTCCAGCGTGTCCTGGGTCTTCCCCGGGGCCTCCTCCAGGTGGGACATGCCCGGAACACCTCCCGAGGGAAGCATCCAGGAGGCATCCGGAACAGATGCCCGAGCCACCTCAGCTGCTCCTCTCACCGTGGAGGAGCAGCGGCTCTACTCCGAGCTCCTCCCGTGTGACTGAGCTCCTCACCCTATCTCTAAGGGAGCGCCCAGCCACTCTGCGGAGGAAACTCATTTCGGCCGCTTGTATCCACAATCTCGTCCTTTCGGTCATTACCCAGAGCTCATGACCATAGGTGAGGGGAGGAACGTAGATTGACGGTAAATCGAGAGCTTTGCCTTTTGGCTCAGTTCCCTCTTCACCACAACGGTCCGGTACAGCGACCACATCACTGCCGACGCTGCACCGATCCACCTGTCAATCTCACGCTCCATCCTCCCCTCACTCGAGAACAAGACGCCGAGATACTTGAACTCCTCCACTTGAGGCATTGTTTCTTTCACACATGTTTAACACACAAACCCTGCACATTTAGGCTGCGTTCTTCTCAGACCAGAAACCACCCTGCTCCACCTTGTGATGTCATGTGGTGATACAGGAAGTGCTCCACTGTGTTTTTAAACTTCATACACCTTCACTAGAATCATTTGGATAATTTCAGCCCCGGAATTGCCGATCTCTACTTAACAAAACGTAAAATTCAGCTGTTAACTTGAAAACAACCACTCTGTGACATCACAGGGTGGAACAGAGCATTTTGAGCTCACTTAAACGTGTGAATGAAACAAAACACAACTCCAGGTCTGTTTCTGAGGAGGTAACAGCATTAGAACATGACTTAAAGCTCACAAGATACAAGTCAGAGTAATACAGCACCTTTATGATTAAAAAAAACAAAAAACATTACAAACAAACATTACTGTGAGCAGGTTCAAACAACTATCATGCTAACATGCACTTCCTGATTATCAGACAGTAAAATGATTTATAATTAGACACAATGTACTTTGACCTCAAGAGCTGCTTATACAATATGTCTCCATAATTGTTTTCAGCTTTTCAACCATGTGAATACATTATAATTACACTATAATATGAGACAGTTTTATTTCCAAACAGGGACTAAACCAGGACTAAACCAGGGCTAAACCAGGACTAAACCAGGGCTAAACCAAGACTAAACCAGGACTAAACCAGGACTAAACCAGGGCTAAACCAGGGCTAAAACCAGGACTAAACCAGGACTAAAGCCAGAGCTAAAACCAGGGCTAAAACCAGGGCTAAACCAGGGCTAAAACCAGGACTAAACCAGGGCTAAAACCAGGACTATGGTGTGTGTGTGTGTGTGTGTGTGTGTGTGTGTGTGTGTGTGTGTATGTGTGTGCGTGCGTGTGTGTGTGTGTGTAGTGATCTATACTATTTTGTATTGTATTAAACTGACAATACAGGTGATTTTTAACTTATCCTATCCTGTGTATTATTGAATTATTGAACCATTATATGGACTTTTTGTTTACATTTCCATTTTAACAAAGTACCTTCTAATTCTGACCTGCCCTGAAACACCACACCACAGAGATGTCAGTGATGATCTGCAGGAAGAGGGCTTAGCTTAATGTCATGCAAATGAGGCAAGAAGGCCCAGAGTGAGGAAACTTTACGAGCTGTTTTCACCCCTTAGCAAAATCCCATGTGCTGCTTTCAAATGGTCACAACTTCTTCAAATGTTGTCAGATTTCCATGTGTAAGGCATCATTAGTAAGCACACTTTCAGAATCTGTGAGTAACTCAAAATGCCCCCGGGATGACTTGTGTCTGGTTTTCCTGCGGTCGGTCACATTTCTTAAGGAGAAATTCAAGCAGCCTGGATGAGCTGAAGTAACTGAATTTCTCCTTTTGCCACAAACAAATGTCATTACATTTCATCTCTTTAATTGTCTTACAAACATTTCACACACACCATTGAAAAAGACGGTGGAAAACCCTTTAGCTTCAGACGTTATAATTAGTGGTTTACAGCTTGATTTCAACCATGAGCTGAGACAAAGCAGACTTCTAAACAGGAGAGGAAACCCTGTCCCAAACCCTGTGTTTAAGATCCTCTTTTCATCACAGACTCTGGAGTAGCAGAAACAGGTCTTTTCTATAGAGAGTTTTCACGGACTCGAAAAATCCGACCATGACCCGGATGTGCGGTCATGTTGGAGATATCGCTCACTCAAAATTAAACAGGGTTATAAAGCAACCATGCAAAAAAAATGTAAATTTCGCGATAAACCTTCCACATCGGAATCCAAAACTTCTGACAAAGTTGACCAGTTGTACAGAGATAAGTCGGATGCCAAAGAAAAGGAGCGTTATATGAAAAAACTCAAATTAATTGGGCGAGAAGATCCATATGAGATGGATTCAAGTTTGTTCAGTGGCGATTTGTCGATTCTGCTGCTGTAAATGATCCCGATATTGCCTGGTCTACCTGGTCTTCTCCCAAAGCCCTGATACAGCACAAGACCTTCAGAGCTCTAAAGGTCTGGAGGCAACAACCAGTTTGTTTGTGGCTGGTACGAGAGCGCAAAATGTGGAAAAAATTTTGACAAGCATATTGCGATGGATAGGTCGGCATACTTGTATTACATGTCTAAAATGTTTAAGTACGAGTATATTGCTTTTTATTATTCATGTTTTGCAAAGATTAAAATATGAACATCATCTTTTTGCCTCTGTCTATTCACCCTTGTTCAGTTCTGGTTTAGACCTGGATTAGTCCTGGTTTAGACCTGGTTTAGTCCTGGTTTAGACCTGGTTTAGTCCTGGTTTAGTCCTGGTTTAGACCTGGTTTAGTCCTGGTTTAGTCTTGGTCGGTCACTACTTTAGGTAAACGATAGAACTGCAGGTGTTCTTCTCTGTCCAATCTATTATGACACAGAGGACCCGACAATAGTTGACCATTTTGTATGGGTGTCTCTCTCCGCTCCCTGCAGGACATCTACCGCACCCGCCTCACCCGCAAAGCCCTCTGGGTGATCCCACCCACCCATCCAACTGCCTCTTCAGTCTGCTGCCATCAGGAAGGAGACTGAGGAGCCTCAGGGCCAAGACCAGCAGACTGAAAGACAGCTTCATCCACCAAGCTGTCAGGATGCTGAACTCTCTCCCTGCCCTGCCTCCCCCACACTGCCCATCACACTGCTGCTTAAATGACACTTAAATGACACTCACACTGCTGCTTAAATTACACCATTTGAGCTTTATTACACTACACGTTGTGTGTTTACCTTTTTGTATTATATACAAGTTTACTGTACTTTTGCTACGTGTATATGTGCTGTTTTAGTCATGGTGTTTATTGTCTTGTTTATCAGATGTTTTATGTTCACTGTGGGCCCAGGGGGCGCTGCAATTTCAAATCCTGTGTGTGCAACCTGTACATATGGTTTTTGACAATAAAGCTGACTTTGAACTTTGAACCATTTTGCTTTTTTTTTTTAACTTGGCAGCATAAGTGCAATTTTGTTTTGTTTCGAGTATCTCCGACATGGCCGACTTCTGGATTATGGCGTCACGTAAAAACACACTATTGTAAAAGTAATGATAATGTAAGAAAGTTCACCTCCGTCAGGTCGAATACAGACATAAATCAAAGTGTGACAAGCCCACTGAAGCAGAGTGAATATGACGGAGCAGATGAAGGTGAGTGAACGTCTCAGTGTTTGGGACAAGTTCAGACTCAGATGAGCAAAGACGAGAGCCAAACTGAACCCTAGAGCGGGTTTTGCTTAAAGCCGCATTGTGCGACGTTTCGGGAGGGTGGAGGAGGGTCCGTCAAATGTTTTTCTCCATGGAGACGTGATTGCTTTGGCTGAAATGTTTCACGGTATCTTCATGGAGACCAAAACCAGAGCAAGTTACAGGCAAGGTTATTATAGTTAACGTAAACGAACGAGAAAACGAAAACTAAAATTGAAAAAATATTTTAATATTTAATAACTGAAATAAATAAAAACTACAATTAAAAGGAAAAAAAAAACGATAACTGAAACTGTATTGTGTTTACAAAATTATAGATAAATTGCTCTTCATTTTCGTCTTTGTCAATTTATTTACAAGCCTTGGATCGCTATAAAATCAATCAACAGGCGCTCGAGCAATTTTACGTGAGCTGGTGGCACCTTACGGCACTTCCTGTCCGTCACTTCCTGTTTACAGTCGGCTCGTGCACACGTGTGTCGACTGCGATTTGGCAAAACGGCTAAAGTTGGGAGAAAGCGGCAGAGCCCGATATGGGATTTCTTTGAATATGACGGCGAGACGGACAAAAGCAAAAGTGCATCATGCGCTAAAAATAATACTAAAACTAATAAAAACTAAACTAAAACTGAGCAGTTAGAAAAAAAACTAAAACTATCCGAGCTGCTCTAAAAAATAATTCAAATTAACTGAATTAGAGGGGGGAAAAAGTCTAAACTAATTAAAACTAAAGTATAATGAAAAATCCCAAACTATTATAACCTTGGTTACAGGTCAGATCTGTGGAGAATGTGCTATAAAACCACCTGTAATTGAATGAATGTAATGTAGAGCTGTTTAATGTCACACTGTGGAACATTCCAGGCAGAGCAATGACATCTCCATAGAAACGGGCAAGTGACGAACCAACCAAAAAGTTACACAGTGCAGCTTTAGGGTCCAGGGGCTCAATCAGGACCTCCAAGTAACCTGATCCAATCTTTCAAATATTACAAAACATTATGCTCTTGTTTACTGGCTTGGTCCTGGTTTGACACTTAAATGACACTGACACTGCTGCTTAAATTACACTTAAATTACACTGACACTGTTGCTTAAAATACTCTTAAATTACATTGACACTGCTGCTTAAAAGACTCTTAAATGGCACTGACACTGCTGCTTAAAAGACACTTAAATAACACTGAAACTGCTGCATAAAAGACACTTAAATGACACTGACACTGTTGCTTAAAAGACTCTTAAATGACACTGGCACTGCTGCTTAAATGACACTTAAATGACACTGACACTGCTGCTTAAAAGACTCTTAAATTACATTGACACTGCTGCTTAAAAGACTGTTAAATAACACTGACACTGTTGCTTAAAAGACTCTTAAATGACACTGCTGCTTAAAAGACACTTAAATTACACTGACACTGTTGCTTAAAAGACTCTTAAATTACACTGACACTGCTGCTTAAAATACTCTTAAATTACATTGACACTGCTGCTTCAAAGACTCTTAAATGACACTGACACTGTTGCTTAAAAGACTCTTAAATGACACTGACACTGCTGCTTAAAAGACACTTAAATGACACTGACACTGTTGCTTAAAAGACTCTTAAATGACACTGACACTGCTGCTTAAAAGATTCTTAAATGACACTGACACTGCTGCTTAAAATGCTCTTAAATGACACTGACACTGCTGCTTAAAAGACACTTAAATGACATTGGCACTGCTGCTTAAAAGACACTTAAATGACACTGACACTGTTGCTTAAAAGACTCTTAAATGACACTGACACTGCTGCTTAAAAGACACTTAAATGACACTGACACTGCTGCTTAAAATACTCTTAAATGACACTGACACTGCTGCTTAAATGGCACTTAAATGACACTGACACTGCTGCTTAAAAGACTCTTAAATTACATTGACACTGCTGCTTAAAAGACTCTTAAATAACACTGACACTGCTGCTTAAAAGACTCTTAAATTACATTGGCACTGCTGCTTAAAAGACTCTTAAATAACACTGACACTGCTGCTTAAAAGACTCTTAAATTACATTGACACTGCTGCTTAAAAGACTCTTAAATAACACTGACACTGTTGCTTAAAAGACTCTTAAATGACACTGACACTGCTGCTTAAAAGACACTTAAATTACACTGACACTGTTGCTTAAAAGACTCTTAAATTACACTGACACTGCTGCTTAAAATACTCTTAAATTACATTGACACTGGTGCTTAAAAGACTCTTAAATGACACTGACACTGTTGCTTAAAAGACTCTTAAATGACACTGACACTGCTGCTTAAAAGACACTTAAATGACACTGACACTGCTGCTTAAAATACTCTTAAATGACACTGACACTGCTGCTTAAAAGAGACGTAAATGACACTGACACTGTTGCTTAAAAGACTCTTAAATGACACTGGCACTGATGCTTAAATGACACTTAAATGACACTGGCACTGATGCTTAAATGACACTTAAATGACACTGACACTGTTGCTTAAAAGACTCTTAAATGACACTGACACTGCTGCTTAAAAGACACTTAAATGACACTGACACTGTTGCTTAAAAGACTCTTAAATGACACTGACACTGCTGCTTAAAAGATTCTTAAATGACACTGACACTGCTGCTTAAAATGCTCTTAAATGACACTGACACTGCTGCTTAAAAGACACTTAAATGACATTGGCACTGCTGCTTAAAAGACACTTAAATGACACTGACACTGTTGCTTAAAAGACTCTTAAATGACACTGACACTGCTGCTTAAAAGACACTTAAATGACACTGACACTGCTGCTTAAAATACTCTTAAATGACACTGACACTGCTGCTTAAATGACACTTAAATGACACTGACACTGCTGCTTAAAAGACTCTTAAATTACATTGACACTGCTGCTTAAAAGACTCTTAAATAACACTGACACTGCTGCTTAAAAGACTCTTAAATTACATTGACACTGCTGCTTAAAAGACTCTTAAATAACACTGACACTGTTGCTTAAAAGACTCTTAAATGACACTGACACTGCTGCTTAAAAGACACTTAAATTACACTGACACTGTTGCTTAAAAGACTCTTAAATTACACTGACACTGCTGCTTAAAATACTCTTAAATTACATTGACACTGGTGCTTAAAAGACTCTTAAATGACACTGACACTGTTGCTTAAAAGACTCTTAAATGACACTGACACTGCTGCTTAAAAGACACTTAAATGACACTGACACTGCTGCTTAAAATACTCTTAAATGACACTGACACTGCTGCTTAAAAGAGACGTAAATGACACTGACACTGTTGCTTAAAAGACTCTTAAATGACACTGGCACTGATGCTTAAATGACACTTAAATGACACTGGCACTGATGCTTAAATGACACTTAAATGACACTGACACTGCTGCTTAAAATATTCTTAAATGACACTGACACTGCTGCTTAAAAGGCTCTTAAATGACACTGACACTGCTGCTTAAAAGACACTTAAATGACACTGACACTGCTGCTTAAAAGACACTTAAATGACACTGACACTGCTGCTTAAATGACACCATTTGAGCTTTATTATTTTGCACATTGTCTTATACCTATTTGTATTATACACAAGTTTACTGTACTTTTACTGCAGGTATATGTGCTGTTTTAGTCATGGTGTTTATTGTCTTGTTTATCAGATGTTTTATGTTCACTGTGGGCCTAGGGGGCGCTGCAATTTCAAATCCTGTGTGTGTGACCTGTACATATGGTTTTCAATAAAGCTGACTTTGAACTTTGATCCTGGTTTAATTCTGGTTTAGTCCAGGTTAAGTCCAGGCAAACCTCTACAAAAGTCTGATTATTCTTTTGTGTCATTTTTGTCCTTTCTTTTGTGTGCTAAACCCTGGTGATACAGAGCGTTTCTTTGACTGGATAATCCTCATATAAGAAAAGCATGTAGTTCACTGTGGCAACCGGTCACTTCACAAAAGTTCCACAGTATGGCATTGATTTCACTCCGTGGCAGGTGTTTTTATTGTTAAATATTGTTAAATCTCTCCATCTGTTTTGGCCTTTTGGCGTTACCTGCTTCATGGAGAGACCCAGGCAGTGGACGTCACCAGAAAGTTACACAGTGCACCTTTAACACCTGAATCTGTCCCAAAGTAACGTCAATAAGACAGTTCCGGGGACACAGTGGCTTAGTTGGTAAAGAGTTTATCCACTGATCTGATGGTTGGTGGTTTGATTCCCGCTCTTGTCATAAAACATCGTTGGTTGGGCGTTCAGATCCACGGACTCACAGGTCGGCACTGAGAATCTAGCTCCCACAGATGAATGCTGATGAAGTGTCAGGAAAAAAAGAAGTATACCACACACTTGCTTCTTGATTTTCTTCTTACTGTATTTCTTTATTGGGCTTAGAGTAAACAACGCGTTTTGCTTCTACAGCGTCACCAGGTTCCTGATGGACGCTGGATGAACCTGAGGACACCGTAGAAGCGAAACTCGTTGTTCACCCTAAGCCCAATAAAGAAATAAGAAGAAAGTCAAGCGAGTGTGTGGTATACTTCTTTTTTTCTGGAATTATTCAATATTCCTGCTGTTATCAGCACTTGGAAGCTGTGCATGGAGTTTTGAACTTTTGAATTTACGCTGATGAAGTGTCCTTGGGCAAGACACTTAACCCACATCGCCCCCAGTGTTTGCATGTCCTGGTGTGTGAATGTGTGTGAATGGGTTCCTTGACGTTCAGTACTTTGAGTGACATTTGATATTTTCTACACACACTAAAGGCCCATATTACACTATTTTCTGACCAATGTTTTGTTTGATTCACACATGTTTAACACACAAGCCCTGCACATTTAGGCTGAGTTCTTCTCCCAAAAAGGAAACACTCTGTTCCACCTTCTGATTCATCCATCCATCCATCCATCCATTTTCTTCCGCTTTTTCCATATTTCGGGTCGTGGGGGACAGATTTGCCGCCCAGATCACACCATGTACCCGCATCCACGGATCCCCCCGCCCGCAGGTGGTGGGTCCACAGGAGGACGGACCCACATCGCTTGACACAACCGGCCTTGATGTATCTCCTGTCATGGGGGCTACCAGTGTACACTGACACTGTAAGAGTCTTGCCCAAGGACACAACGGCAGCATTCCTCTGTGGGAGCGGGAATCGTACCGCCAACCTGTGGGTCAGTGGATCTGACCGCTCAACCAATGATGTATGCGGACAGCGGGATTGAAACCGCCAATCAGTGGACAAACGCTTCACCAACTGAGCCACTGCCACCCCCCACCGGCACTGTTCCCTCTAAGGCGCGCGCGTGCGCAATTGCGCACTGCCCAGACGTTCAGCGCGCACATCAAATCCTTTTCAGCGCATAAAATAAAATCTAACCTGAACTCAGCGCTGGTTTGACACACGGAATCCAGTCTGATAGATTCAGTTTACATGTGCAAACTGAATCTATGAATGTGCACATGCGTTAGGGACAAGCCAACTACAAACAGATTCATTTCGATCGCTTCCTTCAGTAAGACCATAGCTGTCGTGCGCATCGCCGTGGGTCAGAGCGGCAGGTCCGCACCAGCCGACGGGAGCGCCGCCCGCACAGAAGAGGAGACAGGTAGAGCCATAATGTAATCCTCGGCTGTTTTCTTTGTTTCTGTCCAAGCCATAGGTTTTTGTGAGCAAAAAGACGGGACTTTCTGTGTGAAGTGTGAATCCTCTCCCCAGAGCGTTAAACCACAGAGCTCTGTCACTCTCACAAAATTACTTAAACTGGGTAATGATTAAAAAGCAAGATATAAACTGATAAAAATGTATACTTATTTTGGAGATCATTATTTTGAGAAAGACCCATCTTATAGTGTCCTATAGGTCCTACAATCATCCATAAAAAATCTGCAGCTACATGTAGGCTATATTTATCAAGCTGAAAAAATCTCTCTTCATGTGGTTTTACAGGTTTATACACAGGTATATACACAGGTTATTTTTCAAAATATTGTAATGTTCAATGTTTCACTGACCACAGCAGGACCCTCACACTGACATACAACATGTACAAAGTTCATGAACAGATTTTTGAGAAGTGGACCAAAAAAATCAGTTGTATTAAAAGTAATCTAACAGAAATAACAGCAGTAATTTGATTCATAAGCTATGTAACTTGCCATGATCTCAGGTGTGATGCTGGTGTGGCCACAGTGTGCATGTCGGATGTTGCTCACAGGAGTCCAAGGAACGCTCAGGGAGTTGGTGTGTTTGCTCAGACACATGAAAAATTAGGGGGAACATTGCCCACCGGTAATACAGTTAGTACAGCACTTCCTGTATTACCATTGTGATGTCATGTGGTAATACAAGAAGTGCTCCACTGTGTTTTTAAACTCCATACATTTTTTCTCAAGAATCATCTAGCCCAGGGGTCAGCAACCTTTACCACTCAAAGAGCCATTTGGTCCCGTTTCACACAGTAAAAAAAAACACTGGGAGCCACAAAACGCTTTTGAAATTTAAAATGAAATAACACTGCATATAACATCTTTTTTTGCCTTTGTGCCATAGAATTACATTTTGAAAATGAATGAACTAAAATAAAATATATTTTAATTAAATACAGTGGTCCCTCGCTATATCGTGGTTCACTTTTCGTGGCCTCGCTGTTTCGCAGATTTTTTTTATTCCAATTTTTTTAATAGTGTGTCAACGTGCATTTCTGCATCCTGATTGGCTAAGGGACTGTAGACCTTTGCTGATTCGTCAGTCCTTCTCCTCCGTGTCTCCTGTACAGAATGCGTTCAGTTTGCCAGATTTATATAAATGTTGGATCGCAGTGTGACTCTGAAGTGCTGTATGTTTGCAAGTTTTCTCCCTGAGAAAACCCGCCACAGCGAAGCGGCGCCAGGACGAAGAGGCTCGGTCATAACAACTGTGAAATACACACGAAATACACTTTGGTTTCGTTCTATAATACTGTTTACCTGGCCAGCCAAATTATATCTCTCTGTATTTCCTATACAGCGCGATACCATCTGGACACCCTCCCTCCACTCTCGCTCCTCCGGTTACAAACGGACTCCGCGATTCTGATTCGTTCAAAGATGGTGACGTCAGTGCACCCGCCTTTGCCCGCAAAGTCACTCTTAGGCAGCGGAAGTTCCTCCTCAGTTTTGAATCAAGATGGCGCAATCTCTGATTGGTTCACTTAGCTGTCTGTCTAAGCGCAACAGCAGCGCATTCTGTGGATCAAGCGTTACCAGACTCACTCGCTGGTACAGCGATGAGTCATGGATTCTTCCAGGCAATAATACTGTGGCTTTTTTGTTGAAAATGTACGAAAGTTTGAGTGTTTAAACAAGAGAGAAATGTGAGAAAATGTTAATTCCAGTCTGAGAAAAGTGTAGAATGTGTGTGGGGAGGCGTTTACAGCCTTAAAACATGGAGAATAATTGTAAAAAAAATATAAAGCTGACGACTTTGTGGATTTCGCTTATCGTGGGTTATTTTTAGAACGTAACCCCTGTGATAAACGAGGGACCGCTGTACTGAGCCGCATCAGAGGGAGCAAAGAGCCGCATGTGGCTCCGGAGCCGCGGGTTGCCGACCCTGGTCTAGATCATTTCAGCCCTGGGACTGTCGAACTCTACTGAATTAAAGGTAAAAAGTAGCTGTTAACTTGAAAACTACCTCTTCATGACATCACAAAGTGGAACAGAGCATTTAGAGGTTTGGAGATGTACAGACTAATAATAAAGTGTTACTCAAACTTGTGAGAATGAAACAAAACACAACTCCAGGTCTGTTTTTGATGAGTAACAACATTATAACATAACTTAACGCTCACAAGAGTCATTTTTGTGTAATATAAGACATTTAATCACACACTTCAGGTTACGCTGTCGCTTTCTTGTCTCTTATCTGTATTTTTTCACTGGCTTAAAGAAAATATCGATCTCTGTGTCCGCTCGTGTGGGACAGCTGTGTGTTCGCCACTGCATGTTGGCCACTAATCTGAGAGTAGCTTTAAACTCTGTGAAATCAATCATCAGGACCGCCCCGGGCTGCAGGGCTTTTCCACAGACTCGAGTCAGTCTCACCTTTGAAAAAACACAACAAGATCTGAACTTAATCCTGAGCCTGGGGCTGAAGGGGCCCATGTCACCGGTGCATACAGGAGCAGGGCCAGTGCCAGTATGAAACGGTAGCTCTTTTGTTTGGGGAAATACCAGGTTTAAAGACGCAAAGATGCCATGTGAAATAGAGGAGACGCAGCCAAGTTTCACTTTTCTCATGTTTGGTTTAGGATTGAGATATTTGGTTTGGTATTAAAGGTGGATTTGGTATTATATCTTCTTAGAAAGCCTTGGAATGCACTGATAGTGTTTACAGTTCAGTTAGTACAATTTCTATCGTGAAGATTTGGCTCCGGACCTGGTTCTTTGTGTAGAGAGAATAATGCCATGATAGAAAGTGTTCAACTAAAGAGGACAAAACGTTTTAAGACATTAAAAGTGAATGTCTGGTGATGTTACAAAAGGAAAAACAAAAGATTCGCTCTGAATTGAAAAGTTCAAAGTTTGTCTTAAAGCTCAGAATAAAAACGTGATTCAGAAGTCGTATAAGAGCTGTTTTATGATTCTCTGTAAATGTTGAAAAGCCTTTTGCCACATGACCTCAGAGGTTCTTGGTGTTGTAAAAATATTAGACCTGTTCTTTCATTCAGAAAAGTTGTAAATATAATACAGTACAGTATATTATGACTGGCTTTTTGTCACATTGCAGAGTGCTTTGGAAGAAAGTGTGCGCCACATTTTGAACTGCAATATATTTCTACATCACTACGAAAACTGACTATATCAAAACTACTTCAGGACACTATGACTGCGTGCACATGGTAGGATCGGATTGGATTTCTCCAAATCCGATCCCGTTACTTGGCGGGTGGTCTGTCCTTAGATCCCAGTGCACATGAAGCTCAGGTACATTAATCCCTCGTTTATCGCGGGGGTTAGGCTCCAGAAATAACCAGCAATAAGAGAAAGAGAAGTGCGCGACACGTGCACCCCTCATCGTGGTCAAATCCATGACAGAGCAGCACGACCAGCGCGAGGCCGCGCCATACACCGGGGCTGCGAGTACGAGATCGAACCACGGCGCCCAGACCATGCCTTCCCCTCGGGACCGCATTCTCGCAGCCCGAGCCACAAACCAGCTGCATGAAACCAGCAAAGAGCGGCACGTGATGGTTTAATCCTGGTTTAGACCTGGTCTAGTCCCGATTTACTCCAGGTCTATACCTGGTCCAGTCCTGGTTTAGTCCAGGTCCAGTCCAGGTTTAGACCTGGTTTAGACCTGGTCTAGACCTGGTTTAGTCCTGGTCTAGTCCTGGTCTAGTCCCGGTCTGGTCCCGGTCTGGTCCTGGTCTAGTTCCAGTCTGGCCCCTCCCCCCCAACCGTGTCCCCCATCTATCAATCGGCAAAGGTCTACAGTCTCTTAGCCAATCAGGACGCAGAACACAATGTTACACTATAAAAATAAAAAAAAATCTGCGAAACAGCAAGGTGAACCGCAATAGTGCAAGGGACCACTGTAATCGGATAATGAGCATCGACCTGGCCGGCTCCACTACGCTATGTGGCGCTGTAGTCCAACTACTTCCGGGTGATGGCTACTCAATAAAAACACAACAAACTATGTGGCGGTATACAAAGATGGCGCGCGAGGAGTTTGACGGAACAGCATTGGTGTACGTGTTGTGCATTCTTTCTTCGCAGCCATGATTTCGTCTGACTTTTCCGGCAACAATCGCTACTTATGACGGCGTTGGCACCTCCTGCCACTTCCAGGTGAAATCCCTGGCGAAAATTCCCGTGCATGCGCAGTACACCAATCCGATCCGATATCGTGCACAAGGCGGCACCAAGCGGATTACTATCGGCCTAAGCCAGCGGTTCCAATCGGATTCGGGAAACCAATCCCTATATGATCCTTAGCCTGTGCACATGAATTCGATACGATCCCAATCCGTTTGCAATCGGATTACACTCGTCCATGTGCACGCAGTGAATAACTCCTAGGCGGAAAAAAAAAGGTTTTCAAAAAATAAACTTTGCAAAGAAACATGAGAAATTCTTAACTTTTCTGATGGAGGGTGCAACTTTAGTTTATCTCCCATGAAGATGAAAATGAACTTATCCAGCTTATCCAGAGCGCCCAGCCACTCTGCGGAGGAAACTCATTTCGGCCGCTTGTATCCGCGATCTTGTCCTTTCAGTCATTACTCAGAGCTCATGACCATAGGTGAGGGGAGGAACGTAGATTGACAGTAAATAAAGAGCTTTGCCTTTCGCCTTTCGACTTAGCTCCTTCTTCACCACAACGGTCTGGTACAGCGACCGCATCACTGCCGACGCTGCATCGATCCGCCTGCCAATCTCACGTTCCATCCTCCCATCACTCGAGAACAAGACCCCGAGATACTTGAACTCCTCCACAGGGACTGAGGCAGGGACTCTCCGCCCACCCGGAGAGGGCAGAGTGTCCAGAGGAAACACATCCAGACAAGGGAGAACATGCTCCACACAGAAAGGCCCAAGCAGGGATCAAACCTTCTTTGTGTGAAGAGTAAGTGTCACTCAGCCACTGGACTGCCATGCACAGAGTGTCACTGAGTGCTAACAGCCTGTGTAAATAGCTGAGTTTTGAGCCTAGATTTAGGCCCTGTCTGCACGACAACGTTTTTTGGTGGAAACGGGGAAGTTTGTGTTCGTTTGGGCCTGTCGTCCACACAGCGCCGGCGTTTTTGGGGGGTGTAAACTGTGTTTTTTAAAAACGGGTTCCAGAGTGGAGAAGTCGGAGAACGCCGGGGGTCGTGTTGTCGTGTGGGCGGCAAAAAACGCGACTTTTGGGAAAATGATGACGTCGCGATGTCGTAATCATCACGTGATCAGTGACCAGAAGGTAACCCTGCGCACAGTACGCACGACACACGAGTGTTTGCCAATTCAAAGCTAAACACATATTTTAAAACTGGAAAAATCCCGTCAATGAAAAGGCAGATAGTGGACAATGAGGAGCCCATACCAATTTGAGGGTGTTATGTGCTGTAAATAAAGAAATAGAGCAACCATTTCTTGTCTTTTTTATTGAATGAAAATTTACCTTTTACAAACAGGCACATGCAGTATCACACACAAAAATATATAATATATGAAATTTCTGTTTTTTTTACACAAATTCACACAACTATATAGCTGCCCGTTGGTGATGGTCCCCGGTTGTATATTCCCACCGAAAAGCCAACATAATGTCCGAGTATGTTTAACATTCCCGTATTAATATCCAAACAAGCATTTTGCGTAAATAACACGAGTAAGGTTAACGAGAGTTCTACTTGTTAATGTCTATCTAATAAAACGATAGCAAGTAATACTGACTATCGATTTATAGGCAAAAACTCTGCTCACGCAGCGCAAATCTTCGTTCTGTGGCGTCTGTCTATGTTAGGGACGGTCAACATTTTCACATTACCGGAGTGAGTCCCTGCTACATTGGTGGAGCAGGGGGACTAAATAAATTTGCATTTGTTGACGGTCCCTAAAGTACACGTGTTTGCTTGTTTACGAAAGAGAAAGGACTTTCTGCGCATGTGCTCTTTGTAGTCTTGCATTTCCGGCGGCTCTGGCTCTTTCCGGTTTACAGCGCCACTTATCGGTGTGACATATGTACTACATCGTTTTCACTCAGTGCTCCGTGCTCATCTTGACGCGAATGTTTTCTGATCCAACACGTGTGGGGACGAGACTTTTTTTCACCCCGCATAAAAAAAAACCAGGAACGTTGTCGTGCAGACAGGGCCTTAAACAGACCAAAGTCTGTGATGGTGCATCTCGGGGGTGATACTGGCATATCAGATGCAGTTTGTTCCAGAGCTACAGAGAAAACCACAGTGGGACTTGATTGACCTTAAAGGAGAATTAACGTTTTTTTTTACAATCTGAGCCTTATTTCGGTAATAAAAACAAGTTGTTTTACTCACCCATAGCACTTTGGTGTCATATGGAGCATTTTCGGAGATGTTTTAGATTTGCGATCTCCGTAACGTGAGTTCTCGGGACAAATGTTTGCGGTCTGCAAATAACACAAACTTTAGCACTTTTCAAATCATAGAAGCTCGATGTCTTAGTCTACACTTTCGTTTGAGTCAAAAGTGGCCTGTAATCCGAGATTTATCCATAGTTTCGAGTAGATGAGGAGGACAGTGCGCATGTGCGGAGTCACAGCTTATTTCGCTCTCAGCTCTCGGGACCCAAACATGAAACGCAAAGCTGTAAATTATGGATAAATCTCAGATTACAGGCCACTTTTGACTCAAACGAAAGTGTAGACTAAGACATTGAGCTTCTATGATTTGAAAAGTGCTAAACTTTGTGTTATTTGGAAACCGCTCAGGGCATATAATATATGCCCCGAGAACTCACGTTACGGATATCCCTAAACTAAAACATCTCCGGAAATGCTCCAAATAACACAGAAGTGCTATGGGTGAGTAAAACAACTTGTTTTATTACCGAAATAAGGCTCAGATTGTAAAAAAGGTTAATTCTCCTTTAAGACCTTGTTTGAGTTTCGAACGCAGTATAAACACAAATAAAGTGTAAATCTCGAGAGTAAATGGAAGAAACCCGTCCTGGTCTGGACTAATTACTATTTGAGTATTGATAAACCGAGAATTTACCACAGGATGGAGTTCAAAAGGACAGATCTTTATTTAATCACATTTGTTTGGTCAAGACAAGACACTTAAGACACTTGATCTGTTCAGAGATGGTTTATAGACTCTCTGTATGTGTGGGTCTCTGTGGTCTGCAGTTCTGTGGACTAATGGACACTTGAGGATTGTTTTTCTTAACACAGATCAGAGTGTGACGAGTGTGAGGAGGTGTGGGGACAAACACTGGTATTTTGATGCTAATTTAAACCGAGGAGCAGTTGAGTCATCAGTGGAGCAGAGGTGGCAGAGTGGCACTTTACTCAAATAACAAAAGTGTTCATCTAAACACACATTACTCACGCAGAGATAAAACGTAGAGGAGTAAAAATGTACTTTAATCTAGTATTTCTGAATAATCAGTAATAGAAAAAGAACACCTTTTAAAGATTTTCTCTTGTCTCAATGGATATGTTATTGCTTTGTTTGGAATATTCCACAATATGTTTAAATTTTTAAATGTTTCTGAACAAAAGAGAAGGTTCACGCAACAAAAGAGAAGGTTTACCGCACACTTGCTTGAACTTTATTCTTTATTAGTCTAGACCAGGGGTGTCAAACATGCAGACCGGGGGCCAGATACGGCCCTCTAAGACCTTTAATCTGGCCCTCAGCTGATTTTCTTTTAAAATATTTTAATTATATTTTAATTTTCTATGAAAATATTGGTAATTTTCTGCGCCTCTTTTCTGTGCAGTTTAGCATAGCAGCGTCTTCAGTGCCTCTGTACGTGGCCCCTCCCACCAGAGCAGCACAAATGAAGACTCGCCTCTTTCCAAACACTCTTAAAGGACCATCGTTTTGACTGTTGACCGTGACACCCTCTTCAGCAAAATGTCAAAAATGAGAAAAGTGGACGCCGACTGCAGGATTTTCCAAGAAAAATTGACTAATTCCTATTTGTTCCCGGAGGTGAATGGAAAACCTGTACGCTTGTGTTGAAGTTTCAGGTTGTTCATTATATTATAATATTTTGTAAAAGAAAGAGTTCATCAAATAAAAAAGACTTCTGTAATAGATTTGTGTTTCTCTGCACAAATATTTTGACTTATTGCTATTTTTGGGGTATATTTGCCATGAGTTTTCTGATCCGGCCCCGTTGGGATCAAAGTCGGTTGGATACGGCCCCCGGACCAAAATGAGTTTGGCACCCCTGGTCTAGAGCGAACAACGCGTTTCGCCTCTACAGCGTCATCAGGTTCGCTCAGGTATTACCTGAGTAGTGCCAGATTGACTAAATACCATCCAGTCCCATGTTTTTTTCCTTAAAGTCATATTCTTTTTTTGAACCCAATATATAATACATATATACAGTTGTCCCTCGTTTTGTCGCGGGGGTTAGGTTCCAGAAATAATGAGTGAAATCCGCGAAGTAGGACAACTTTAATATTTTACAATTATTATACATGTTTTAAGTCTGTAAACGCCTTAAAACACTGGAATTAACCTTTTCTCACATTTCTCTCTCGTTTAAACACTCAAACTTTCGTAGATTTTCAACAAAATGTATTAATAGTGAAGCGTGGGGGCTCCGCCGGGAGCCCCGCCGGACGCGGAAACATGAGTCACTGGATCCGCAGGAAGCACCGCGCTCATCCAACGGCACTGCCACGTCCCGGGACGCAACGCGCACCAACCCCTTGGAGAAGTGCGCACCCCTCACCGTGGTCAAATCCGTGACAGAGCAGCACGACCGGCGCAAGGCCGGGGCTGCGAGCACGAGATCGAACCGCGGCGCCCGGACCATGCCTCCCCCTCAGGACCGCGTCCTCGCAGCCCGAGCCACAAACCGAAACGAACGCAAGCGCCACAGGAAACCAGGCACAGAGCCGCACGGGGTGATTTAATCCTGGTTTAGACCTGGTTTACTCCCGGTTTAGTCCAGGTCTAGACCTGGTCCAGTCCTGGTTTAGTCCAGGACCAGTCCAGGTTTAGACCTGGTCTAGACCTGGTTTAGTTCTGGTCTAGACCTGGTTTAGTCCACGTTTAGTCCTGGTCTAGTCCTGGTCTAGTCCCAGTCCTCCCTGCATCCCCCATCTATCAATTGGCAAAGGTCTACAGTCTCTTAGCCAATCAGGACGCAGAACACAATGTTACACTATAATTTTATTTATTTTTTTATCCATGAAACAGTGAGGCCGCGAACAGTGAACCGCTATAGAGCGAGGGACCACTGTACAGTAAAAAACAGAGACATATCATCTAATGTACACAACATTATATAAAAAGTCAAAACATCTTTCCAGATGTCCAGCTTTCCAGAGCTGTATATACATAAATGCAAGATAGAGAAGAAGAAGAAGAAAGACTTTATTCATCCCCGTAGGGAAATTATTTCTCTGCATTTGACCCATCCTTCAGGAGCAGTGGGCAGCTCGTCTTTCAGGCGCCCGGGGACCCATCTCCATGGTCTTATTGCTCGGCTTGGTCAGGACCTAAGCTGGAGGATTTTACCTGGAGCATGTTTTGGGTTGATGGGGGAAACCGGAGTGCCTGGAGGAAACCCATCCAGACACGGGGAGAACATGCAAACTCCACACAGAAAGGCTCGGGCGACCCGGGGATCGAACCCGGAACCTTCTAGCTGTGAAGCATGAGTGCTACCCACTCAGTCACCGTGCCGCCTAAGTTTAAGTTTAAGCTATAAGTTTAATGCCACAGTGCGGAACATTAAATCACATACAGACCCTACACCAGATGATGAAAGATGATCAAATATTATCATATTGTTTGTGGATTGTGAGCAACAATTCACAACAATAACTCTAGAATTATACTGTTCAAAATAATAATTATAAAATGGTAAGGAGGCTGTTTTCTTCTGCTAATGGCTAATCACAGGCTGTCATTGTAAAGGCATCAATTTGCAGTTTTCTACACCTAAATACAACGGCAGAGTGGTTAGCATTGGTAATCAATACCTCCTGCAGTGTGCATGTGCTCCCTGTGTGACTACCTCTCAGTTTTTTCATATATATTTAAACCTGGTCTCATATTTTGGAAAAGCTTTGTTTGAATCAAATTGAGGGGAATTACTGTCTTGCAGCGAGAGGATTCATTCACAGTGAACAGACCGGTTCTTCTGTCTCCCCGATAGCGAGGCAGGGTGGCAGTTAAAACTAATCCAGACTAATTGTCATGCTCCTGCCGTGGCTAATACCTGTGCGTTTAAAAACCTCCCACCAACCACACATTTGTTTACATTGATCCTGGAGCGGCACGTTAAGTCAGGCAGATACTGGCTGTGAGAGAAATCCTGTGATTAACCTGACCACAAGCTCACAGAAGCACGCACACACACACTCACTTCAACGCCTTTCTGCTAAAACGTGTGAAAAATCTGGAACTATGTGTAACACTGTTGTTGTTTTGTTTACTGAATTTTGTTAAAATATAAATTATCTTCAAGGTGCCAGCTACCAGAAGATCCTACGCTTAAAAATGCACCGTGTAACCTTCCTGGTAGAGGGGCCACCATCCGCTTGACTTCATGGAGATGTTAATTGCGTTGGTTTGTTTGTTTGTTTGTTTTTTCCTGGAATGTTCTACAGCAGGGGTGTCAAACATGCGGCCCGGGGCCAGATACGGCCCTCCAAAACCTTTATTCTGGCCCTCGGCTGATTTTCTATTAAAATGTTTTAATTATATTTTAATTTTCTATAAAATATGGGTCATTTTCTGCTCCTCTTTTCTGCGCAGTTTATCATAGCAGCGTCTCCAGCGCCTCTGTACGTGGCCCCTCCCACCAGAGCAGCACAAATGAAGACTCGCCTCTTTCCAAACGCTCTTAAAGGACCATCGTTTTGACTGTTGACTGTGACACCCTCATCAGCAAAATGTCAAAAATTAGAAAAGTGGACGCCGAGTGCAGGAAAAATGGACTAATTCCTCTTTGTTCACAGAGGTGAATGGGAAACCTGTACGCTTGTGTTGAAATTGCATTTTTCTTAAAGTTTCAGGTTAGACTTAGGTCGTTTTCACACCTGCCTTGTTTAGTTCGTTTAAAACGAACCAGAGTTCGTTTGCTCCTTTGATTCGGACCTTTTGGGCTGGTGTGAATGAAAAACAAAAATCTCGATCCGAACCGAGACCACCTAAAAAGCTCGGTCTTGGCACGGTTCCATTCGAACTCTGGTGCGGTTTGTTTGAGGTGAGAATGCAGACCGGACTCGATCCGACACAGTTGGCTTTTTGTACTTAATGAGCTCCCGTCGTATGTCGAGCATTATGGGAAACCGAGGCTGACGAAACAAAACTAAAAGAAACGAAACTAAATGAGGCTTACTTACGTTTTGCGTGTAGAGCAAGAGTCAGAACTTGATGCGCACATGAGCGCTGTCCTCCGTAGCCGTCTTGCCCTGTGTCTTCGTCATTTGGAAATTGATTGTAAAATAGTGTAAACCTCACGATGCTGCTCAAACATTTGTGTGAACTGTAAAAACTGAGCAAACCATATCGCTAAGGCTAGATTGAAAACAGCACGTAACACCATGATTCTTCTACTTCACTTGTTTTGACACAGCTCATTTCTGTCCAATGGCTGAGCGACCTCAGCACACGTGGTTTTGTTTACAGATGTTGGTCCACTTGGACCACTCCAGTGTGAAAGCGAACCACACCAAAATACAATTTATTTATTTTTTATTTGGTCCAGACCAAAGCAAGTGAACTATCGGACTTTCCTACTGTGAAAACGACCTTAGACTTAGACAAACTTTATTGATCCACAAGGGAAATTGTTTTGGGTACAGTAGCTCACACATCAAATATAATATATAATATAAAACAGAGGGTAAAAGAACAAAAAGAAAAATAGATGGAAAAGCACCAATGAGCAATAGACCTGTGTCAGATGACACAATTATATACATAAGATAATGATAATAAATATATATGTACAATCAGATTTAAATAGAAAAGTAGTAGTCAAATAGTTGTTCATATTATTATAATATTTAGTAAAACAAAGAGTCCATCAAATAAAAAAAATACTTCTGTAATAGATTTATGTTTCTCTGCACAAATATTTGGTCTTATGTTGGTCAAATGTTTGTTTTTGTTTTTTTACTTAGAGACTGGCCCACAATTTACAGGAGGCGTCCCATTGGTCCATCTTCAATACAGACAGTGGACTAAACCAATCAGGAAGTAGAAGCTTACGAGAGCGGTCCCACCCCTTTCTCTGCACTGATCCCGCCAGTTTCAGTGTTGAGCGTGGAAACATGGAGAAGCGGCAGAAAGGGGGTGTGGAGAAGTTACGGGCTAAAAGATTAAAAAATCTCACTATAGACGCTGCAAAATGTTCTAAAATAACAGACATATTCTCTGGAGGGGCTGGAGCCTCCACGTCCTCTGCAGCCCAGGCTGAAGGTGGACAGGGAGAGGAGCAGCCAGAGACTGTGGACAGAGAACCAGAGGGAACCCGAGGAAACCTGAGGGAACCTGAGGGAACCTGAGGGAACCCGAGGGAACCCGAGGGAACCCGAGGGAACCCGAGGGAAGCTGAGGGAACCCGAGGGAACCTGAGGGAACCCGAGAGAACCCGAGGGAACCTGAGGGAACCCGAGGGAAGCTGAGGGAACCCGAGGGAAGCTGAGGGAACCTGAGGGAACCCGAGAGAACCCAAGGGACAGAGTGACCAGGGAAGTGTCGCACAGGCACAGCAGGTCAGCAGGTAGTAATGCTAGTTTAATACCGGGACTTTTAGGTCATGGACAAGCATGAAAATCACTCACCTTTCGGCAAAATTTGCCATTTTGAAGCCAAAACAGGTGACCTACGTGAATCGTGTAGATTCGATGAGAAAGGGTTTTTTTTGTGTGCAAGATGCATTTTAAATAAACCATTGAATGTGTAGTTACTGCAAGTTTGCTGGGGGTTTTTGGGAGCTGGGATTTTTCCTTTAAATTGGGAACCTGGGAATTCCAGGTGCAACAGGGGGGCGCCAGTCGCAAAAACTGTCGTTGTGTCCTTAGGCAAGACACTTCACCCACATTGCCTAGTATGAAAGTGGAATGTGTGTGAGTGTTGGACGCGGTCAGAGAAACCGATGGCCTTGCTTCCCTCAGTCTGCCCCAGGGCGGCTGTGGCTACAATAGTATCTTACCACCACCAAGTGTGGAGTGAATGAACCATGAACTGTAAAGTGCTTTGGGTGTCTTGAAAGGCGCTATATAAATGCTATGAATTATTATTTATTAATGAAATGTTGCGCCCTGGTTTCCCCTCGGCCAAGACGTAACAATAGTAAAATACTTTGCTTCAGGGAACACAAACATAAATTAGCCCGTTGTGCTCCGCTAATTATGAGGGGCTGATCTAAGCCAAAAATGCCAGGGCCGTTTTTTGGGGTTTTTTGTGCCAGAGCTGGACTGGGACAAAAAAACAGCCCTGGCATTTTTGGCTTAGATTAAGCAATTCAACTCAGAATATTCCAGCTTTTGAAAGGGTCCAAAGTCCTTCAAATCAGGACGAAAGTGTTTGTCTGAAACAAACAAATACCTTATTTTTACTGTCTTAAAAAACGTGAAAA
The DNA here is from genome assembly GCA_036785185.1 of Paratrypauchen microcephalus. Classification (NCBI taxonomy): domain Eukaryota; kingdom Metazoa; phylum Chordata; class Actinopteri; order Gobiiformes; family Gobiidae; genus Paratrypauchen; species Paratrypauchen microcephalus. The sequence goes on from JAVJIX010000179.1 coordinate 157,662, forward strand.
ACAGAACTAATTCCTTATTGCAGTGGTCCAAAGTTATTCTTCACTTACCTTATGCATTTCGAGAATCCTAATTATTATATATTCCCCATGGTGTGTGAAGCCTTGCAACTAGCATGTTACACAAGCTTTCTGATTAACTGGCTATAAAACGCTTTCTAATTAAATGCAAACAGCACACAGTGGCTTTTGTTTGACTTCAGGAGCTGCTTATATAAGATATCTGTTCTGGAGCAGGACACATTGTGCTCAGATACATGAGAAAAATCGTGTAAAGGCCCTTGAAGCTGCTGGGTGAGAGCAGACTTGTCATATTGGTATCAGTATTCCGACCACACATTCTCGAACACAGTCATTAAGCCATTACACACGTTTATGTTGTCAAACGCCGACCTACAGTTTAAACTGATTTCCTGTTTTTCTCTCAGCGTCTGCACAGACAGTAGCTCTAATTATATAGGAAATTATTTGAAAATTACCATCATAAAAACAACACGTTATTTATTGCTTACTGAAAAGCATTCGCCAGTGAGTCACAGTTGCTCTGGGGCAGACTGACGAAGACGCGACATTGTACCGTGTAATCACAATCTCGGCATTCAACCTGATTGGTCCATAGGAGAGAAAATCTGTCCCCGATATGCCTGATCTTGTAAGTGTCTTGTAAGCTAAGCAGTAGGGTTGCCAAAGGACTAGTATCAAACACAATTAATTATGAGCGGCAATTCAAAGCGCGCGAATTTTAAATTTGGCGTGCGGCGAGCAAATTGCTGCCAGGGCCTTTTAACGGCGAGTTTATTTATAAAAAGAATGAAGACGGGACAATCAATAAGAATGCCGTGATTTGTAGCTTTTGTGAAAAAGAATTTTCCGATCACCGAAGCTGCTCCAGCCTGACGGATCATTTGAACGATAAACACATCCGGACAAATCCGAGGCCATGGTTCTCGACTGGAAAAAGGTGGCTTGCCTTCTCCGGGTGGGTGGAGAGTCCTTGCCTCAAGTGGAGCAGTTCAAGTATCTCGGGGTCTTGTTCTCGAGTGAGGGGAGGATGGAGCGTGAGATCGACAAGCGGATCGGTGCAGCGTCGGCAGTGATGTGGTCATTGTACCAGACCATTGTGGTGAAGAGGGAGCTGAGCCGAAAGACGAAGCTCTCAATTTACCGGTCAGTCTACGTTTTTACCCTCACCTATGGTCATGAGTTTTGGGTAATGACCAAAAGGACGAGATCGCGGATTCAAGTGGCCGAAATGAGTTTCCTCCGCAGAGTGGCTGGGCGCACCTTTAGAGATAGGGTGAGGAGCTCAGTCACACAGGAGGAGCTCGGAGTAGAGCCGCTGCTTCTCCACGTCGAGAGGAGCAGCTGAGGTGGCTCGGGCATCTGTTCCGGATGCCTCCTGGACACCTCCCTTGGGAGGTGTTCCGGGCATGTCCCATCGGGAGGAGGCCCCGGGGAAGACCCAGGACACGCTGGAGGGACTATGTCTCCCAGCTGGCCTGGGAACGCCTTGGGGTCCCCCCGGAGGAGCTGGAGGAAGTGTCCGGGATGAAGGAAGTCTGGGAGTTCCTGCTTAGACTGTTGCCCCAGCGACCCAGCCCCGGATAAAAGGAATAAAATGGATGGATGGATGGACACGTCTGGACAAGTTCCATCATTACCGGTGATAGAATGAGCGTGAGCGCACTTCACCAAACCAACAAACCACCAAACCACGCTCACAGAATTTAGGAAACGATTGAGCAAAGCGACCACAGAAAAACTGACAAACTCAATCGCAAAGTGGGTTCGATCGTTCACTCTCTCAATCTCTCTCTCTCTCTCTGTCTCTCTCTCACACTCCTAAAATGTGATTAATTAGATTAATTAATTACAAATCCTGTAATTAATTAGATAAATTTTTTAATCGCCAGACAGCACTAATTGACACTAAAAAAAGTCACATTCACAGGACAGAAATGAACCTTTCCTGAAAATGTTGAAAATCACATTCTATTGTCTGTATAAACTGTGTTTTTTTATTGTCATTGCGGTATCGGTATTGAGTATCGAGTCTATTCCTTAGTATCAAATCGAGTTTGAAATTTTAGTATCGAAACACAGCTGGGCATGGTTAGTACTTGTCGGGAAGACCGCTGGGAATACCGGGTATGAATGACAAATTTGCCACTTGGTCCTGGTGCAATGATTTAAAAATTGTGTTTGTGTTTGATGTGTGGCTAAAATTACATGATAATTATTTTCTGAACACGTTTTTCATGCGGAAAAGTGGAATATGTTTCTTATTTGGGTCGGCAGTAGCTCAGTTTGTCTGCTGATTGGAATCCCGCTCTCGATGATGCATCGTTGGGTGAGCGATCGGATCCACTGACCTGCAGGTTGGCGGTGCGATCCCAGCTTCCCAGCTCCCACAGATGAGAGCTGCTGTTGTGTCCTTGGGCAAGACACTTAACCCCACGTCGCCCCCAGTGTCTGCACATTGGAAGACACAAATAATAAATAATAATACTCTAAGGGGCCGTTTAGACAAGGACGATTGCGACTGAAAACGACAAAATATTCTATCGGAAGCGTCTTTCGTTTACACGGCGGCGGCGCCGTCGGGCTCTGAAACCACAAAAATCTGAAGACTCCTTCCAGAGTGTGGAGTTCTGAAGACGGCCCGGGTCACGTCTCCATCTTAACGGCAAGAAGCGCAAAACATGTTCACGCCACATACACCTGACCTGATGCGCCATAAAAACAATAACAATACGTCGCAGGTGACAGAGGCGAGTTTGGACAAGACCGGGCAGAACCAGTCAGTGGTGGGACAATTTTGAGAATGGATTAGTTGATGACAGTGCTTGGGTGGAAAACTTCAGAATGACTAAACAAGCTCTTGTTATATTAAGCGAAGAGCTCCGACCCGACATCGAGGGCGAAACAACCGTAATGAGAGCCCCTGTGTCCTGAAAAAGGTATCTCTGACATTATATTACCTGCATTATATTAATATTATATTATTAATATATATTATATTCTATTGTTAGCGGCCTGGCGTGCATATTCAATCGAATTCGCCCACTTTTGCGTCTTCGTATAAACAAACATTTCCTGTTGAGAACGCTCGTCTAAACGCGGATAAAAAATTGAAGACGAGACGCCACTTTTGCGTCTTCTGTTTTGGTCGTCGCCGTATAAACGTAGCCTAAATAATACTGAACTCTCAATAATACTGCACTAAACTACTTCTCATTATGCATAATATGTTTACTGCTGCTGCTCTGTATGAATGTATCATGTTTGTCACTACCTCACTGTAAACTACTGTTACCTGTGCAATAATCTGTGCAATAACCCACATGCAATACTTATACTACACTATACTATGTTCAATCTGTGAAATACTTACACCGTATTTAATCCTACCTGTACCTTTGTATTTTATTATATTTTATTACATATTTTGTATTATATTGTTTACTTTTTCCCCTGCACTTTTTTGCAACACTTTTTTACCATGTACTATTATTGCTGTTATTAGTACTTCTTGACTATCTTAGGCTGCATTCAGACTGCAGGGCTTAATGCGCAATTCCGATTTTTTTTGTGAAATCTGATTTATTTTGCGAGGTCGTTCACATTTCCAATTAAACGCGGCTTGTATGTGATCTCCAGTGTGAACTTTAAACTCTACATTCGTATCAATGCGCCCACGTTAGCTCTGTTGCCTGTTCACTTGTAAACTTTCGCTTACGGCGGACCGCATCCGTCGTTCACTCCCGCTAAAGGTTAACATGCTAATAATAAGTAATAGGCGCAGTGATACGAATCGAGATGAAATATGCAAATGCGAAAATACGCTGCTGGATTTTTCGTGGACAACTGTTTGGGACGCAAATATATCACCTTTCGGACAAATGTTTTGTTTTGAGAAGAAAAACAAGCTTTATTAAAGATCCCATGACATGGTACTTCTTGATGCTTTTATATGGCTCCTTAATGGTTCCCTAATACTGTAAATGAATCCTTCTTCAAAATCAACACTCAGTGCATGAGAAACAGAGATAAGATGAGAAAGAGTCATAAATATCTCTCTCAAACACTTTATTCTGGGCGTTGTTGCTTGAATGCAAATGAGGAGAAAAGAGCTGGCCTATAGTAGAGGGTGGGGGCGTGGCCAAACTCTCCGCTCTCCGCTGTAGCTCACAGCTGATCCATTTCCGTGTTTTTGCACAGGGGGAGAGATTTGAAGCTTTCCATTGAAAAATAAACACATTTCCACAGAAAATAAAATGAAACCACTGCTGTTCAAAGGTCCAGAGGCTCAGATAAAGGACTTCCGAGCCTAGAAACACTCGGACGTGCCTCCAGGCAAATAAAAAAACGCATTTCGCATTGCCTAGCGCATTCGCAGTCCAAACTCTCTGGGCGTGATTTACAGAGACGCTGAGTTCAGACAGACGGGGGTGGAACTGCATTTGCATTTTTTTTTTTTCGATCTGACGTCAATAAGGTGCCTTGTTCAAAATCGCCCGTTTGAGCTCCGATTTTTTGTAACGCAGAAAAGGATCGCAAATGCTCAGTTTAGACATTTTGCAACTTTTAACCATGGGGGGGTTAACCAGGGTAGGGGAGCTCACATTAACGTTCAAAAACCTCAGAAAGTGAAAATTTCATGCCATGGGACCCTTAACTGTCCTGGCTAACTTACGTTCACGAGCTACGTTACCGGAGGAGAACCGGGACCAGAGCACGCTGTCATGGGTAAGTCTGTGTTACCGCACGAAAGTTTTAGAAGGAAACCCATACAGATTAACTTTTTTTTTTTTTAACGCACTATCCCTTTAAGCAGCTCTTAAGGTCAAAATAAAAGTGCCGTGTCCTGTCTGTCTCTAAATATAAAGTGTTTTACTGTCCAAGTATGAGGAAGTGTGTGGTTAGTATGCTAGTTATTGGTGGCTCTACTGTGATGGCAAAATGCTACACGTACAAACTCTGAACACATCATGTTGGACCACGGCAAACTGTTTAAAATGGGACTAGTTCTGTTTTTCGTGTTTTAAGACAGCACAAATCTGGTATTCCACCTTTAACAAACAACTAAAGGCACAAACCTCCCGTATTTTGTTATTGTTTTACAGAATTGGAGCCACGCTGTGCGACAAATGATGTTCCTGTCTGTGAGATGAGGTTTGTCAGAAGATACCTGCCTTATCTGCGTCAGTGCAGGTGTAGTTATCAGTAGGTACAGGAGAAGTGCGCCCCATTCGTCTTGTGTAACCACATTTGTGACAGAGCTAAAAATGGCCCCCGTCTCGCAGGTGTTTTTCAGATTTTTGTCATGAATTTTCACTTTTCTGAGTCACCGTGTTATCTGTGGAGCTGAGCCAGATTTAGGATCATCTTTTTGCGCCGTGGTTTGGGAAGGAAACCGGAAATAAATGAGTTTGGTACAACGACATGAGAGCTTCTACACCTAAATTTCAAACTATATTTCAGTACTAGGAAACACACTCAAGACTCAGTACTGATTCTGATTTTGGACACATTGATCCAGCTTTTTTATTATACAGATTTTGATACCACTGATTTAAAGGTGCAATATGTAACTTTTTGGTTACATGAAGATGTTATTTCTCTGCTTGGATTGCCATCACTGTAGAATATATTACATTTATTAAATCATATGTGGTTTTGTAACTCAAAAATACCAACAAAAATATTAAACAAAACAAAAAAAAAAGACAAAACTGATCCAAATATGTTACGTAGCTGTTGTTTATTTCTCAAGTAACTACAGAATAATGTTGTATAAATAAAAGTACAAACATCATGACACTTTCCAGTAAATAGACTTATTACATCAACTCACTGGTTTAGTCCTGGTTTAGTGCTGATTTAGTCCTGGTTAAGACCTGGTTTAGTCCTGATTTAGTCCTGGCCCAGTCTATTTTAGTCCTGGCCGAGTCCTGGTTCAGTCCTGCTTCAGTCTTGGTTTAGTCCTGGTTCAGACCTGGTTTAGTCCTGGTTTAGTCCTGGTTTAGTCCTGGTTCAGACCTGGTTTAGTCCTGATTTAGCACTGGTTCAGTCCTGGTTTAGCGTTTGTTTTAGTCCTAGTTCAGTCCTGGTTTAGTCCTGGTTTAGTCCTGGCCCAGTCTATTTTAGTCCTGGCCCAGTCCTGGTTCAGTCCTGCTTCAGTCTTGGTTTAGTCCTGGTTCAGACCTGGTTTAGTCCTGATTTAGCCCTGGTTCAGTCCTGGTTTAGTCCTAGTTTAGCCCTGGTTTGGTCCTGGCTCAGTCCTGGTTTGGCCCTGGTTCAGTCCTGGTTCAGTCCTGGTTTAGTCCTGGTTTAGCCCCCAACAGGGGGCATCAGAGAGCAGATTTGAAGGACATTAAAGGTCTTATATTACACAAAATAAACTCTTGTGAACTTTAATCCACATTAGAACATCGTTACCTCCTCAAAAACACAACTCCGGGTCCGTTTGTGACGAGGAAACAACATTAGAGCATCAGAACAGAGATCAGAACATGGCGTAACAGGCCCTTTAAAGAAAACATGAAGGAAATAAAAATGTTAATAGCACTGTGAGAAAAATAAATGCTGTTACTAAACTAAACTATTCCGAGAGTGTGTTCTTTGGCATTTACACACACTGAGTCAATACGTGTTTGTGTCTCGGTATTTGGAACGCTACAGTCGTGTCCCGGGTTCTGGAGAAATGTACAAATGATGTTTAAACAGCAGATCTGATTACATAGATACATTTAAAGATGTATTACGGAACTTTTATGGAACGTTTGTTTGAAAATTGTAGTTTTGAAGTAAGTGGAGTACAATAGAGCAGACTCTGACTACACCGTAAAAGTACTACAACTACTACAACAGTACTACAGTACGAAAACTACTACAGTACTGCATCTGAGCTGTCATACCTCACTGCCCCAGAAGCCCTCTCTGTAGTCCTGGTTTAGTCTTGGTTTAGTCCTGGTTAAGTTCTGGTTTAGTCCTGGTTCAGTCCTGGTTTAGTCTTGGTTTAGTTCTGGTTTAGTCCTGGTTCAGTCTTGGTTTAGTCCTGGTTAAGTTCTGGTTTAGTTCTGGTTCAGTTCTGGTTTAGTCCTGGTTCAGTCTTGGTTTAGTCCTGATTAAGTTCTGGTTTAGTCCTGGTTTAGACTTGGTTCAGTCCTGGCCCAGGCCTGGTTTAGTCCTGGCTCAATCCTGGTTTAGTCTTGGTTTAGTTCTGGTTCAGTTCTGGTTTAGTCCTTGTTCAGTCTTGGTTTAGTCCTGGTTAAGTTCTGGTTTAGTCCTGGTTCAGTCCTGGTTTAGTCTTGGTTTAGTTCTGGTTTAGTCCTGGTTCAGTCTTGGTTTAGTCCTGGTTAAGTTCTGGTTTAGTCCTGGTTCAGTCCTGGTTTAGTCTTGGTTTAGTTCTGGTTCAGTTCTGGTTTAGTCCTGGTTCAGTCTTGGTTTAGTCCTGATTAAGTTCTGGTTTAGTCCTGGTTCAGACTTGGTTCAGTCCTGGCCCAGGCCTGGTTTAGTCCTGGTTCAATCCTGGTTTAGTCTTGGTTTAGTTCTGGTTCAGTTCTGGTTTAGTCCTGGTTCAGTCTTGGTTTAGTTTTGGTTAAGTTCTGGTTTAGTCCTGGTTCAGACTTGGTGTTTAGTCCTGGTTTAGTCCTGGTTCAATCCTGGTTTAGTCCTGGTTTAGTACTGGTTTAGTACTGGTTTAGTCCTGGTTTAGTCCTGGTTTAGTCTATATTTTATTTTTACCAGTCTCTTGCTCTTTTTGCGATTTATTTTTAATTCATTATTACCATTTTTATTTTGGCTCTTTGTTCTTATATTGTGATGTCTGAGCTGCTGCGTCCAAATAATTTCCCTCGTGGATCAATAAAGTTTGTCTCAGATCTAACCCGGGTCTGAACGACTTGTACGCGCCACATTTCAAGACCCCGCCGACTCTTTAGGTTTTAAGGTGGAGCTGCAGCTGTGTCAATACCGTGTCAAAAAAACCGTGACCAAACTCCTTTCATGCTCCTCTCAAACTCCACGTGTTTACACTTTTCTCTTTGTCCAAAAAATCCTCACCTGGGTCCGGGGGTGGGGCCGGCGATGAGTGACGCGCAACACCTGTACACAACACAAAAAACGGACACGCAATTAGCAAACTGTCAGCCCGCCAAAAACACGACACAGAGCACCAAACGGTTCGCTTTTATCCACGGCGACAATGGGGCCGCCTTTGAAGGAGCGTGTCCGAGCTTGCGTTCTAAAGACGGAGTATGGGATTTATAGACGCTGTCATGGCAACAGTTTGTATCCACAGGTGAAGCGAGCGGCTGAGGTTGGGACAGATGTGCGATGATTAAAATAAGCGTAAAAGAAGCCTGGTTTAGTCCTGGTTTAGTCCTGGTTCAGTCCTGGTTTAAACCTAGTTCAGTCCTGGTTCAGTCCTGGTTTAGTACTGGTTTAGTACTGGTTCAGTCCTGGTTTAGTTCTCGTTTAGTCCTGGTTTAATCCTGGTTTAGTCCTGGTTTAATCCTGGTTTAGTCCTGGTTCAATTCTGGTTCAGATCCTGGTTCAGTCCTGGTTCAGTCCTCGTTCAGTCCTGGTTCAGTCCTCGTTCAGTCCTCGTTCAGTCCTGGTTTAGCCCAGGTTTACTTCTGGTTCAGTCCTGGTTTAGTCCTGGTTTAGTTCTGGTTTAATCCTGGTTCAGTCCTGGTTCAGTACTGGTTTAATCCTGGTTCAGTCCTGGTTTAATCCTGGTTTAATCCTGGTTCAGTCCTGGTTCAGTCCTGGTTTAATCCTGGTTTAATCCTGGTTTAATCTTGGTTTAATCCTGGCTCAGTCCTGGTTTAATCCTGGTTCAGTCCTGGTTCAGTCCTGGTTTAATCCTAGTTTAATCCTGGTTTAATCCTGGCTCAGTCCTGGTTTAATCCTGGTTTAGTCCTGGCTCAGTCCTGGTTTAATCCTGGTTCAGTCCTGGTTTAGTCCTGGTTTAATCCTGGTTCAGTCCTGGTTCAGTCCTGGTTTAATCCTGGTTCAGTCCTGGTTCAGTCCTGGTTTAATCCTGGTTTAATCCTGGTTTAATCCTGGCTCAGTCCTGGTTTAATCCTGGTTCAGTCCTGGCTCAGTTCTGATTTAATCCTGGTTTAGTCCTGGCTCAGTCCTGGTTTAATCCTGGTTCAGTCCTGGTTCAGTCCTGGTTTAATCCTGGTTTAATCCTGGTTTAATCCTGGCTCAGTCCTGGTTTAATCCTGGTTCAGTCCTGGCTCAGTCCTGATTTAATCCTGGTTTAGTCCTGGCTCAGTCCTGGTTTAATCCTGGTTCAGTCCTCGTTCAGTCCTGGTTCAGTCCTGGTTCAGATCCTGGTTCAGTCCTGGTTCAGTCCTGGTTCAGTCCTGGTTCAGATCCGTACTTTACAGATGTGGTCATTTATATCCACAGGTGAGATGAGCTCCTGTGGTGTGGGTGACTTAGACTTAGACAAACTTTATTGATCCACAAGGGAAATTGTTTAAAATAAATAAATAGTTTAAAATAAACATCAAATAAACTGTCAAATTAATTGTCAGAGCCGACGACATAAAGACTGAAATCTGTTTTGTGTAACGTGTGGTTGTTTCTCATTTAAAAATGTCCGACCTGGATCAGTTTGAGCTGCTTCGTCTCTTCTCCACACTCATTTGGTTTGCAGGTTTTCAGGCTCCGCTGGGGGGCTTTTGTTGACAGAACGTGAAAGATAAAGAGATAAAACCAAAGAACTCCCAACACGTGTCACTGCAACTGATTTAAGACGACTCTTGACAATTGTGCTAAAACCTGTGATCAAAAAATAAAAAACGTGTTGGTTGAGGTTTTTTGGAAGATTAAACTTTCTGTTTTTACTTTGACCCAGTTCTTTCTGCTGTACAGGATGGTTTGTTTTACAGTCGTGTTTATCTCCTGCCTCCTGAAGATCAGTCCCAGCTCCAGAGACTCTTCACTCAGCTGAAGGTTCTTGGTTCAAATCCCACTCTTGACATAAACATCATAATGGTCAGATCCACAGTGTGTGTGTGTGTGTGTGTGTATTTGTATGTGTGTGTATAGTTGTATACATGTGTATGTTGTATACGTGTGTGTATGTTGTATACGTTTGTGTATGTTGTATACATGTGTATGTTGTATACGTGTGTGTATGTTGTATAGTTGTGTGTATGTTGTATAGTTGTGTGTATGTTGTATACGTGTGTGTGTTGTATACGTGTGTGTATGTTGTATACGTGTGTGTATGTTGTATATGTGTATGTTATATACATGTGTATGTTGTATACGTGTGTATGTTGTATACGTGTGTGTATGTTGTATACGTGTGTGTATGTTATATACGTGTGTGTATAGTTGTATACGTGTGTATGTTGTATACATGTGTATGATGTATACGTGTGTGTATGTTGTATACGTGTGTGTATAGTTGTATACATGTGTATGTTGTATACGTGTGTGTATGTTGTATACGTGTGTGTATAGTTGTATACATGTGTATGTTGTATACGTGTGTGTATGTTGTATACGTGTGTGTATGTTGTATACGTGTGTGTATAGTTGTATACGTGTGTATGTTGTATACATGTGTATGTTGTATACGTGTGTGTATGTTGTATACGTGTGTGTATGTTGTATACGTGTGTGTATGTTGTATACGTGTGTGTATGTTGTATACGTGTGTGTATGTTGTATACGTGTGTGTATGTTGTATACGTGTGTGTATGTTGTATACGTGTGTGTGTATAAATGTGTGGGATGTTCAGTAAACGACAGCTGGTGACGTTGGTCAAACCAGAGGGGTATTCCACGAACGTGGCTAAACTTAGCGGCGACTAAGTGCTAAGTTCTCGCCTGGCTGAGACACAACTTAGACAAAAGCCTGAACCCGTTCCACAAACGCGTTTCAGCTGCGCCTAGTCAGAGCTAAGCCCAGTCAGGCCTAATCAGGCCGGGCCTAGACGCGTGCACGGGGAACGTAAGAAGCCCTGAACAAGCGACTGTCGAAAACGCGATCATGTCGAAAATTCGGGCCGATTATTTCAGCGCATCAGAACAGAAGTTGCTTTTGGAACCCTACAACGCACTTGCGATAACCAAGGCAAGAGACATGGCGTGGCAGAAGATCGCCGAGCGCTTAAATACGCAAGTTAAGTCCTATAACAGTGCTGGAGGTTGAGTTTTTTAAGTCTGTTTTTCACCACTGATGTCAACATTGATCTGTGGCGCAGGGGAAAAGTGACCGTCTGGGGTGTGGGAGATTGTGAGTTCGATTCTCATGATGGGCAGTTGATGGCATAATTATTATATATTTGTAGAGCAGTCTTGTCAGTTGTAATTTATTTTTACTGTGTAAAAGTATTTGCTCCAACTAATACGTTAAATTGTGTTATCTTGTCTTTGAGCAGGAATAATGTGAAGAGGACTGTTTTGCAGGTAAAGACAAAGCATAAAAACATTTTGCAGAGTGGTAAGTAAGCTAATATTAATATTATTATTCAGTGAAATTAGTAATACTGTTGAAATGGTACCTTAATTTAATTTAAAATGAACAGTAGCTACCAAGCCACAGGAGGTGGGAGCCCCCCTCAAAACCTTTCACCTGCAGAGGAGCTGGCACTGGCCCTAAACCGGGGTCACCCACTGGTGGAGGTAATTGAAGGAGGGACCCCATCAAAGATCCTTCCTGCGAGTTCTTGTGAAGAGTATATTCAAGGTATTCTCTAGACTAATGCTTGCCTCAGCTGTGATCCAAGCATTTGTATTTTAATAGTATGCTTGTGTTCTAGTTACTGAAGATGGCGTACACTTGGACCCTCCTCAGCAGTCCTCCAGCAGTGCCTTGCCTGACCCTCAGCAGTCCTCCAGCAGTGCCTTGCCTGACCCTCAGCAGTCCTCCAGCAGTGCCTTGCCTGACCCTCAGCAGTCCTCCAGCAGTGGCCTCACACCAGAATGTCATACCTAATGTCTTTTATTGTTTTATGCCTATTGATGGAAATTGATAAATAGGATTTCATTAAAAAGGCTTGCACATCATCTCTGAAGCAAATTTGTTGAATCATTGAAATGTTGCATCATGGAGTGTGCCTGTTATTTGGCTACATTTTGTTTTAAAAGTAAAGATTTACCTTTAACTGTATTCTTTGATAGAGATGTCACATAAAATATAAAGTGTCAATGTCGTCAAGTGAGAGTGATGTTAGGCCCAACTGATATAAGTTATGTGATGATAACAATAATTGTAGGTTAAATTTATTTCCATTTCTGTAATATGTTGCAAATATAAATGCGTGAAAATTTGACTTGGGCATCAATAGGTCAATAGCGGGAATTGAACCCAGGTTGCCAGTATGAGAGTCAAAGCACATAACCACTCGACCACAGCCTTTCTCTGAGATACCTCTGGAATTCTTCTATATGTTAATGTCGTAAAGACAGCGGTTCAAAAGCATATGTTTAGATTACCGGAGAATTGTCAAGAACCAAGAACGTAAGGTAATTTCTTTTTTTTGCTGATATTGTTTTCGGACAACACGGAACTGTTTGTTTGACACTCTGTTTCTCTGCGACACGGCCTAACTAAGACAGAACTTTAGCCAGCCCGCGACCAGACTATGTGCTAAGACCATGTTGCCCCAGTAACTCAGCGGGAACTAAGTTTAGCGAGCGTCGTGGAACCGAACTCTCACTTAAACTAGCGCCAACTGACGAATAAAGCCGGGCTTTGCGCTTAGTAGCTTTCGTGGAATACCCCTCATATCCACAGATTGGGGCCTGGTGAATCAGCCCAGAACAACTGAATAATGCAACATTTTCACTGTAAAGTCCTACAGACGAGACAATACATTTCTTTAATACTTAGAATGTACAGCTTATAAATATGTGTATATATCTGTTTATATACAGCCATGAGTGACAAAAGCTTAATACTTTATCATCTGTGGCTCAGGGTTCATTTTCAAATCCAATAATTTCACTGTGCGAGAAACAGACACACAATAAACCCTGTCCATGTAACACACACACACAACACACACACACACACACACAACACACACACACTTTTGAATGCTCACAGTGGTATTGGGCCCTGATTCTGGTCTCACTGTATTGTGTGTGTGTGTGTGTCTATCCGTGTGTGTGTGTCTATTTGTGTGTGTGTCTGTCTATCTGTGTGTGTGTGTGTGTGTGTCTATCTGTGTGTGTCTATCTGTGTGTGTGTGTCTATGCGTGTGTGTGTGTGTCTATCTGTGTGTGTGTGTGTCTATCCGTGTGTGTGTGTGTGTGTGTCTATCTGTGTGTGTGTGTGTCTATCCGTGTGTGTGTGTGTGTCTATCTGTGTGTGTGTGTGTGTCTATCCGTGTGTGTGTGTGTGTCTATCTGTGTGTGTGTGTGTCTATCCGTGTGTGTGTGTGTCTATCCGTGTGTGTGTGTGTGTGTCTATCTGTGTGTGTGTGTGTGTGTGTGTGTGTCTATCCGTGTGTGTGTGTGTGTCTATCCGTGTGTGTGTGTGTGTGTCTATTCGTGTATGTGCATGTGTGTGTGTGTGTGTGTGTCTATCCGTGTGTGTGTGTGTGTGTGTCTCTATCTGTGTGTGTGTGTGTCTATCTGTGTGTGTGTGTGTCTATCTGTGTGTGTGTGTCTATCCGTGTGTGTGTGTGTGTGTGTCTATCCGTGTGTGTAGGTGTGTCTATCTGTGTGTGTGTGTCTATCTGTGTGTGTGTGTCTATCTGTGTGTGTGTGTGTGTGTGTGTGTCTATCCGTGTGTGTGTGTGTGTCTATCCGTGTGTGTGTGTGTGTGTGTGCGTGCGTGTGTGTGTGTGCGTGTGTGTCTCTATCTGTGTGTGTCTATCCCTGTGTGTGTGTGCGTGTGTCTCTATGTGTGTGTGAGTGTGTGTGAGTGTGTGTGTGTGCGTGCGTGTGTGTCTCTATCTGTGTGTGTCTCTATCTGTGTGTGAGTGTGTGTGTGTGTGTGTGTGTGCGTGCGTGTGTGTGTGCGTGTGTGTCTCTATCTGTGTGTGTCTATCCGTGTGTGTGTGTGTGTGTGTGCGTGCGTGCGTGTGTGTGTGCGTGTGTGTCTCTATCTGTGTGTGTCTATCCCTGTGTGTGTGTGCGTGTGTCTCTATCTGTGTGTGTGAGTGTGTGTGTGTGTGTCTATCTGTGTGTGTATGCGTGTGCGTGTGTGTCTCTATCTGTGTTTGTGTGCGTGTGTGTCTCTATCTCTGTGTGTGTATGTGTGCATGTGTGCGCGTGTGTGTCTATCTGTATGTATGTATGTATGTGCGTGTCTATCTGTGTGTGTGTGTGTCTCTCTGTGTGTGTGTCTCTCCGTGTGTGTGGGTGTGTGTCTCCGTGTGTGTGTGTGTGTCTCTCCATGTGTGTGTGTGTGTGCGTGTGTGTCTCTCCGTGTGTGTGTGTGTGTGTGTCTCCGTGTGTGTGTGTGTGTGTGTGTGTGTCTCTCCGTGTGTGTGTGGCGTACGCTCTGAAGCACTGGAGCTCGCCTGGATTACCCCGAGCCGCCGTCCACAGTGTCAAAGCCGACCTCGCTCCAGTGGGAAACACAATGGACTTTTATCTCCTGCAGACCACAAACCAGGACAAAAGTTCTGTTCATGTTCAGAAGTCTGTCGGGGATTTCCACACTTTAGGTTTTATTACAGAGTTCATTCTTTTACAACGTGTTCAATAGACGTTAGAGCTGCTTTTAATATCTCAGAATCCGTGGACGATGGTAACGAAAGTACAACACTTGAGTACAGTTTTTAGGTATTTGTATTTTACTTAAAGGTGCATTACGTAACTTTTCAGGCTGGGGGTCTGCTAAACGAAATCCACATAAACAGATTGAAATATTAAGGCTACGTTTATATGATGACGGTCTGAACAGAAGACTGGCGTCGCGTCTTCACTTTTTATTCCGCGTTTAGACGAGCGTTTTCGGGAGGAAATCTGCGTGCATACGGTGACGCAAAAGTGTGTGGAATTGGATTGGGTATGCATGCCAGGCGGCTAGGTGGCGCTGTGATACATTATCACTATGTCCGTGAGCATGCGTAGAATCTTCCTTCTTCTCATCTGCGCCGAGAAAAGCAAAACAAAACATGGCTGCCGGTAGCAAAAAAAAATTCACGTGGTCAGATGAAGAAGTTCAACTATTGCTTCAGACCACGTTAGACTACAGAACAACGAAGGCGCAACAAGGTCCTGCCAAACAAAGTACACTGATATATGGACCGATGTGACGTAAACATGTACGCGACGTCAGCAGATTTGACCAGAGTTTTGCGTCTTGGGCAGTGTAGACAAAAACGCTACGGTGGAGCGTATTCAAGTTTTCCACTTTGGAGGGTGGTTTCAGTTTTTTGCGTTTTTAAGCCCCCAAAACGCCGTCACCGTCTAAATGTTGTTTTTACCCATAAGCGTTCTCTTGTAAACAGGCCCTAAGTATCATTAAAATCAGCCAAATTCTTTATCAAAATTACATTACATTTTATGCTTTATTAGTTTTTACATTTCTGCAAAATACTTCTTTTTTCTCTTAAAGTACATTTTTATACTTCAATAGTCTTAAGAAGTTTTTTCATGTGATACTTTTACTTGGTAATCTTTTGGCTCTGTATCTGTACTTTTACTTAAAGGTGCACTGCGGAACTTTTCAGGGATGAAAGTGCCCAGTCATGAAAAAAGTGGAAAGTCACGGCCAACCTGCCCTGTGATACACGTTGGGACACAAAGGTACACGCTGTTGCGAAAGAGCTGCGCGCGCTCACTCGCTCGGTGACGTGCAGTGTCCGCAGCTCCAGACGAGCACACGGGCTCGCGCGGCCCGCACACCGGTAGAAGTTTAATACGAGACACGTATACGGGAATACAGGACGATTCCATTTTTCAAGGGACGGTTGGCAACCCTAAACTATACATATATATATATACACACAAAATCTTTGAAAACGAATTTGCACAGATATAAAAAAAAATTACCCTGCGGCTGAAAAAAAAGCGGAGATCCGCTAAAAGGCGGAACGCTTTCATCCCTGAACTTTTCAGGTCACCATGGAGATGATATTACTTTGAGGAAACCAAATGCATAAAAACAGACAGAAAAATTAAGAAACTAAATCACTTAAAATCAGCCAAATTCTTTATAAAATCACTACATTTCATGCTTTTTTTTTTTTTTTTTTAATTTCTGCAAAATACTTTTTTGTAAATTTGCATTTACTCTTAAAGTACATCTTAAAGTACTTCATTTTTTTTCATGTGATACTTTTACTTTTGTAATCTTTTGGCTCTGTATCTGTACTTTTATTTTAAAAACTGAAATGTTTCGAGTGTGGAAAAATCGTAACAGAAAAAGATAATACATCAAATAAATACCTCAAAATTATTTATTTATGTATTTAATTGTATTTATTTATTATTATTATTATTATTATTATTATTATTATTATTATTATTATTATTATTATTATTATTATTATATTAGTCATATTGATAATAATAATAATAATAATAATAATAATAATACATATATTTTAAAGCAAACAAATAAATACATAAAATAAAATAAATACATTATTATTATATACAATATTATTATTATTATTATTAACAATACTACTACTACTACTACTACTACTACTAATAATAATAATAATAATAATAATAATAATAATTTCAAGTAAACAAATCAAATTAAAATAAACACATGTAATAAGCAATGTATATTATATTATTATTATATTATTATTATTATTAAAATTGTTAATTAATTAATTATATATATATATATATATATATATATATATATATATATATATATAATATATATTATATATATATATATATATATATATATATATATATATATAAACATGAGATTTTGAAGAGTCTGGTGAAAGATCTGGTGTTCTCCTCAGACCTTTCTTCTCCCTTCAGTTTAACCATTAACCTGCAGTCTTCTTCTAATATTACACAAAATGGGAAGAGTTCGTTTGCATGGCTCTGACCAAATGAGTTTATACTAAGTTAATTCAAAACCTGATCCAGCACCTAAAGTAATTTTGAGTTTCATTTGAGATCAGATGACTTGAGTTTCACTAAACTGGAACTGCGGTTGACAAAAGCCTTAAGCCTCATGTACGATTACAAAACAAGAATATTTAATTGCAGCTCTTGATAGTAAAACCAGAAATGTAATCCTGTTAGTTACAGTTGTATTAACAATCTCAGGATACTAGACCTGTGGACCTCCCCACACCTGACACCAGATCATCCTGAGCGGAACGATCGTCAGCTCCATTAACGCACTATCACGTCTCGTTTTTTCCCTCAGA
>JAVJIX010000179.1:180000-487500 GCA_036785185.1 Paratrypauchen microcephalus
TGGTTTCGTCCTGAAGTAGACTTGGTTTGGTCCTCTTCTGGTCCTAGTTTAGTCCTGTTAAGTCCTGGTTTCGTCCTGATGTAGACTTGGTTTGGTCCTCTTCTAGTCCTAGTTTAGTCCTGGTTAAGTCCTGGTTTAGTCCTGATGTAGACTTGGTTTGGTCCTCTTCTGGTCCTAGTTTAGTCCTGGTTAAGTCCTGGTTTAGTCCTGATGTAGACTTGGTTTGGTCCTCTTTTGGTCCTGGTTTAGTCCAAGTCACGTACCAGGTCAGATCTGTGAAAAGATGACTCTACTTACAGGAAAAATGCAGGTTTTTCAAGGTATGTTTCTCGCTGTGGGGCATAAAAATCACCTTTAGAAAATCAGAAAAGTTACACAGTGCACCTTTAAATGCAATAAATAGCTTGGGACTATTTAAACTTTGGTTGGAAGTAAAATATTTATGAATGAAAAGTATTTGCATTTTATTCCACAGGAGGTGAAGGAACCGTGGGCTCAGAACGAGACACAAGCAGAACAAGTTTGTCTTGGACTCGGATGAAAGTCTGTGGTGAAACTCTGGACTTTGGTCTCAGGGTCAGACCGCTCCGAGGCCGAGTCCTGGTCAGGGTGAGCCACATGCAGCTGACCCAATCACAGTTCAAACATAAACAGGACAGAGACAGAGGAGGGCCAGAGGAGGAGGACTGTGGCATGGCAAAAACACAAAATTCCCTTTTTGCCATGTTTTAACATTCGTGTAGAATCCCTCACTCGTCCAGGTAGAATCCACGGAGAAGTTCAATTTGTCAACTCAGGGATGAAAGAGTTGCGCCTTTTAACCCTCCTGTCGTGTTCGGGTCAAATCTGACCGTTTTACAACTTATAATATTCATAAATATTATGTTTTTCATCTGATTACCTCAAGACCTTATGATATCCTCCACACTGTGGACTTGAACATATAAAAGTGATGATCACCTATTTCGTTCAATTTTGAGTGTTTTAATCAACCTTGTTACACCTGTGGTGTTCCCGGTCAAAAGTGACCGCCATAGGAAATGAATGGGTATCCAGAGTAAATTCATTCAACATACAGAAATCATCCACATACACACTGCCCCAGCTCACTCACACTCTCTCTCACACACACACACACACACACACACACACACACACACACACACACACACACACACACCCACACACACACACTCTCTCACACACACACACATACACACAAACATACAAACCAGGGCATGCGTGTTGTGCTGGACATGACAACCGGTCTCCAAGGGCATAATATCACATGTGACAACTTCCTCACATCACATGCTCTTGGTCAGGAGCTACTGAAAAGAAAGCTCACCATGGTAGGGACAGTGAGGAAGAACAAGCCCGAACTTCCCCCTGTGCTGGTATCGACCAGAGGAAGACAGGCACTCTCATCACAATTTGCACTCACTGACACTCACACTCTTGTGTCATACGTTCCCAAGAAGAACAGAAATGTCATCCTGATGAGCACAGTACACAAAGACGCCGCTGTCAGCACCACAGAGGACAGGAAGCCCCTGATGATCCAGGACTACAACAAGAACAAGGGAGGCATTGACTGCCTTGATAAGGTAATGTAAAGTCTCATCATGTTTTATTTTATTTTTATCTAGGTGAATCATAGCATTTTGTGTATGACAGATTGAATATTGTTCCTAATCTATTATTTATTGTTCCTTTATTGAAGCTTACTGGTACATACACCTTTAAGCGGATGACGGCTCGCTGGCCTGTGGCACTGTTCCACAACATCCTGGATGTGTCAGCTTTCAACGCGTATGTGGTGTGGACAGCAATCAACCCAACCTGGAATCAGGGGGAAAGTTTCAAGAGGAGACTTTTCCTCGCTTTGGTGACTCCTCTTATACAGCGACACCAGCACATTCCCCGCACACCAGCCTCCGCCATTCTGGTTAGGAGCATGCAAGCTCCAGCCGCTGCCCTGGCTGCTCTCTCCCAACAAGGACATGGGCAGAAAAGGAAGCGTTGTGGCCTCTGTGCCCCTAGAGACATCAAAACGAGCCTGACATGCTGCTAATGTCATGCTTATGTTTGCAAGGCCCACTCTGACCTGTCACATGCCACTCATGTGCATGAATACACACACACACACACACACACACACACCCTGTTGAGTTTGGTGTTTGGTTTTCCATTTATTTTTTGTATTATATGTTCATTTTGTAGTTCATTTTCAGTGCCCAATTGTATTTTCACTGATGTTATTTAATGTTTACTTCTATAAATTGTTGTTAGACACTACTTTGAAACATTGTTCTCAACTAAAGAATGCTTAGTAAAAAAATTGGTGTTGAAAAAAAAAAAATTGTGCTAATTTAAGAGCAGTTAAAACAGACCGGTCAATTTTGACCGGGAACACTAAAGTAGGGGGCTGGAGATGAACACGACCGGAGGGTTAAAGGAGAATTAACGTTTTTTTACAATCTGAGCCTTATTTCGGTAATAAAACAAGTCGTTTTACTCACCCATAGCACTTTGGTGTCATATGGAGCACTTCCAGAGATGTTTTAGATTAGCGATAGCCGTAGCGCATATAATATATGCCCCGAGCGGTCTGCAAATAACAGAAACTTTAGCACTTTTCAAATCATAGACGCTCGATGTCTTAGTCTACACTTTCGTTTGAGTCAAAAGTGGCCTGTAATCCGAGATTTATCCATAATTTACAGCTTTGCGTTTCATGTTTGGGTCCCAGGAGCCTCATCTACTCGAAACTATGGATAAATCTCGGATTACAGGCCACTTTTGGCGTGCGAGCACGCGCAGCTCTTGTATTGTTTTATATTAATTTATTCAGTTTTAAGTTATGCAGGACAGATATTTACTGTTAATCTTATTATTTTGTATTAAAAATAAATAGCTAATAATTATTTATTTTCCATGTGTTCATATCACTCAGATATGCATCTAATTCAATTCCGCTTTGAGCCAAATAGATAAAAACCATACACACATACAAAAAATGGTTAAAAAGATTCACTACACAATTCTGTATTATGGATTGATGTCACCGCTTCTCTCGGCTCGTTATCAGACTTTGATGTCGCAAAAACGGGGTCAGTGCCGTGTTTTGATGTCAACTTTCACTTGCGCCCCATGTCGGTACCCGATGTGGGCGGAAGTACCTGAGGTGGGCTCTGTGTTCGCACATGTGCAGTTTGTGTTTTGTTGTACGGGTTTCACGACAGTGCCCGATTCGTTCCTTGCAGTTGGTTTACGGCTCTGTCTGCAGATGACCTCAGGGTGGTTGTCTCGTGTGATTTATCTATCTTTTTTTATCTATCTTTTTGTATCTGTATCTATCTTTTTTTATACATTTTATTATTATTATTATTATTATTATTATTATTATTATTATTATTATTATTATTATCTATTTGGAGGTAAATTAACACCTTAGCATTTGCATTTTGTTAATTTTATTTTTATTCTTCATGTTGTAACATTTCCTCTGTAATGGACGTCGGGGACATTTTGGTGTTAAATCCACGTGAAGTTAACAACCTAACAAAAACATTTTTTTAAGGTTCTACAGTTGCCTCAAAAAGTTCTTAGACTCACTTTTAATTTCTTATTTATATTATATTATATTTCTTATTTGTATTATTTATGATACATAATATAATACATTAATTTATTTATTTGAGTATTTATTTACATACTTATTTTTATTTTTGATGTATAATTTATTTATTTATTATTTATTTATTTATTACATTTTTTATCTTTATCTATCTATCTATCATGCCCAAAATTGCCTTCGTTGTCAAAATACGTGTCTGTCGTAAATAAAATAAATAATTTAAAAAAAGGCCCGAATCAGGCAGATAAACCCTCCTTCTTCCTGATACGTCATGATACGTCATTATACGTCATTGTGCGCATGTGCAGAACACACAGAGCCCACATTGGGTACTTCCGCCCACATCGGGCACCCACACCCCGGACTCCCGCTAACTAACAACAGCCGTAAATAGGCCTACACCAAAATGGCTTAGAGCGTAAAGACGATTTACGTGAAAAAGAAATGGACTCCTCTATGAAAAATCGTTTCCGATGGGATTGGCGTGATCGAATAGTTAAAACCAACACAGGAGGAAGCGAGGAGACCGTCAAACAAATAAAAACCACTACAGATGTTAATAAAATGTGTTTTTTTGCTTTGATTCACAAAGCCCCCCTGACTTGGCACTTTCATCCCTGGTCAACTGGACAAAAGTTTATTTGGTCGAAGACCTTTCACAGTTCGTCCAAGCTGCTTCTTCAGTTCTGGTCAGACGCTGGTGGACACTGCTTATAACTGCCTGCAGGGAGGAGCTACTACAGTGAAATTACTATGAAATTGTGAAACATATTCGACCAAATAAACTTTCGTCCAGTTGACAAATTCAATTTCTCCTTTTGGAATGTTAGAATTTTTATTGTTTTCTCATCAGAATCATACCTGGGGTCTTAATTTAGCTTAATTGTGCTTTTTTGATGAATCGTGCAGTAACTTTGCTTCCCCTGACCCGTCACAAAACACTTGGTTTAAAATTTCCCATGATTGTTGCATCACAGGTAGAAGCCCTGCACAGTTTGAAGCCCATAAATCACCATAAATCACCGGCAGACTCGTTCTGGAGCAGTTCTGCTGTCAAAGCTCGTTAATTACAAATGTGCGCTTACATTAACAATTTAGATAATAACAAATTTATGCGCTAATTCAGCTAATAAGTTTAAATTAGATAAGTTTAGCTGGTAATTCCCACCGCTGCCAGTAGAGGGCCTTTAACGCCTAATACCAGATCTGGTATGGGGAGTAATGTTAGTGGAAAATAATGTGGTTCTTTACAAAGACATTATTTTAAGTTCTAAAACAGTGGAGCTCAACCTTTTTTAACCAGGATCTACTTTTGATGTTGATGGTGTGCCGAGATCTACCTTAGTCCTGGTTCAGACCTGGTTTAGACCTGGTTTAGTCCTGTTTTAGTTTTGGTTTAGACCTGGTTTAGTCCTGGTTTAGTCCTGCTTTAGACCTGGTTTAGTCTTGGTTTAGACCTGGTTTAGTCCTGGTTTAGTCCTGGTTTAGACTTGATTTAGTCTTGGATTAGACCTGGTTTGGACCTGGTTTAGACCTGGTTTAGTCCTGGTTTAGACCTGGTTTAGACCTGGTTTAGTCCTGGTTTAGTCCTAACCTGGGAAATCCCAGGCTGCTTTTGTTCGTTTCAATCTGAAAGACAGCCTGGCGACTATGGCAAGCGAGCTCTCCCGATTCTGGGAGCCAATCAGAGAGCGGGGAGGGGTGGAAAGACGGTGACGTGTACTACGTGACAAACGGAAACTTGTAGTTTGAACTGACAACTGACATGATTGGCTATGGGCTACGTATACGCCAAATGATAGACATTCGTAACGCCCAATAAACGGCCGTTGGTGATCGTAAACCACACCTCCGCTACGAGATATTTCGAAGGTGGCTCCCAGACCATATCTCACTTGTGATATGGTCAGGTGTAAACCAGGCAAGTTTAGTCCTGGTTTAGACCTGGTTTAGTCTTGGTTTAGACCTGGTTTAGTCCTGGTTTAGACCTGGTTTAGTCCTGGTTTAGTCCTGGTTTAGACCTGGTTTAGTCCTGGTTTAGTCTTGGTTTAGTCTTGGTTTAGACCTGGTTTAGTCCTGGTTTAGTCCTGGTTTAGACCTGGTTTAGTCCTGGTTTAAACCCCTGTTCTAAAACCTGAAATACCAGTGACTTTTTGTAAAACTCATATTTAGTAAATCTCCAAATAATGCAAAATGAAGTCGTTCATTTATCTCACCTTGGGTGTGTGTATAAGCACCAGCAGGGGGCGCAAGGACTCCAGCTGTTCAGTGCAATGAAAAGTGAAGCCGCCACCACTAAATACAACATCATTTTTTAAACACTGGGAAAAAAATACTAATTCATGACCGCATGTTTAGGGTTTGAAAAATGTGGATTATTGATGAAACAAAACTTAACTCCGGGGGTGAGGAAACAATAATATGATGTAATAATCATCAATAATAATAATAACACTGGTTTAATTACACATCCACACGGGCTCATGAAGCTCTCTACAGGTCTGGGGAAGTACATTTTCCCCATTGTCTTTCCAAACAATAGAAATAAAAGAAAATCTATTAAAATGTTGAAAGTTTACAAGCCGTTAAATACTCACTGACGCCCGTCGATGTTCGTACATCCTCTTGTGAAGTGGTTGTTTTGTTTCTTCAATGTAACACTCAGAAACAAAACAACCACTTCACAAGAGGATGTACCAACATCGACGGGCGTGTCAGAGTGGACCTTCATCTGCCGTACATCTCCACCTAGAAGCCACGGGCCACTCCTTTGAGGACAGTGAGGTACAGATCTTGGCCAGGGAAAAGAGCTGGTTTGAGAGGGGAGTTAAAGGAAAAGTAACGTTTTTTTTACAATTTGAGCCTTATTTTGGTATTAAAACAAGTTGTTTTTCCTCACCCATAGCACTTTGGTGTCATATGGAGCATTTCCGGAGATGTTTTAGATTAGCATTAGGCTAACGCCGTTAGCCTAGTGCGACTTATAGCCATAGCTCGGGGCATTCCCCGAGCATGTAATATGCCCCATGCGGGCTCCAAATAACACAAACTTTAGCACTTTTCAAATCATAGAAGCTCGATGTCTTTAGTCTACGATTTCGTTTGGTCAAAAGTGGCCTGTAATCCGAGATTTAGCCATAGTTTCGAGTAGATGAGGACGCCAGTGCGCATGCGTGGAGTGTGCTCTCAGCTCCCGTTACCCAAACATGGAACGCAAAGCTGTAAACTATGGATAAATCTCAGATTACAGGCCACTTTTGATTCAAATGAAATCGTAGACGAAAGACATCGAGCTTCTATGATTTGAAAAGTGCTAAAGTTTGTGTTATTTGGAGCCCGTACGGGGCATATTACATGCTCGGGGAATGCCCAGAGCTATGGCTATAAGTCGCGCTAGGCTAACGGCGTTAGCCTAACGCTAATCTAAAACATCTCCGGAAATGCTCCATATGACACCAAAGTGCTATGGGTGAGTAAAACAACTTGTTAAGGCTCAAATTGGCTCAAATTGTAAAAAAAAATGTTACTTTTCCTTTAAAGAGGCTATTTTTGTCAAAAAAGAGAATCCTTCTTTGAACAGGAATGGAGGGGTCCGACACAATTTGTCTCCCATCTATAACTCTATCCCCAAACTAAATCAAAACAAACAAAGAAAACAATAGGGCAGCAGGTCAGGTCCAGAGGTGTGAAAACACCATTATGGCCCTGAATAGGTATGCTAAACAAGACCTCAGATCGAAACAGAAAAACAAAGAGGTGGGATAGTTTCAGAGTAATTTCATTATAGTTAGCTCCTCCCTGCAGCGAGATATAAGCAGTGTCCATCAGCACTCAAACCAGAACTGACAAAGTAGCTTGGATGAGCTGCGAAACGTTTTCGACCAAATAAATTTTGTCCAGTTGACAAACTGAATATCTCTCCTTTTACCATGGATTCTACCTGGACGACTGAGGGATTTTTCACACATCCTATGACGCTTATACGGTCCTTTTAGTGAACTGTTGTTGCAGTTTTAATTGTAGTGATGTCTGTTTAGCCGACGTTATCGTTTTCATCGTATAAATAAGCTAGTTTTTTGTCGAGCTGAAGTACCCAATAATCCTTGAGATTTGTTTACGTTTGTTTGCGTCAGTTGTTGTCGCCTCTGTAGACGTAGCAGCTCAGGTAGAGGCGAGGGATGATGCCGTGAACGGTAATCGAGTGGTGTCCCATTTCTTAGGGGAACATTCGTACCCCGAGCCCTCTCAGCTCGGTATCGAGGGGCAAGACAAAGATGTAGATAAAGGGGAAGGGGTAAGACAGAGTAATGGGACGCAGCCTGAGTCTAATTATAAGTCTAAAAAACACATGTAATTGAATAAATGTAAGGTAGAGCTGTTTAATGTTATACTGTGGAACATTTCAGGCAGAGCAACGGTATATCCATAGAAACAAGAAAGTGATGGACCCCTAACCAAAATGTTACATCGTGCAGCTTTAATATTTGAATTTTAGAACATGTTTATGAGAAAATTCGGTGGGAAATGGACGTCTCAAATGTAAACGCACTTGTGTTAACCTCTGACTCCGTTTCAGATCCGCTCACGACCTCGGTGATATTTTCAGTAGCAGAATTCTGGAGTTGGATGAGCGAGAATTAACCATATCCTGTGTTAATCTGTCAGAGGAAGTTCCAGAGGAGGGAAGGACTCCTCTCTCACCCCGTCCCCACACATGACTCACACGGAGCGGGTAAAAATACCGCACACCTGCCCCTTCTGCTGGTGCTGCTCCACCCTCTGCTTTATCTACAGAGGAGTGGAGATAAGAACACAGCTGCTGCACAGGGAGGGGCGCGCGCTCCACCCGCACAAATGAAACGTTCACTCCTAAAAGTAAGAGCTAAAATGTCACAAATTACGTGTTTATTCTTGATTCTTTTCTACCGTGAAAACTGGAAAAGTAAAGGCCTTATATCAGATTTTTGAGTTAAACTGGTTTTGCCCTAGTACAGATATATAAATAAAAATAGGTCCATTATGAAATATTTGCATCTGCTTATATGTTCAGCATTTTTTATTGTCCAAGAATTAGGAAGTGTATTGTTATCATGCTAGTTGTTGATGGTAAACCTCCGCTCTGGTCTCTGAGAGTTGTGAAACATGTGTATAAACTCATCAAGGTGAGTATTTTTACGTTTTTGACTGGACTAGTGCTTTCCTTAAAACCAAAAATCATAATTTATTATTTAGGCAAGAATTAAACGGATTATATTATGTTATTTTCTGATGTTATAATGTTGTTTCCTTGTCAAAAACAGGCCTGGAGGTGTATTTTGTTTCATTCACACACATTTAAAGGAGAATTAACGTTTTTTACAATCTTATTTCTGTAATAAAACAAGTTGTTTTACTCACCCATAGCACTTTGGTGTCATTTGGAGCACTTCCGGAGATGTTTTAGATTAGCGATATCCGTAAAGTGAGTGATCGGGTGACGTTGCAGTCACCAAAATAACACAAACTTTATCACTTTTCAAATTACAGACGATCAATGTCTTAGTCTACACTTTCGCTTGAGTCAAAAGTGGTCTGTAATCCGAGATTTAGCCATAGTTTCGAGTAGATGAGGAGGCCAGTGCGCATGTGCGGAGTCACAGCTGATTTCGCTCTCAGCTCTCGGGACCCAAACATGAAAGGCAAAGCTGTAAGACGTTTGGACCATCGTGTTTGCAGAACCCACTTCAGTCAGGACGATTTTTTACCAGCAAAGAAAAAGAAAAAGACCAGCGGATTCAGCGCACGATTCTGAGAAGTAATGCGAAACCGATGGCTGTTCTCCTCAAAACTGCTCTGCTCCTCAAACTGTCTCCGCTTCATTCTTTCTGTATCCATTCTGTCTCCTCATCCGTATACTCCTCTTCAGTCCTCAGTCCTCCATAAGTCCACTTCAGCCTCAAAGTCCGAATCTTCTGCCATGTGTCGCTCGCAACAGAAAAGTTATTAGCGTCTTCTTATCTGCGAATCAGCTGTGACTCATGCGCACTGTCCTCCTCATCTACTCAAAACTATGGATAAATCTCGGATTAGAGGCCATTTTTGACTCAAACGAAAGTGTAGACTTAAGACATTGAGCTTCTGTAATTTGAAAAGTGATAAAGTTTGTGTTATTTGGTGACTGCAATCGCCTGCCCCGAGCACTCACGTTAACGGATATCACTACACCACAACATCTACGAAACTGCTCCAAATGACACCAAAGTGCTATGGGTGAGTAAAACAAGTTGTTTTATTACCGAAATAGATTGTAAAAAAAAACGTTATTATTCCTTTAAACAAAACATGTATTGACACAGAAATAGAAAGCGAAGGCGGAAAGTGACTATAGACCAATTAACTGGACTAGTGATTTCCTTATAACGCAGATTGATAGGTTTGAAAGTCACAGTGTTTTCCATTTGACATTTGAGCATCAGAACAGCGGTTCGATCGATGGACGGCAGCGGTGTGCCTTGGTCCAGAGAACGGGGCCGTTGCTTGAGGATATGATTAAGTCCAGTATGGATTTATGTGACAAAGGACTGCATTTAAAATCACTACTCTATAACCTTTGTGCTCTGAGGTAATATAATATATGAAGGATTTAAGGGGCGGTATGTCACTTTTCTGGAGGTGGGTTGGTCATTAGATTGTCTCCATGGTGACGTTGTAGCCTTTTCTTTTGAGTGTTTCACAGCATGGCATTAAACCGATGGATTTTGCATGTTCCAATTCAGTTGTTTTTAAAAAATCCTTGAAAAACGTGCATTCTTAAAGGTCTTAAATTGACGCTTGTGAACTTTAAGACATGTTTTAATGCCGTTACCTTCTCAAAAACATGCTTTCAGTTGAGTTTTGTTTCATTCACACGTTACATTGCTGCATTATTGCATCTCCAGATTTCAAAATGCTCCGTTCCACCTTGTGATGTCATGAAGCTGCAGTTTTGAAGTTAACAGTTGCCTTTTGTTTAGTTTCATTTGTTTTCCAGGGCTGGAATGATCCAAATGATTCTAGTGAAGGTGTATGGAGTTTAAAAACGCAGTGGAGCACTCCCTGTATTACCGCATGACATCACAAGGTGGAACCGAGTTTAAATCTGCAGGGTTTGTGTCTCCTCAGATCTGATCCGTAACTTGGTCTAGATAGATAGATAGATAGATAGATAGATAGATCAATAGATAGACAGATAGATAGATAGATAGATAGATCAATAGATAGACAGATAGATAGATAGATAGATCAATAGATAGACAGATAGATGGATAGATAGATAGATAGATAGATAGATAGATAGCATCACCATAGAAGCAGGTGAAGAACCCTCCATCAGAAAAGTTACACAATGCAGCTTTAAATAGAGAAATGAAAGCATAAAAACACCAGAGACCACAAATACAAAACAGAGGCAGGGGCAGGGGGTATCGAGGGTAAGAGGGTTTATAAGGGCAGTGTGTTGGGGTAATGGATATATTTAGAAGTGGGAGGGTTATGGTTGGGGTCATGTACATTGGAATAAATGGTAAAAAAAAAATAAAAATAAATAAATATATATATATATATATATATATATATATATATATATATATATATATGGACCCAAAGATCCAAAATTCACTCCAGATACACAACACTACCATTTCTCTCAAACATTGTTCACAAATCTGTCCAAATGTGTGACAGCGAGCACCTCTGCCCCGCCGAGACAATCCACCCCACCTCACAGGTGCGCCACATCAAGATGCCGATCCGACATCATGACCAGTGCACAGGTGCGCCCCAGACTGCCCACAATAAAAGGCCACCCCGAAATGTGCATTTTTTTTTTTTGCTTTATTGGGGGTTTGGGGACTCAGAACCAGTCAGTATCTGGTGTGACCACCATTTGCCTCATGCAGTGCAACACATCTTCTTCACATAGAGTTTATCAGATTGTCAATTGTGGCCTGTCGAATGTTGGTCCACTCCTCTTCAAAGGCTGTTATGGACAAAGAACACAGGTGCATTTTATTGATGGCATTTTGAATGCACAGAGATACCGTGATGAGATCCTGAGGCCCATTGTTGTGCCATACATCCATGAACATCACCTCATGTTTCAGCAAGATGATGCACGGCCCCATGTTGCAAGGATCTGTACACAATTCTTGGAAGCTGAAAATGTCCCAGTTCTTGCATGGCCAGCATACTCACCGGACATGTCACCCATTGAGCATGTTTGGGATGTGCTTGAGCGGCGTATACGACAGCGTGTACCAGCTCCCACTAATATCCAGCAACTTCCACAGCCATTGAAGAGGAGTGGACCAACATTCCACAGGCCACAATTGACAATCTGATAAACTCTATGCGAAGATGATGTGTTGCACTGCATGAGGCAAATGGTGGTCACACCAGATACTGACTGGTTCTGAGTCCCCAGACCCCCAATAAAGCAAAAAAAAAAAAATGCACATTTCGGGGTGGCCTTTTATTGTGGGCAGTCTGGGGCGCACCTGTGCACTGGTCATGATGTCGGATCGGCATCTTGATGTGGCGCACCTGTGAGGTGGGGTGGATTGTCTCGGCGGGGCAGAGGTGCTCGCGGTCACACATTTGGACAGATTTGTGAACAATGTTTGAGAGAAATGGTAGTGTTGTGTATCTGGAGTGAATTTTGGATCTTTGGGTCCATCTCAGGAAAAATGGGAGCAAAAACAAAAGTGTTGCGTTTATATTTTTGTTGAGTGTATATATATATATACATATATATATATATATATATATATATATATATATATATATATATATATATATATATTATGTATATACACCTGGAAAGTCCAGAATGAAATCTCTCCAGGCCTGGACTGGTAATCAGGCATACCGGGCATTTTCCCAGTGGGCTGACAGTCCTCGGGGCCGATGTTGTTGTTTTTTTTACTTAGAGACTGGCCCACAATTTAGAGGAGGCGTCCCATTGGTCCATCTTCAATACAGACAGTGGACTAAACCAATCAGGATATAGAAGCTTACGAGAGCAGTCCCACCCCTTTCTCTGCGCTGATCCCCACCAGTTTCAGTGGGATAGTTTCATAGTAATTTCATTGTAGTTAGCTCCTCCCTTCAGGCGGATATAAGCAGTGTCCACCAGCACTCTAGCCAGAACTGAAGAAGCAGCTTGGATGAGCTGTGAAACATCTTCCATCAAATAAACTTTGTCCAGTTGACAAATTGAATTTCTCCCTTTACCATGGATTCTACCTGGACGACTGAGGGATTCTTCACACAGCCAGGTTCAGTGTTGAGCGTGGAAACATGGAGAAGCGGCAGAACTCATACGTGTTGATAATTCTGCAAAAGTAGAACGTGACACAACAGATTATTAAATGAAAATCATTTTATTCCATCTCCTTAATTTGAAAATTTAATTCTCAGGCATTTTCTCTCTTTTCTTTAACTCAGATTTACTCAAATTAGAATTAAAAAGTTCCAAAAAATCTCCCAAATCCGGCAGTGACACTGCCAAGGACCCCCTGCAGTGTGCTTGCGTACCCCTGGTTGGGAAACACTGACCTACATGAATCATGTAGATTTGATGAGAAAAGTTGTTGTTGTTTTTTGTTTTTGTTTTTTTATGCTTCGTTTCCACAAGGATTTGGCCTGGGGTGTCAGCCAGTGTGCTCCTGACCTTGTGTGCAAGATGCATTTTAAATAAACCTTTGAATGTGTAGTTACTGCGAGTTTGCTGGTGGTTTTTGGGCGCTGGGATTTTTCCTTTAAATGTTGCGCTCTTGTTTCCCCTCGGCCAAGACATAACAATAGTAAATACTTTGCTTCGGGGAACACAAACATAAATTAGTCCGTTGTGCTCCGCTAATTATGAGGGGCCGGTCTAAGCCAGAAATGTCAGAGCCGTTTTTTTGTCCCAGTCCAGCCCTGAATCTCTCTGTTTCTTTTATATCCCCACTTCCTCCGTCACATCTCAAGCCAGAACCAAACACAAGCATCCAATCACATTTATTTCAGTGACGCATGTGAAACGAAGCAGCTCATTTCTCTCAGCTCAGATTAAGAGTTTAGTGCTACAAAATACAAAAAAAGATGGAAGTTGATAGTGGAAATAAAGTCCAAACTTGCCTGGGCGGTGACATGTGGTCTTTAGGAGAGAGGAGCAGACAGGACCTGCTCTGCTCCTCATCCATCACTGAAAAATTAAACGTCTCCTCTCCTCACTCACTCACACAGAGGCCACGTCTCATTTCTCTTCCCTCTCCCCCTTCTCCTTGATTCCTCTCCT
Source organism: Paratrypauchen microcephalus (assembly GCA_036785185.1). Taxonomy (NCBI): domain Eukaryota; kingdom Metazoa; phylum Chordata; class Actinopteri; order Gobiiformes; family Gobiidae; genus Paratrypauchen; species Paratrypauchen microcephalus. The sequence continues at coordinate 193,938 of JAVJIX010000179.1, forward strand.
CCACTCTGCAGGAAAAGGGTGAGGACACCGGGAGGAGAGAGGATCTAAACTCCACACTGAGCCCAATAATGTTTGATTCTCTCTCTCTGATGGTTTTCTTTGGGACACCGCTTAATATGACACGTTTAATTGACAGCTGAAAAATGGAGGCTCGAGGAGAGGAATCAAGGAGAAGGAAGTAAGGAAAGAGAAATGAGACGTGAAGACACACACAGGACGTGAATCACATTGTGAGATGATCGTGGACAGGGCTGGACGGGGACAAAAAAACAACCCTGGCATTTTTGGTTTAGACCGGCCCCTCATAATTAGCGGAGCATAAAGGACTAATTCAGGGGTGTCAAACTCATTTTAGTCCGGGGGCTGTATCCAACCGACTTTGATCCCAAAGGGGCCGGATCAGAAAACTCATGGCAAATATACCCCAAAAATAGCAATAAGTCCAAATATTTGTGCAGAGAAATGCAAATCTATTACAGAAGTCTTTTTTATTTGATGAACTCTTTCTTTTACAAAATATTATAATATTATGAACAACCTGAAACTTTAAGAAAAATGCAATTTCAACACAAGCGTACAGGTTTCCCATTCACCTCTGTGAACAATTAGGAATTAGTCATTTTTTCTTGGAAAATCCTGCACTCGGCGTCCACTTTTCTCATTTTTGACATTTTGCTGATGAGGGTGTCACGGTCAACAGTCAAAACGATGGTCCTTTAAGAGCGTTTGGAAAGAGGCGAGTCTTCATTTGTGCTGCTCTGGTGGGAGGGGCCACGTACAGAGGCGCTGGAGACGCTGCTATGCTAAACTGCGCAGAAAAGAGGCGCAGAAAATTACCAATATTTTAATAGAAAATTAAAATATAATTAAAATATTTCAATAGAAAATCAGCCGAGGGTCAGATTAAAGATGTTGGAGGGCCGGATCTGGGCTGCATGTTTGACACCCCTGGACTAATTTATGTTTGTGTTTCTTGAAGCAAAGTATTTTACCATTGTTACGTCTTGGCCGAGGGGAAACCAGGGCGCAACATTTAAAGGAAAAATCCCAAAAACCACCAGCAAACTCACAGTAACTACATATTCAATGGTTTATTTAAAGCCCCAGTGTGTAGGATTCGTGGCGCATAGGTGGATAGTCGCTATTGCACTTTCTGTTTTAGCTACAGCAGACCTCGAGGGCGCGCGGCTTGTGCGCGCCGCGCGGTCCCGTTTTTTGTTTTTTTTTCTTTTCTCATGAAAACACACATTCCCGATCATGTACCATGACACTCTACACATCAAATGAAACCTTACAGTCTCCTCTTTTTGACTATGCAATTCATTTCCCTGCACAACAATCACTCCCCGAGCACATGGGGCTTTTATACGGAAAAGCACAAAACGAGGTTAGCTTACCTTAGAATGCTTTCCACAGGTCAAACTCTGTATTTCACCATAGACTTGCTCTCAATTTGTCCGTAAGGATCCAGCGAATAAAATCCAGTAAAACAATTTAGTCCAAAACACGTGTTAGATCCATTACGACGTGTGATCCGGCAACATGCTTGTGTTGTTTACCCAAAACCACGAGCCTTGCCGAAGGCGAAGGATGAGCCCAAATGTCCTTCGTATTCTCGTATTCAAAATGGCTGCCTCTGCATGGGGAAGATCCCCCTTTTATGTGACTATATCTAAGTCCAAAAGAATACTTTGATTTCATGATGGAAGTGAAAAGGCTTGGAAAACAATGTATTTTTGAATGGGTATCTTCAATTTCAGTAATTAACGGGTAAAAAATCTTACACACTGTCCCTTTAAAAATGCATCTTGCACACACACACACACACAAAACTTTTCTCATCGAATGTACACGATTCACGGAGGACACCTGTTTTGGCTTCAAAATGGCGAATTTCGTGGAATGGTGAGCGATTTTTATGCCTGTCCATCACCTAAAAGTCCCGGTATAATCCTCACATTACTACCTGCTGATCTGCTGTGCCTGTGCTACACTTCGCTGGTCACTCTGTTCCTCGGGCTCCCTCGGGTTTCCTTGGGTTCCCTTGGGTTCCCTTGGGTTCCCTTGGGTTCCCTTGGGTTCTGTCGGGTTCCCTGTCCACCTTCAGCCTGGGCTGCAGAGGACGTGGAGGCTCCAGCCCCTCCAGAAAATATGTCTGTTATTTATCAATCAGAATTAGTCCAACTCTTGCTTCTTTTAAAACACATCTTAAAATGTGGCTGAAAAGGAATCAAAACTGTAATCATATAATACAATAGCCATGACATACAAGAAGCACACACACACACACACACACTTACATGCACACACTACAAAAATCCACATTGTAAATAGAATAGGCACCTTATACGCACACTGAGAAGCACCTTTTAATTTGCACTCTAGGCTAAGCCCATCAATTGTATTTTTACTGTAATTTATTGAATTATATGCTACTATTGTATAGATACTAAATTGTTTTTATGTTTGTGATCATAACACATGTACTAAATTGTCTAATGTCTGCAACTGCAACATATTTTCTATTGAATGCTATATCTTTATGTCTGGGACTGTGGATGGAAATGAGCACTGTGCTAAATCCAGCATATTTACGTCGGTTTGTGTGATCTTATACAAATTGTGCGTTCATTAATATGCATTGTCCATTCCAAATAAACGAATAAATAAAAATTTTTAACATTTTGCAGCGTCTATAGTGAGACTTTTTAATCTTTTAGCCCGTAGCTTCTCCACAACCCCTTTTTTCTGCCGCTTCTCCATGTTTCCACGCTCGACACTGAAACTGGCGGGATCAGTGCAGAGAAAGGGGTGGGACCGCTCTCGTGAGCTTCTATATCCTGATTGGTTTAGTCCACTGTCTGTATTGAAGATGGACCAATGGGACGCCTCCTCTAAATTGTGGGCCAGTCTCTAAGTAAAAAAAAAAAAAACAGCATCGGCCCTGAGGACTGTCGGCCCACCGGGAAACTGCCCGGTATGCCTGATTACCAGTTCAGGCCTGCTGAAGACCATACAGGGCAATGGGAAAGGGCCACTCACTGCTGTTAGGAAAGAAATAACTAACTGAGTTGAAGTTTTGGGTAATTTTGTGTTAATTGAGTGTATTACATTTTTTAAATTTATACTTGAATGAATATACTACAATATTGTAAGAATTGTAAGTATAAAAGTACACATTTAAAGGAAATGTAACGTTTTTTACAATTTGAGCCTTATATCGGTAATAAAACAAGTTGTTTTACTCACCCATAGCACTTTGGTGTCATATGGAGCACTTCCAGAGAAGTTTTAGATTTGCGGTTAGCCTAGTGCGACTTCTAGCCATAGCTCGGGGCATATAATATATTCCCCGAGCATGTAATATGCCCCGTGCGGGCTCCAAATAACACAAACTTGAGCACTTTTCAAATCATAGAAGCTCGATGTCTTAGTCTACAATTTTGTTTGAGTCAAAAGTGGCCTGTAATCCGAGATTTAGCCATAGTTTACAGCTTTGCGTTTCATGTTTGGGTCCCGGGAGCTGAGAGCACACTCCGCACATGCGCACTGACGTCCTCATCTACTCGAAACTATGGATGAATCTCGGATTACAGGCCACTTTTGACCAAACAAAATCGTAGACTAAGACATCGAGCTTCTATGATTTGAAAAGTGCTCAAGTTTGTGTTATTTGGAGACCGCAAACAGAACTCACATTATGGAGATCACAAATCTAAAACATCTCCGGAAGTGCTCCATATGACACCAAAGTGCTATGGGTGAGTAAAACAACGTGTAAAAGATTGTAGATGTAAAAGATCAGATTGTAAAAAACGTTACTTTTCCTTTAAGTAGGACAATCCAAGTAGGACTTTTTCCACTATTGGTCATAAGTGATTTTGTTTGTGGTTTTGTTATTTGAAGTCACCGTCATTAGAAGATTTGTAAAACTCTTAAAGATACAATGAATGATCTTGTTTGTCAGTGTTTACTGGTGCCCCTAAAAGAAGTTCTTAAGGAAAAACAGATCACTTAAACCCTGCTATAATCTGACACCAAAAAAACGTAATCCAATTCTCTAAAGCCTGCTCCTACTTTTGGAAGAAACAAATGCAAATTAGATTCTTCTCTTTCCTCTGTATTTAGAATCAGTTTGTAATTATTTTCATGCTATGTGTGGTCTCATCTCTACTGTCTCTTTTCTTTTTTTTCAGAACAGCATTGTCAGGATGAATTACTTAAATAAAGACAAAGAGGAAACACCAAAAATAAATTTTAAAAAGTCAAAACAACTCACCTAGTCACAATAAAAATGTACCAGACTGGAAAAGAGAGTGAGTCAGAGATCGACTAAGGACAAGAGTGAAAACATCATTCTGGAACAGAGGGAGAATCAACAACAAAATGAAAGAAAATTATCCCACATTTTCGTCTCAGTTTTCAGTGAACCCCCAAGAGTACATCTTACTTTTTGCATGTTGACAAAATATGTCATGTCTCTAACCCGGACACGGACTGTGGGTGGAGCGGGAGATGTAAGAAGAATAAGACGTCCGAGAATAAGAGTAACAAAAACAATGACATTTTTGACATACAAATCTACATTATATTTAACTATGAAGAGTCCGCCACATAAAGGCCTGGACTGGTAATCTGGCATTTTCTTGGTGGGCCGACAGTCCCAGGGGTCGATGCAGTTGTTGTTGTTTTTTTATTTAATTAGAGACTGGCCCACAATTTAGAGGAGGCGTCTCATTGGTCCATCTTCAATATAGACAGTGGACTAAACCAATCAGGATATAGAAGCTTATGAGAGCGGTCCCACCCCTTTCTCTGCACTGATCCCCACCAGTTTCAGTGTTGAGCGTGGAAACATGCAGAAGCGACAGAAAAAAGGGGGTGTGGAGAAGTTACGGGCTAAAAGATTTAAAAATCTCACTATAGACGCTGCAAAATGTTCTAAAATAACAGACATATGTGACGCACCACAGACTTTGAGCCCTCATGTCGGCATTACAGATTCTCAGAAAATGCGGTTTTTGTGGGGTTTTTTTTTCAAAATTTGTGATTTTCATTTTTTTGCATCATGAAGAAGCCACTCCATGTTACAGATAACAGCATTAGTGACGTTAAAAACATACATTTTGGGTTTGAAAGTGGCTTGTTTATCGGAAAGAATGCGGGTGTGTGTAAATTACCATAATTACTACTGGCCAATCACGTGCGCAAGTAGCGCTCTTTTGTTTTCCCTTCTTCCGCCTATCAGCTGTGAGCTAGACGCAAACTCGTACATATGTACGCTGCGTAGCTGCATGTTATTTCACTACTGAATGAAGATGGACCAAACTAAATGTATTGCGGATGAGCTGAATCGTGGCAGTTTCAGTGCAGAAGTATGGCAGTACTTCTGCGACAAACCGGACGGTGATCTCTCTTCTGATTCTGACAATGACTGCAGTGACGATGAAGGCGAATTTATTACATTGGAGAATATGCCTAATCTACAGCTAACCGTAGCCGAAGATGAAGATGAGGAAGAAGTCGGGGCTGCAGCGGAGGAGATGGAGATTCTCTGGAGGGGCTGGAGCCTCCACGTCCTCTGCAGCCCAGGCTGAAGGTGGACAGGGAGAGGAGCAGCCAGAGACTGTGGACAGGCAACCTGAGGGACCCCGAGGGAACCAAAAGGACAGAGTGACCAGGGAAGTGTAGCACAGGCACAGCAGGTCAGCAGGTAGTAATGTTACGATAATACCGGGACTTTTAGGTGATGGTCAGGCATGAAAATCGCTCACCATTCCATGAAATTTGCCATTTTGAAACCAAAACAGGTGACCTACGTGAATCATGTAGATTCGATGAGAAAAGTGCAAGATGGATTATAAAATAAACCATTGAATGTGTAGTTACTGTGAGTTTGCTGGTGGTTTTGTGGATTTTTTTCTTTAAATGTTGCGCCCTGGTTTTCCCTCGGCCAAGACGTAACAATAGTAAAATACTTTGCTTCGGTATTTAAAACATAAATTAGTTCTTTGTGCTCCGCTAATTATGAGGAGCCAGTCTAAGCCAAAAATGCCAGGGCCGTTTTTGTGTCCCAGTCCAGCCCTGTCCACAAAACTGCTTGTCTTCATGACGATGTTATTGCCTTTCCTGGAATGTTCCATGGTATTAAACTTATCTATCTCCATGGAGACAAGCATGTGACACCATCAGTCCAAATTGACCATGTTCACAGTATAAAAAGTGATGTTTTTAAGGCATTTTTTAATGGGGTTGCCTCTCCACAGATATGGCATTCGAAAGCAATAACATCTCCATGAAGACGATTTCAGATGCTCAACCGAAAAATTACATAGTGCGGCTTTAAATCAAACTCAGTCACTTCATTTTAACCTTTGCGTGATCTTGTTTTGAGCTTTGCCCGAATCCTGACCTGACACATAAAAACAGTGTCCTTCACCAAATCCCGCTTCATGAAAATCCGCTATTACAGAATATGATGGAAAACGCCGCGCTGTGATTGGCTGAGAAGAAACCCGGTGATGAATGCGCGGAGGTGCGGCGTGGACCGGCCGTGAGCGGAATCCTGATGTCCTGTTTACAGACCGGACCGCTCCTCCCAAAATAAAACTGCCGTATAATGAATGAGAGCTCAGAGACACAGCAGCAGGGGGGCAGGAGGCAGGAGGCAGGGGCAGGAGGCAGGAGGCAGGAGGTGGAATGCAGGAGGCAGGGGCAGAAGGGAGGAGGCAGGGGCAGTAGGTGGAATGGAGGGGCAGGAGGTGGAATGGAGGGGCAGGAGGTGGAATGGAGGGGCAGGAGGTGGAACGCAGGAGCAGGGGCAGGAGGCAGAGGCAGGAGGTAGAAGGCAGGAGGAGGGAGTAAAGGGCAGGAGCAGGAGGTGGAAGCCAGGGGCAGGAGGCAGGGGCAGGAGGTAGAAGGCAGGGGGAGGAGGTAGAAGGCAGGGGCAGGAGGTGGAATGGAGGGGCAGGAGGTGGAAGGGAAGGGCAGGAGGTGGAAGGCAGGGGAAGGAGGTGGAAGGCAGGGGCAGGAGGTGAAATGGAGGGGCAGGAGGTGGAAAGCAGGGGCAGCAGGTGGAAGGCAGCGGCAGGAGGTGGAAGGCAGGGACAGGAGGCAGAGGCAGGAGGTAGAGGTAGGAGGTAGAAGGCAGGAGGAGGAGGTAGAAGGCAGGGACAGGAGGCAGAGGCAGGAGGTGGAAGGGAGGGGCAGGAGGTGGAAAGCAGGGGCAGGAGGCAGAGGCAGGAGGCAGAGGCAGGAGGTGGAATGGAGGGGCAGGAGGTGGAATGGAGGGGCAGGAGGTGGAAAGCAGGGGCAGGAGGTGGAAGGGAGGGGCAGGAGGTGGAAGACAGAGGCAAGAAGCAGGGGCACAGGCAGGGGGAAGGTGACAAGGGCAGGAGGTAATAGGCAGGGGGGTATCAGTGAGTAAGTGTGTTGGGGTAATAGATGTTTGGGGTCATGTACATTACAATAAATGTAAAAAAAATATATATATATATATATATATATATAATCAGCCAGGCAAGTCCAGAATGAAATCTCTCTGTATTCTTTTATATCTCCACTCCCTCCGTTGCATCTCGAGCCAGAACCAAACACAGCCGTCCAATCAGATTTGTTTATTTCAGTGACGCTTGTGAAACAAAGCAGCTCATTGGCCACCCATCATTTACAAGAAAATCAAATCATCATTTTTCAGTTTTTTATGCAGACATACAGAGACTTTTCCCCCCCAAAAATAAATATATGTTTCTGAATCTTTATAAACCTCTAAGTTATCAAAACATTTGCCAGATTTTACATTTTACAATCGCCTTTTGGACTTGTTGAAACTCTTGCTGGGTTTCAGATGACATCAGAATCTATTGGTCCTGTTCTAGTTCTGGTTTAGTTCTGGTCTAGTCCAGTTTAGTCCCAGTTTGGTCCATCTCAGTAAAGCCACAGTATGTAACATTGAAGACAAAAATATATACAGTATATGGAACTGCCTGCCGGAGGAGCTCAGGGCTGCAGAGAACGTTCATGTTTTTAAGAGTGGGCTCAAGACTCACCTGTTTAGCTAGGCCTTTGATTGACTTCGGTCGTCTGTTTGCTTGTCTTTCATTTGTTCTTTTGTTTGTTTGTTTGTCCATCTGTTTGTTTGTTTGTTCGTCTGTTTGTTTGTTCGTTCGTCTGTTTGTTCGTCTGTTTGTTCGTTTGTTCGTCACTTTGTTTGTTCGTCTCTTTGTTTTTTTGTTTGTCCATCTGTTTGTTTGTCTGTGTTTGTTTGTCCGTCTGTTTGTTTGTCCGTCTGTTTGTTTGTCCGTCTGTTTGTTTGTCCATCTGTTTGTTTGTCCGTCTGTTTGTTTGTTTGTCTGTTTGTTTGTCCGTCTGTTTGTTTGTTTGTCTGTTTGTTTGTTTGTCTCTTTGTTTGTCCATCTGTTTGTTTGTCCGTCTCTTTGTTTGTCCATCTGTTTGTTTGTCCGTCTGTTTGTTTGTCTGTCTGTTTGTTCGTCTCTTTGTTTTTTTGTTTGTCCGTCTGTTTGTTTGTCCGTCTGTTTGTTTGTTTGTCTGTCTGTTCGTTCGTCTCTTTGTTTGTCCATCTGTTTGTTTGTCCGTCTCTTTGTTTGTCCATCTGTTTGTTTGTCCGTCTGTTTGTTTGTCTGTCTGTTTGTTCATCTCTTTGTTTTTTTGTTTGTCCGTCTGTTTGTTTGTCCGTCTGTTTGTTTGTTTGTCTGTCTGTTTGTTCGTCTCTTTGTTTGTCCGTCTGTTTGTTTGTTCGTCTGTTTGTTTGTTCGTCTCTTTGTTTGTTCATCTTCTTTATTTTATTTTATTTTTTTCCCTCTGGTAGCACGGTGGCTGAGTGGCTAGCACTCCTGCTTCACAGCAAGAAGGTTCGGGTCGCTCGGGCCTTTCTGTGTGGAGTTTGCATGTTCTCCCCGTGTCTGGGTGGGTTTCCTCCGGGCAATCCGGTTTCCCCCACCAACCCAAACATGCTCCATAGGTAAAATCCTCCAGCTTAGGGCCTGACCAAACCTAAACAACAAAATCATGGGGATGGTCCCCGGGTCAAATGTAGAAACAACTTCTCCTGTGTGAGATCAATAAAGGTCAATCTTCTAATCTTTAACCACTGTAAGGTGCTTTGTGCTACAATTTTCTATGAAAAGCGCTTTATAAATATTGTTTGATTGATTGATTGATTGATTGATTGATATATATGTATATCATTTTGTGTTTATTGCACTGGAAAACATGTGTCCATACAAAGAGTGGGCTTGCATCTCCACAAACCTGACTCTTATTTGGTCAGGAATATGGGCCTCCTGCTTGTTTCTATGGAAATTCTTCCTTTTGCTGTAATACTCCAAAGTATAACACGAAACACATCTCACTCCATGGAAAATGTTCTTTCACCGTACTAGATAAACAGGTTCAGTGTCAAACGGTGCAAAATTCAAGTCTGGAAAGTCATGACCCCACCAGAAAAGTTACACAGTGCATCTTTAATGATTTAACAAGTGCATGCAACATCTGTAAAACGTTAGCACCATAAAAAGGACTGATTCATCCATCTCATTTAACAGAACCAAACACATTCTCTTTTAAATGCAAATGGCCTCACATCAGAGTCTTGCGGTCATGTTTACTCAACTCACAGAACTGTACTTTCCCTCTGGCGTCTCATTACCCGCCCAGAAACGCTCCTTTCGTTTCACTTTTCCGCACAGATGCCGTAGTTATGCGCGCAAACGTACGCAGATGACAGGGACTTCGAAAAAACGGGCCTGTAATAAAGACGAGATGAGGTCACAGAAGTACCCGATGCGTCTGCGCCGTGACGGTTTTATTAAAAAGTAATTAGGTCCATAAAGGGCACGGCTTTCCTTTAATGCGCTCAAATAAAGTCTGTGTACTTTTAATGTTGGTTTTGGTAATGAGAAAACTGAGGTTAGCGTAAAGAAGCGGTGGAATAAAGGCCAGTCCCACAGAGGAGTGTAAACACACACTCAATATGGATCAATATGGATGACTCAATTTTGACATTTTAATGCAGTGTGTAACTTTTCTGGTGGAGCGTACGTCACGGAATGTTCCGCCACAGAACCAAGTTACACGTCGTGTGGAGAGGCGATGCGAGTTTTTAAGTCAATAAAAACTCATGTTATTAAGTAAATGCAAGTTCTGGTTTAGTTTAGTTTAGTTCTGGTCTCGTCAAGTTCAGCCCCAGTTTATCAATTTGTGTTTATTACATTGTGTCCTTACAAAAAGTGGGCTTGCATCTCCACAAACCTGACTCTTATTTGATCAGGAATATGGGCCTCCTGCTTGTTTCCATGGAAATGTTCTTCCTTTTGCTGTAATACTCCAAGGTTTAGCAGATTGCAGGTTTTTAAAGCCCCAGTGTGTAGGATTCGTGGCGCATAGGTGGATGGTGCTATTGCACTTTCTGTTTTAGCTACAGCAGACCTCGAGGGTCACCCGGGCGCGTGCACGAGCCGTGCGCCGCTCCTGTATAAATAAAACGCGGTCCCGTTTTTTTGGTTTTTTTTTCTCATGAAAACACACATTCCTGATCATGTACCATGACAATCTACACATCAAATGAAACCTTACAGTCTCCTCTTTTTGACTATGCAATTCATTTCCCTGCAAAACAATCACTCCCCGAGCACATGGGGCTTTTATACGGAAAAGCACAAAACGAGGTTAGCTTACCTTAGAATGCTTTGCACAGGTCAAACTCTGTATTTCACCATAAACTTGCTCTCAGTTTGTCCGTAAGGATCCAGCGAATAAAATCCAGTAAAACAATTTAGTCCAAAACACGTGTTAGATCCATTACGACGTCTGATCCGGCAGCATGCTTGTGTTGTTTACCCAAAACCACGAGCCTTGCCGAAGGCGAAGGCGGAGCCCAAATGTCCTTCTGCGGCTCTCGTATTCAAAATGGCTGCCTCTGCATGGGGAAGATCCCCCTTTTATGTGACTATATCTAAGTCCAAAAGAATACTTTGATTTCATGATGGAAGTGAAAAGGCTTGGAAAACAATGTATTTTTGAATGGGTATCTTCAATTTCAGTAATTAACGGGTAAAAATCGTACACACTGTCCCTTTAAGTCAATAAAAACCTGTGTTATTGAGTAAATGCAAGATGGATTTGTTTAATGTCACACCGGAACATTCCAGACAAAGCAACATCTCCATGGAGACAAGCAGATGGTGGACCCTCCACCAGAAAAGTTACACAGTGCAGCTTTTAAAACACAATATTCATTTAAAACGGCTTAATAAAAGATTTCCGTGCAGGTGAAGAGTCTAGAATCTGCTTTTCTCCATACAGATGTTGTTGCTTTACTTTGAATGTTCCACTGTATGGCATTAAACTTATGTATCTCCATGGAGACAATTGTAGGTGATGCCATCTGGCCAAGTTACAGGTTAAGATCAGTGGAGAGGCAAGCCCATAGTAAGCATGTTTTTCAATGTTGAATGTTAAAAAATGTTAAATAGGTTTAATGCCATACCACAGAACTTTTTAAAAAAAAATTATTACTCTTTATTTATCCCTGTAGGGAAATTATTTCTCTGCATTTGACCCATCCTTTCAAGAGCAGTGGGCAGTGAGTGTCAGGCGCCCGGGGACCTCAGCTGGAGGATTTAGACTAAACTAAACTTAGACACTTCACAATATAATATATAAAAATAATAATAATAATAATAAATAGATTAAATAGCAAAAAAAAACCAAAAAAGATAGCAGTAGACCGGTGTCAAATGAATCATAATTATAAGAATAAAAAATATGTGCAATAAATAAAGTGTATATGTACAAATCAAAATAAAATAGAAAAATAAGTAATAAAATACCAAATCACAACTAGTCATAGTCACAGTCATAGTCATAGTTTGCTTTATTGTCAAAAACAATCATGTACATGTACATAGAGTGAATTTGAAATTTCGTTTCCCCACTAACCAGGCAGGACAGTGATAGAGTGGGTAGGGGAGGGGCCGCTGCGCATGCGCGCGCCACCGACTGGGAGATGCAGAGTAGAATAGATGCAATACATACAATCAGTGACAATTTAACAACATGTAATGACAGAAAAACAATTGGAGATATAACATACGGTGATCTTTTTCGTTGGTAACAGAAGGAAGGGTGTGGGGGATCAGATTGGAAATCAATGAAATTGATTGAACTGGGAGCAGAGATCAGACCTTAACTAAAGACATTTTCTACTCATTCATTTCTAGTGTCAGTTGTGTCAGTGAGTGGGTGCCATGTTTATGTAGAGTCCAGATAACAAACCACATCTGTGGCCTTGGAAGTGTTCATGCAGGGAGGCGAAGTCAAAACACAGATAACCATTGGAGCCACACAGATTTTCACAGGGAGACATAATTATCCAGAGGGATTAATTAATTTAGCATTGATGAAATACCTTTTTAGAGACCCAGGTAAACAATTTAGATTGAGCTTGGGTTTTGCCAGACCCCCATCTTCATATCGCCATGAAGATTCATGAGAGATCTCATTAGTTCCTCTTGGCGCACAGACTGCGCTGCGTTGGCTTTACACAGTTCTGTAAGCATGCCCATGATGATATCCAAACGTCGAGATGTTTCCTTCGGTTGAAATCCTTCCAAAAGGTCCTCAACCTGACCCACTTTCTGATGTAATCCTTTCACGAGATCTCCCACGGCTTCACAGTGGCTCGAAATTGCTGCAGACAGCTTTGGGGACTCTTTGCTTGCTGCCAGCTTACACATTTTGCGATAGATCATGGACAATCCCAGGCCAATTAACAGATGTCCAGCTATCAGAAATCCGAATACGTAAATATCCTCCACATCCTCCAGGTACATTGGTGCCAAACATACGACTTGCCACGCACGATACGAGTCCCTCGCATATTCAGCAGCAAAAGTACCATCCAGACACACCGCTTCTCCCGGAGCAGCACTCCTCCGTGAAAAAAGAGTATCAATCGTGCTGAGGGTCCAGCTGATCACATCCATATTTAGGAATTTGGAAATTTGGAAAATCTGCTCCAAAAAGCGAGAAAATGACAAAAACAAGAGAGGCACGCAGACAACAGGAGCAATAGATAAGAGAGGAAAGAGAGAGACGTCTGCTCGCTCTGACGGATAGAAGGGGAAAAAAAACCTATGTACAGTTGTTGGGAGTATTATCTGTTACATAAGGGTGATTTGTTGGAGTTATTTATTTATTTATTTATCTGAAAAGGGACAATGCACATTAATCAACATCAAAACAATGTAAATGTGCCTGAGTCAGCTGATAAGAGGTAATTTACATCGGTAGTCCCTTTGCTAGATGTCAAAAAGGCATCCTAAAAGAAAATAAACCTAAAAAGTTACACATTAAAAATGACACAAATGTACAATAACATCACAGAAATACAATAAAAGTTTTAGTGTTCACACATTTGCGTTTCTAAAAGCCACTTTTTAGCATTCTTTTTAAAAGCAGAGAATGAGGGAGATGTTCTGATGTTTCACTGATGGGACGCTCTGACAAAGAAAACAGACTGACCAAATACAGTTTTTCTATGAGCAATAATGCAATCTTCCCTCACTGCTCCTCTGGTCACTCTGCCCTCACTAGATCTAAAATTAACAAAGTCATTCAACAAAGGGGGGGCCAAGCCATGTTTAATCTTGTACATTAGACAGATATTTTTAAATGTAATAAGATTGTCCCAGGTCAATAATTTGTATTTCTGCAAAATGTGACAATGGTGGTATCTGTAGTGTTTTTTGTCAAGTGTTTTTAAAGCTTGTTTATAAGATGAGATAAGATAAGATAAGATAATCCTTTATTTGTCCCACAATGGGGAAATTGCAGTGTCACAACGCAAGTTTCAGAAACAGTTGTAAAAAAGAGCATGCATCAAAAATTAAGATAAATAATAAGTATGTACAATCAATTAAAAAAACAACACTGTAAGGTTAAAAGGCACAGGAACGCTGCACAATAAATGTCTTTGATTCTGAGCAGTGAACAAACAGCAGTTAAAGTGACTCCAGTTCAGTAATATATAATATCACTACAATAAAGTGACTCAGATGATTGTGTAAAGTGCAGTGGTGGACAGTGGTTGTTACACAAATAAGTAGCAGGTAAAGTGACTTTAAATAATATTGCACATGTAATTATTACTATGGAGATGACACATGACTAGCATTGATCACTGTACAGTCTGACAGCAGCAGGAAGGAAAGACCAGCGAAATCTCTCTTTAACACAGCGAGGGTGAATCAGTCTGTCACTGATGCTGCTCTCCAGAGCCGACAGAGCGTCCTGCAGGGGGTGAGACTCATGGTCCTGCATAGACATGAGTTTAGCCAGGACCCTCTTGTCCCCCACCTGCTGCACGGAGTCCAGAGGACAGCCCAGGACTGAGCTGGACTTCCTGATGACCTTGTCCAGTTTCTTCTTCTCCCTCTCTGAGACGCTGCTGCTCCAGCAGACCACACCATACAGGATGGCTGATGCCACCACAGAGTCATAGAAGGTCCTCAGGAGTGGCCCTCTCACTCCAAAGGACCGCAGTCTCCTCAGGAGATAGAGCCGACTCTGGCCCTTCCTGTACAGTGCGTCTGTGTTATGAGTCCAGTCCAGTTTATTGTTCAGATGAACACCCAGGTACTTGTAAGAGTCCACTCTCTCAATGTCCCTTCCCTGGATGTTCACTGGTGGGGGGGCAGTAGAATGGCGTCTGCGGAAGTCCACCACCATCTCCTTGGTCTTGGTTGATGAGAAGGTGGTTCCGCTGACACCAGTCCACAAAGTCCTGTGTTAGTCCTCTGTACTCCGCGTCATCATCGTCTGTGATGAGACCAATGATGGCGGAGTCATCAGAGAACTTCTGCAGGACACAGCTGTCCGTGTTGTGTCTGTGTATAGAGTGATTCAGTGGGTTTTATTATTGTGGGTGATGTATTAGTCCAGCTGATGATACAGTATGTTATATGTGAGAGAATAAGGGCAAAGAAGTAAGATTTTGCTGCCTCAATTGATGATGAGTCTCTGATGTAACGGAAATTAGATCAACTGAATTTCATCTTATTGGTAACTTTTTGAATATGTGTTTTGAAATTGAGATTTGAATCTATGTATAATCCAAGATATTTGAATTCTGTGACAAATATCTTAGTTTTCTATTTTATTCTGATTTGTACATATACACTTATTATTTTTTATTTTTATAATTATGTCTCATTTGACACCGGTCTATTGCTATCTTTTTCTTTTTTTGCTATTCCACCTGTTTTTTGTTACCCTCTGTTATATATTATATTTGATGAGTAAATCATTTCCCTTGTGGATCAATAGAGGCATAATCAAATCACAGCTATATACAGTTGTAGGGAGTATTAAGTTGTTGTTTGCTCCATTGGTAAAATCAACAACACCATGGAGACAAGCAGGAAAAGTCACACAAAATCCCTTTAATAGATTTTTAACAGGCTATCACTTATCACATAACTAAAAATAGTCTTTACATATAGGCTAGGACGGGTGTTTTATCCCAAGACAACAAACTTTCTATTGCAAAAGTAATCGTAGCCTAGTTTTTCCATCACGTCATTCCATTTTCCTTATTTAACCCTGACTCTGTGCACGATAAATAGTCCAAATGAATGCCCCTGCTGGTAGAAACATGCTTACGCGGCTTACGCACGTACGGAAGCCAACAGAGGCCATGTCCGTAATGATTATTTTCCACCTTAATAACGAGAAAATTAACTTTGTGATCTCGAGAAAACAAAGAGTTATTCCGTGATCTCGAGAAAACACAGTATCTCCGTCGGTAAAGAGGAAGCCGGGCCAGTCTTCTGCGTTTTTGTCACGTTTTTGTCACAGTAAATCCCTATAAAATGAGGAAAACACTTGGTTTGAGCTTTTATTTTATTATTTTCTGATCCAAAATACGTGAATTTGCATTGCCATGACAGTTGGTTTTGCTTGGGGGGGTCAATATACTGTATGTTTTTCTTTGTCTTTGTTTGTTTTGTTTTTGATATTAGTTGTGCCACTTATTTCATTAAAAACTCATCTTGAAATTATCCCGAATTAAAAGACGTAACGCAATCTCCCCGTGTCAACCCCTGATCAAAATATCAGCTGATCGATTATTATTCCAGACATTCTAATGACCAAAAACGCGTCTATTCAGAATGAGAAATAGCCCCGAAGTCAGTCTGTCACAACGTGGCGGTAGACGCTTCAGTTGTTTTCTCGAGATCTCGAATTAATTATCTCATATCTCGATACAGTAATCCCTCATTTATCGCGGGGGCTAGGTTCCAGAAATAACCCACAATAAGAGAAATCCGCGAAGTAGGACAACTTTATATTTTACAATTATTCTACATGTTTTAAGGCTGTAAATGCCTCACCACACACATTATACGCTTTTTTTCAGACTGGAATTAACCTTTTCTCACATTTCTCTCTCGTTTAAACACTCAAACTTTCATAGTTTTTCAACAAAATGTATTAATCAGACCCTCAAGGAATTCGCGATGTTGCGATTTGCAACTTCAACGCAACTTCAGCCAATCTCCGCGAATTCAGGGCGGTGTTGCAATTTTGACCAATCACCGCAACTTTTCCGCAATTTTTACTAATTTTGACCAATCATCAGCGACGTATTGAACGCCGACCAACTTCCTTCTGTGTAGGAGACATAACTGAGATGAAGTGCACGGTGCGTTTGTGTGTGTGTGTGCGGCAGAGGCGGTGTAGCCGTATTTTTTGTTGACCGCAAACCATTCATTCATCTTTCACGTTAATCTGTTCATCCTGCTGGTTTCCATGAGTTCCATTTCATCCTGCTGCGCTGTCATAGCTGTGTGCGCTCTTTTTGTAATTAATGCACAAAACGCATATCTGGATCTCAGCGTATCTGTCACCATAGCCTCCTCTTTGCGCGTCACAAATCTGCGAGCCATAGGACCCAACCTCATATTCTCGGCGGCTAAAAGGTTTGAGTTTGTAAACCGTAACATTCTGCCTTACTTCCGCGTGACAAAACAAAACTGCGGCCGTGTCCCAGTTCCCAGAGCGCACAGCTCGGAGCGCGGCCCGAAGGGGGCTCAGACTGCAGTCAAGGAGGTGCACACTTGCTCAGCCCCGACTGCAGACCGCGGACCGCTTAACGACTGCGGTCTTCGGACCGCGTGTTAACTACGCATGGGACAAAAAAGAAGTGGGACAGCAGTCGTCGCGCCGGTGTTCTGGCGAAATGTGTGACGCACATGCCCTTCGGGCCACGCTCCGACCCGCGCGCTCTGGGAATTGAGACACGGCTTCTAATGGCAAAGAAACATGTCTGCGGCGCCATTTGCCCACTAAAATAACAGCAAAAGACCGAGCGAAACAGTTCCCCTCCTAGTAGTAATTTATTTTCGATGTTGGTAAGGTTGTTTTAGGACCATATCTGTGATCTCTGTGTCTTTGTATTATTCTTTGTCAGTAATAACTCAGTATTCAAAATATTACTCAATTTTAATTACAAAAAGCGAAAACCGCAACTATTTATCGCAACTTTCACTTCCTCCCGCAACAAAATCGCAACAAAAACCTTAAAAGCGCCGCAACTTTCATCGCAACTTTTTGGAAAAGCTCTCGCAAATTCAGGCATTTTAGCCCGCAACAATCACAAAAAATGCCCGCGAAATCCTGGGGGGTCTGATTAATAGTGAAGCGTGGGGGGAGACACGGCTCCGGGAGCCCCGCCGGACGCGCGAGGGGAGCGAAGACATGAGTCACTGGATCCGCAGGAAGCACCGCGCTCATCCAACGGCACTGCCACATCCCGGAACGTGACGTGCAACAACCCCCGGAGAAGTGCGCGACACGTGCACCCCTCATCGTGGTCAAATCCGTGACAGAGGCCGCACGTACACTAGGGCTGTGAGCACGAGATCAAACCGTGGCGCCCGGACCGCGTCCTGTCAGCCCGAGCCAAAAACCAGCCACACGAAACCAGCAAAGAGCGGCACGTGGTGGTTTAATCCTGGTTTAGACCTGGTTTAGTCCCAGTTTAGTCCAGGTCTAGACCTGGTCCAGTCCTGGTTTAGTCCAGGTCCAGTCCAGGTTTAGACCTGGTTTAGACCTGGTCTAGACCTGGTTTAGTCCACATTTAGTCCTGGTCTAGTCCCGGTCTGGTCCTGGTTTAGTTCTGGTCCTGGTCCCCCGTGTCCCCCATCTATCAATTGGCAAATGTCTACAGTCTCTTAGCCAATCAGGACGCAGAACACAATGTTACACTATTTTTAAAAAAATGGGGAAAAAAAACAGCGAAACAGCGAGGCCGCGATAGAGCGAGGGACCACTGTATAACGAAGAAAAAATATTGCTTATGAATATGTCCTCTGTCGGCTTCCGTAGTAAAAGTTACACAAAATCCCTTTAATAGATTTTTAACAGGCTCTCACTTATCACATTACTACTGTAAAAATAGTCTTTACATATAGGCTGGGACAGGTGTTTTATCCCAAGACAACAAACTTTCTATTGCAAAAGTAATCGTAGCCTAGTTTTTCCATCACATCATTCCATTTTCCTTATTTAACCCCGACTCTGTGCACGATAAATAGTCCAAATGAATGCCCCTGCTGGTAGAAACATGCTTACGCGGCTTACGCACGGCTCCACATGCTTTTCATTTCTCCTCTATCATCTGCAGACCGCCAGGCTCGTTTAAAAGAGACGCTCCGGGTTCAGGGGGATGACACAACGGGAACGCCGAACGTGCGCGCTTCATTCTTACGAAATGGGGGCGTCGTGACTCCGAATTTGTAGGATAATACCGATTTTTAAACCCAAAATGACTCCAAAAGGTAAACAAATGCGTAAATATGGGTGTAAATGTGCTTTTTTTTGGAGTTAGGACAGTCCAAAATGAGGATTTGTTTAAGTATTAAGACGTGTGAAATCGTAAGCACCCCCGTTTTCGGTGTTGGTTCAGTCCACAGCCCCTTTTTGGTGGCTACGGCGCAGAGAAGTAGAGCACAACATGTTGGAGAGCGAAGCGGCGCTGCTCCGGCCACAGTTAACTTTTTAATCCCGGTTTTGAGGCTTTACTATCGGGCACCAGACAAGAGGAAGAGTCGGTGTAGCCTCGGAGCTTAATGAGACTGTAGAAAAAATGGTGCGAAGCTAAAGAAAAAGACCAAAAAGAAGAGAAACCAGAGTGTGGATTGGTTTGATGCCCTCGCTTTTGTGATTTATAACTCGGGGGAGAAAAGACGCGAAGGAGAAGGATAAAAAAAAGGGAAGTTCCCCCGAGATTGAGAGAGTGAACAGCGGGGTACAAGATGCAGCCTGCCTCGGTGTTGTTTTGGAGCTCTGTCCTGGTAACTTCACTGCTCAACTACGCTCCAGGTAAGACTGAAATCCGCCTCCCCGGACTGCACTTCTTCTTCTTCTCCTTCTTCTTCTTTTACGCAGTTTCTCGCAGTTTTCTCGCCGCGCGTTGCTTTCCACGCGCAATTACGCACTCCTTGGCACATCTCCCTCGTTAGAAAGGCTGATTTAGTTGCTTTAATTACACCTTGGCTTGCGTTTTAGCCCGAGTTACTTACATTTTCCACAGGCAGGACCGCAAAGCCGTACTGTTTTGGCGTGCACGCTTTGCAATGCGCAGCGCACCCCTCTCCTCTCCTGTGCCGAGGCGAGTGGAGTATTTTTGTACTACGACTTGCTATATTTACTACAATGTATTCGCTGTTGGCATGGGCTATTCCAAAGCTAAGTAAAGCTTAAAGGAATCGTTTGCAAACTCCAACTCGACTTCGGTCCCGGCGGAAGACTTTTACGCACGGGATTTTTCCCAAGTTTTGCACGACGTGGACCTGATTTCACACCAGATCACGTTTCGCGTGTTTGTCACAGATACACGAGGGTTTTATTGGCGTGCAGGTGTCGGACAGACTCACCTGCCACTTCTGATTTAAGCAGGGTTTATGTTATGCGGATTTGCAGTATGTTTGATTTAGGCTATTCTAGCCAGAGGTGCATGCAGGCGCACGCGTTTTCCCCTCGATTCTTTTGGTTAGGATCAAAGTGCTAAAGCTTTAGATCCACCTCTGCGTGTTGTGGGTGGATTGGGGAGTTTGATACGGGGATTTCTGCGTGTTTTGGGTTCGTTTGGACACTTTCAGGTGTCAAATAAAGTCCAAAAGTCATGCGGTTTTTGAAATTGTTGTGATTTCTGTGAGTCTTGAGGTCGTTTTTGTCACAGTAAATCAATATAATGTGAGGAAAACACTTGGTTTGAGCCTTTATTTGATGCAAAAAAAAGTTAATTGATTGAAAACGTCAGTTAATTTTGTTTTTGGGGTCAATATATTTAGTTGGTTTATGTTTTTTTTTTTTATTTAGTTGTCCCACTTTAGTCCATTTTTGTCACAGTAAATCAATATAATGTGAGGAAAACACTTGGTTTGAGCCTTTATTTGATGCAAAAAAAAGTTAATTGATTGAAAACGTCAGTTAATTTTGTTTTTGGGGTCAATATATTTAGTTGGTTTATGTTTTTTTTTTTTATTTAGTTGTCCCACTTTAGTCCATTTTTGTCACAGTAAATCAATATAATGTGAGGAAAACACTTGGTTTGAGCTTTTATTTGATTATTTTCTAATACAAAAAACGTTAATTAACTGAAAATGTCAGTTGATTTTGTTTAGGGGTCAATATATTTAGTTAGTTTTGTTTTTTAAATTAGTTTTGCCACTTATTTCATGAAAATTGCAGTGTGTAACTTTTAGTGTTGTGATTTCTGTAATTCTTGGTCGTTTTTGTCACAGTAAATCAATATAATGTGAGGAAAACACTTGGTTTGAGCTTTTATTTGATTATTTTCTAATGCAAGAAAACGTTTATTTGCGTTGCCATGACAGTTGATTTTGTTTGGGGGTCAATATATTTAGTTGGTTTATGTTTTTTTAAATTTAGTTGTGCCACTTTAGTCCATTTTTGTCACAGTAAATCAATATAATGTGAGGAAAACACTTGGTTTGAGCCTTTATTTGATGCAAAAAAAGTTAATTGATTGAAAACGTCAGTTGATTTTGTTTTGGGGGTCAATATATTTAGTTGGTTTATGTTTTTTTAACTTTAGTTGTGCCACTTTAGTCCATTTTTGTCACAGTAAATCAATATAATGTGAGGAAAACACTTGGTTTGAGCTTTTATTTTATTATTTTCTGATCCACAAAACGTTTATTTGCGTTGCCATGACAGTTGATTTTGTTTGGGGATCAATTTGTTTTGTTTTTTAAATTAGTTGTGCCACTTATTTCATTAAAGCTGCACTAAGTCCATTTTTGTCACATTTTTGTCACAGTAAATCAATATAATGTGAGGAAAACACTTGGTTTGAGCTTTTATTTGATGCAAAAAAAGTTAATTGATTGAAAACGTCAGTTGATTTTGTTTTGGGGTCAATATATTTAGTTGGTTTATGTTTTTTTTAAATTTAGTTGTGCCACTTTAGTCCATTTTTGTCACAGTAAATCAATATAATGTGAGGAAAACACTTGGTTTGAGCTTTTATTTTATTATTTTCTGATCCAAAAAACGTTAATTTGCGTTGCCATGACAGTTGATTTTGTTTGGGGATCAATTTGTTTTGTTTTTTAAATTAGTTGTGCCACTTATTTCATTAAAGCTGCACTAAGTCCATTTTTGTCACATTTTTGTCACAGTAAATCAATATAATGTGAGGAAAACACTTGGTTTGAGCCTTTATTTTATTATTTTCTAATGCAAGAAAACGTTAATTGAGTGAAAATGTCAGTTGATTTTGTTTAGGGGTCAATATATTTAGTTAGTTTTGTTTTTTAAATCAGTTGTGCCACTTATTTCATTAAAACTGCAGCGTGTAACTTTTAGTGTTGTGATTTCTGTGAGTCTTGAGGTCGTTTTTGTCACAGTAAATCAATATAATGTGAGGAAAACACTTGGTTTGAGCTTTTATTTTATTATTTTCTGATCCAAAAAACGTTAATTTGCGTTGCCATGACAGTTGATTTTGTTTGGGGATCAATTTGTTTTTGTTTTTTAAATTACTTGTGCCACTTATTTCATTAAAGCTGCACTAAGTCCATTTTTGTCACATTTTTGTCACAGTAAATCAATATAATGTGAGGAAAACACTTGGTTTGAGCCTTTATTTGATGCAAAAAAAGTTAATTGATTGAAAACGTCAGTTGATTTTGTTTTTGGGGGTCAATATATTTAGTTGGTTTATGTTTTTTTTAAATTTAGTTGTGCCACTTTAGTCCATTTTTGTCACAGTAAATCAATATAATGTGAGGAAAACACTTGGTTTGAGCTTTTATTTGATTATTTTCTAATACAAAAAACGTTAATTAACTGAAAATGTCAGTTGATTTTGTTTAGGGGTCAATATATTTAGTTAGTTTTAGATTTTATTAGATTATTTTCTAATGCAAGAAAACGTTTATTTGCGTTGCCATAACAGTTTATTTTGTTTTTGGGGTCAATATATTTAGTTTGTTTTTGTTTTTTAAATTAGTTGTGCCACTTTAGTCCATTTTTGTCACAGTAAATCAATATAATGTGAGGAAAACACTTGGTTTGAGCTTTTATTTGATCATTTTCTAATGCAAAAAAACATTAATTGATTGAACACGTCAGTTGGTTTTGTTTGGGGGGGTCAATATATTTAGTTTGTTTTTGTTTTTTGAATCAGTTGTGCCACTTATTTCATTAAAACTGCAGCGTGTAACTTTTATTATTGCGATTTCTGTGAGTCTTGAGGTCGTTTTTGTCACAGTAAATCAATATAATGTGAGGAAAACACTTGGTTTGAGCCTTTATTTGATTATTTTCTTATCCAAAATACGTGAATTTACGTTGCCATGACAGTTGGTTTTGCTTGGTGGTCAATATACTGTATGTTTTTCTTGTTTGTTTTGTTTTTTAAATAAGTTGTGCCACTTATTTCATTAAAGCTGCACTGAGTCCATATTTGTGACATTTTTGTCACAGTAAATCCCTATAAAACAAGGAAAACACTTGGTTTAAGCTTTTATTTGATTATTTTCAAATGCAAAAAAAACGTTATTTTGGGTTGCCATGACAGTTGATTTTGTTTGGGGGTCAATATATTTAGTTTGTTTTTGTTTGTTAAATTAGTTGTGCCACTTATTTCATTAAAACGGCACTGAGTCCATTTTTGTCACAGTAAATCCCTATAAAATGAGGAAAATACTTGGTTTGAGCTTTTATTTGATTATTTTCTGATCCAAAATACGTGAGTTTGTGTTGCCATGACAGTTGGTATGTTCTTGTTTGTTTTGATTTTTAAATTGGTTTTGCCACTTATTTCATTAAAGCTGCACCGTGTAACTTTTATTGTTGTGATTTCTGTGAGTCCGAGTCCGTTTTTGTCACGTTTCTGTCACAGTAAATCAATATAAAATGAGGAAAACGTGTGGTTTGAGCATTTATTTGATTATTTTCAAATGCAAAATCATTAATTTGCATTGCCATGACAGTTGTTTTTGTTTGGGGGTCAATATATTTAGTTTGTTTTTTTTAAATTAGTTGTGCCACTTATTTCCTTAAAGCTGCACCGTGTAACTTTAATGGAGGGGGTCCGCAGCCTGTTTGTCTCCATGGAGATGTAATGCTTTGGTTTAAATTGCCCACAGTATGGCATTAAGGTAATTATGGACCTACTGTGGAACATTCTAGGCACATCTCCATGGAGACAGACCCTCCACCAGACAAGTTACACAGTACATCTTTAAAACAATATATTTCCAAGTGGTTTGACTTAATGGATTTTGGCCAAACTTTTACGCTGGATTGAAATTCTGCACAATAACCTATAAATATGATTTTTTCTCATAATAATGAACATTTTATTCCTGTTCACAAACGAGTATTGATCACTTTTTGCTCTCATTTTGGACAGATTCACGCTTTCACGATCATATTTTCCTCTTGAGAAGCTTGAACTATTGGGATCATGCAAAGTACTTTTTTTTTGTTTGTTTGTTGTTTTTTACAAATTAATTGTGTCTCCTCGTGTCTGTTAAAGGTCCTAAATTACGCAAAATTGACTCTTGTGAGTTTTAAGCCGTGTTATAATAAAAAACACCTGGAGTTGTGTTTTGTTTCATTCACATGTTTAATAATCTTTTATTATTAGTCTGTTTACATCTCCAAAGCTCAAAATGCTCCATTCCACCTTGTGATGTCATGAAGCGATAGCTTTCAAATTAACGGCTCCTTTTACGTTTTGTTAAGTCGAGATTAGCAACTCCAATTTATACTAAATTAATTGCTAAAGGTCCTACGTTAAGAAAAATTGACTCTTGTTTGAGTAATCGCACCTTTAGTTCAGTCCTGATGTTGTCCTGGTTTAGTCCTGGTTTAATGCTTGTTTAGTCCTGGTATAGTCCTGGTTCAGTCCTTCTTTAGTCCTTCTTTAGTCCTTCTTTAGTCCTGGTTTTGTCCTGGTTTAGTCCTGGTTTAGTCCTGGTTTGGTCTTGGTTTGGTCTTGGTTCGGTCTTGGTTCGGTCTTGGTTCAGTCCTGGTTCAGTCCTGGTTTAGTCCTGGTTTAGTCCTGGTTCAGTCCTGGTTTAGTCTTGGTTCAGTCCTGGTTCAGTCCTGGTTCAGTCCTGGTTTAGTCTTGGTTTAGTCCTGGTTCAGTCCTTCTTTAGTCCTTCTTTAGTCCTGGTTTAGTCCTGGTTTAGTCCTGGTTTAGTCCTGGTTCAGTCCTGGTTCAGTCCTGGTTCAGTCCTGGTTTAGTCCTGGTTTAGTCCTGGTTTAGTCCTGGTTCAGTCCTGGTTTAGTCCTGGTTCAGTCCTGGTTTAGTCTTGGTTCAGTCCTGGTTTAGTCCTGGCTTAGACATTGTTTAGTCCTTGTTTAGTCCTTGTTTAGTCCTTGTTTAGTCCTGGTTCAGTCCTGGTTCAGTCCTGGTTCAGTCCTGGTTTAGTCTTGGTTTAGTCCTGGTTCAGTCCTGGTTCAGTCCTTCTTTAGTCCTGGTTCAGTCCTTCTTTAGTCCTTCTTTAGTCCTGGTTCAGTCCTGGTTCAGTCCTTCTTTAGTCCTTCTTTAGTCCTGGTTCAGTCCTTCTTTAGTCCTTCTTTAGTCCTTCTTTAGTCCTTCTTTAGTCCTTCTTTAGTCCTGGTTTAGTCCTGGTTCAGTCTTGGTTCAGTCCTTCTTTAGTCCTGGTTTAGTCCTGGTTTAGTCCTGGTTTAGTCTTGGTTTAGTCTTGGTTCAGTCCTGGTTCAGTCCTGGTTTAGTCTTGGTTCAGTCCTGGTTCAGTCCTGGTTTAGTCTTGGTTCAGTCCTGGTTTAGTGCTGGTTCAGTCCTGAAAGGAAAACATTCTAACAAAAGCTCAACTTAGATTTAGTTTGGCTGAAATGATCCAAATGTTTCTAGTGAGGGTGTGTGGAGTTTAAAAACACAGTGGAGCACTTCCTGTATTTCGAGAGAAGGTTTAAAGGAGAAGGGTTGAGGCTAAATCTGCAGGGTTTGTGCGTTAAACGTGTGCGAATGAACCAAAACACAACTCCAGGCGTGTTTTTGCGATGAGGAGACGACCTCGGAGATACCACGGGCCCTTTAAGCTCCACGACGACGTAACGGTTTTGTTTACGTCTGATGTTTTTGTTGGAGAGACTGTAGCTGAAACGAAGCCAAACTTATTAGGATGAGTCACTTTTCCTCTCTGTCTTATAATTTACAACTGCACTTGTACTTAGCAGGATCCTACATCAATAGAGTTTCATTATTGTTTTTGTATCGGCACCAAAACCGCAGCACGGGTCACTGATTGCAGGAAATGAGCGCCGTCGCCAGCTGATGTTAAGTGTATTGTCCCTGATAAATGAACAAATACACATTGTACTATGATCTAAGTACATCACTTTTTAATTATTTTCTTTAAAGGGCTTGTTTTATGCTATTTCCTGATCTACAGCTCTGGAAAATAATAAGAGACCACTGCAAAATGATCAATTTTTCTGATTTTACTACTTATAGGTATGTGTTTGGGCAAAAGGAACATTTTTGTTTTGTCTATAAACTACTGACAACATTTCCCCCAAATTCCAAATAAAAATATTATCATTTAGAGCAATTATTTGTAGAAAATAACAAAAAAGATACATGTTTTACATGAACCAGGACTGAACCAGGACTGAACCAGGTCTGAACCATGTCTGAAGCAGGACTGGACCAAGACAAAACCAGGACTAAATCAGGACTGGACCAGGACTGCACCAGGACTTAACCAGGACTGCACCAGGACTTAACCAGGACTGGACCAGGACTGGACCAAGGACTAAACCAGGACTAAACCAGGACTGGACCAGGACTGGACCAGGACTAAACCAGGACTAAACTAAAGCGCTCTGAATGCGTGAGGTAAGTGAGGAATAACTTTGGACAAACTGTTTTTAAATGAACAAATTCAGATTTTTGCCAATTTTGAGGGGAAAAAAATACTTTACTTAATTGGAAAAAAAAAAAAAAAACACCATATATATTTTTTAAACTTGTACCCAAATCTTTTAACTCTTCTCTCTTTGTGTTTGATTTCTGCAGCAATTTCCAGGTTATTTGTTAGTCCGGCCCCCCACTTCCTCTCCCCTCGTCCTCGTCGCCCCCGGGGGCAGTAGCAGTAGCGCTCGTAATGCTCTCCTCCGGGTTATTTGCGCCACCCTTTTGCCCCGTGTTGTTTCTGACACCTTGTATTTCCAGCGTGTCAGGACACAGCCGGAGGAATGCGGGTCCCTCTGCAGTTTGAACGTTCAGCAGAGGAACACAGGTGCGGCGACACATCACGGCTGATAACGCCAACAGGAAGCGGACAGGACGCCAACAGGAAGTGGCTATTTTATTCTTAAAGTGTAGGTTTTTCCTTTATGGGGTTAAATATCGACCTAATTAAACTGAATATTTGTACGGTTCAGGCAGGTTCAGGTTTCTGTGCAGCCGTGTTGCAATGCTAAAACTTTGAACTCTATTTCGACATTAAAACCACAGTCTGACACTTTTTAGACAAAATATCGACAAAATGATCAAATCAATCACAAAATCACAATAATCACAAAGTAATCAAACACAGCTGGACTCCAGTGAAGGTGTAGAACCATGTCAAGGATGATTTAAATGAGTTAAATATACAAGCGTCACAGCAAAGGGTCTGAATATTTCGGACCATGTGATATTTCAGTTTTTGTTTTTTTGTTTTTTTCCCCAACTTTATTTATTGAACATTTTCAACATTAACAGATAAACAGAGTGCATTGTATTGAATAGTGCTATTACAGCTGTGACAGTAATACAGGATCCACCTCATCCCCCATTCACTGGCCAAATGTCCTAAAATAAAAGAATGAATGAATGAATGAATGAATGAATGAATAAATAAATAATACATAATACATAAAAAAAAGAATAATTAAATGACACATAATAAATAAAAAAGAATAATTAAATAATACATAATACATAAAAAATAGAATAAATAATACATAATAAATAAAAAAAAGAATAATTAAATAGGACATAATGAATAAAAAATAGAATAAATAGTAGATAATAAATAAAAAATAGAATAAATAATACATAATACATAAAAAATAGAATAAATAAATAGGACATAATAAATAAATAATTGAATAAATAGTAGATAATAAATAAAAAATAGAATAAATAAATAGTAGATAATAAATAAAAATATAATAAATAAATACTAAAAGAATAAATAAATAATACATAATAAATAAAAAATAGAAAAAATAAATACTACATAATAAATAAAAATGTGAATAAATAAATACTACTACTAATAATAATAATGAAGAAATATATATAGATATACAGTATATACAGCTCTGGAAAAAATGCAAAATTTGTGCTGCTCTGGTGGGAGGGGCCACGCACAGAGGCGCTGGAGACGCCGCTAT
Source organism: Paratrypauchen microcephalus (assembly GCA_036785185.1). Classification (NCBI taxonomy): domain Eukaryota; kingdom Metazoa; phylum Chordata; class Actinopteri; order Gobiiformes; family Gobiidae; genus Paratrypauchen; species Paratrypauchen microcephalus. The sequence continues at coordinate 221,913 of JAVJIX010000179.1, forward strand.
GCTAACCTGCGCAGAAAATTACCAATATTTTAATAGAAAATTAAAATATAATGAAACCATTTAAATAGAAAATCAGCCGAGGGCCAGATTAAAGGTCTTGGAGGGCCGTATCCAGCCCCCGGGCCGTATGTTTTGACACCCCCTCCTCCATGGAGAATGTTCCAAAGTGTGGTTTTAACTCGGAATCATGCAGATAACAAGCCACCTTCAGAAAGTTCCATACTGTAGCTTTAAGGAATAGGCTTGACTCATGCCATAATATGAATAAACTATAAAAACATGCTCATATTAGACAAAAAAAAACCTAATTTTCAACACAAAATACTAGTACATGTTCTTTATTCCTTCATTTAAGTCCAAACAGATGCTTTTGAGCGTCAGCCTTTAAATAATTTACTGTTGGATAAAGTGGATTCTGTATAATCAATAGTGCAAAGCCATGTCAGAAAACACTACAATATTCATGAACACTGGGGCCTTCACATGTGCAACCCCCTTTTGTCTCCCCCACAAACGCCCAGACGGAGAGTTCCTGTCAGCTTCCAGGAAAGATCTCCTCCCCCTCTCCCGAAGTATCCCATTTGTGTTTATTTTTATTTATTTTTTATTGTAAAGTTCTGTTCAAACTTGACATTTTAAGCACATCCAGAAAGCAGAAATCTGAACTGATAAATAAATACAAGAATGTTTCACGTTTTTGAGCGTCTTGTCGAGGTTTAAACTCCAGGATTAGCGGGTTGGACGCGGAATAAAACGTCCTGTCCTCCTGATGTCCCTGATCCCTCCTTCTTCCTGTCCTCCTCTGTCCTCCTCTGTCCCTGATCCCTCCTTCCTCCTGATGTCCCTCCTTTGTCCCTGATCCATCCTTCTTCCTGTCCTCCTGATGTCCCTGATCCCTTCTTCCTCCTCTGTCCCTCCTCTGTCCCTGATCCCTCCTTCCTCCTGTCCTCCTCTGTCCCTCCTCTGTCCCTTCTCTGTCCCTGATCCCTCCTTCCTCCTGTCCTCCTCTGTCCCTCCTCTGTCCCTCCTCTCCTCCTCTGTCCCTCCTCTGTCCCTCTTCTGTCCTCCTCTGTCCCTGATCCCTCCTTCCTCCTCTGTCCCCCCTCTGTCCCTCTTCTCTCCTCCTCTGTCCCTGCTCCCTCCTCTCCTCCTCTCCGCCTCTGTCCCTCCTCTGTCCCTCCTCTGTCCCTCTTCTGTCCTCCTCTGTCCCTGATCCCTCCTTCCTCCTCTCCTCTTCTGTCCTCCCCTGTCCTCCTCTGTCCCTCCTCTGTCCCTCCTCTGTCCCTCCTCTGTCCCTCCCCTGTCCTCCCCTGATCCCTCCTCTCCTCCTCTGTCCCTGATCCCTCCTTCCTCCTGTCCCTCCTCTGTCCCTCCTCTGTCCCTCCCCTGTCCCTCCTCTGTCCCTCCCCTGTCCTCCCCTGATCCCTCCTTCCTCCTCTGTCCCTGATCCCTCCTTCCTCTGTCCCTCCTCTGTCCCTCCTCTGTCCCTCCCCTGTCCCTCCTCTGTCCCTCCCCTGTCCTCCCCTGCTCCCTTCTTCCTCCCCTGCCCCTCCTGTGTCCGTCATCCCTCCTTCCCCCCGTCCCTCCTCTGTCCCTCCTCTGTCCCTCCTCTGTCCCTCCTCTGTCCCTCCTCTGTCCCTCCTCTGTCCCTGATCCCTCCTTCCTCCTGTCCCTCCTCTGTTCCTCCCCTTTCCTCCCCTTTTCTCTCCCTCCTCCTCTGTCCCTCCTCTGTCCTCCCCTGATCCCCCTTCCTCCTCTGTCCCTCCCCTGTCCTCCCCTGATCTCTCCTTCCTCCTCTGTCCCTCCTCTGTCCTCCTGTCCTGGTGTTGGACGTGGAACAGAAGGAGCAGATTGCGACTGGCCCCAAATGTCACCAGGAGCCTGTCGCCTCCAAATGTCAACTCGATAACGCTCGATAGATAATTCTACCCCTCCCTCTCTCTACTCCTCCTCCCTCTCTCTCCCCCACCTCTCTACATCCAATCTTTTCTCTCCCCACACTTTCACTTGTTCTTTTGCTCCTCCTCACCGATCTTCTCCTCTCTTACTCTCAACTTCTTCCATTCATTGCTCTTCTTTCTCTCTCCTATCTTCTGTCCCTCCTTCCCTTTTTTTCCTCTCTCCCTCCTCTTTCCTCCCTCCCTTTCCCTCTCTTTCCCCATAAGTCTCTTCTCTCTCTCTTTCTGTTTTTCTCTTGCTCACGACTCCTCTCTCCCTCTCTATCCCCGTCTCTCCTAGATCTCTCTCTCCCTCCCTCACGCTTTCTCTCTTTCAGGTATTTATCAGTGTATCATGTGTATGTATATATATATCTCTCTCTTTCTCTTGCTCTCCTTTTTCTTACAGTCATCAGTCTATCATGTCTTGCCCCTCTCACCCCTCTTTCATGTATTATCACTCTATCATGTCTCTTTCCTCTCACTCCTCTTCCATGTATTTATCATTCTACCCTCTCTCTCGCTCTGTCCTTCTCTCCCTCCCCTCTTTCATGTATTCATCAGTCTTTCCTGTATCTCTTTCTCCTTTCGCTCCTCCACTCCTCTTTTATGTATTTATCAATCTATCCTCTCTCTCTCTCTCTCTCCCTCTCTTTCTCTCTCTCTCCCCCTCTTTCATGTATTTATCTGATTTTTCTGTATATCTCTTTCTCCTCTCTCCCTCCTCCCTCTCTCCTCCACTCCTCTTTTATGTATTTATCAATCTATCCTCTCTCTCTCTCTCTCTCTCTCTCCCTCTCTTTCTCTCTCTCTCCCCCCTCTTTCATGTATTTATCTGATTTTTCTGTATATCTTTCTCCTCTCTCCCTCCTCCCTCTCTCCTCCACTCCTCTTTTATGTATTTATCAGTCTATCCCCTCTCTCTCTCGCCCTCTCTCCATCTCTCTTCCCCCTTCATGTATTTATCAGTCAGTCTTCTCTCTCTCTCCCTCCCTCTCTCCTCTTTCATGTATTTGTCTATCCTGTCTCTCTCTCTCATCCTCCCCCTCTCTCTCCATCTCTCTTCCCCCTTCATGTATGTATGTTTTTTTCTGTATGTCTCTCTCCTCTCTCGTCCACTCCTCTTTTATGTATTCATCAGTCTATCCCATCTTTCTCTCGCTCTCTCCCTCCCTTGCTCCACTCTTTCATGTATGTATGTTTTTTTCTGTATATCTCTCTCCTTTTTCATGTATTTGTCTATCCTGTCTCTCTCTCCTCTCTCCTTCTCTCTCCTCCACTCCTCTTTTATGTATTTATCAGTCTATCCCGTCTCTCGTCTTCTCCCCAGCAGGATTCTTGTCGTTCTGATTACTCACTTGTTCCACCACAAAGCTCTTCTTCTCCATCTCCTTCTCCATCTCCGCGGTCTTGTTTCATACATTTGTTTCGTTTTTGGTTTTTTTTGGCTCTTTACCAGTTTTCTCTAATCTCTGAAATGTTGTTGCCATGTAACCGACGCCATGGAAACTCAAAATGTTTACATCACGAATAATCAGACGCGATGGCTTTATCTGAAGGTTCGGTTTCATTCTAAAGGACAAAAGAGCGGCATTTACCTCCGTACACCTGTTATAATTACACACAAGTCCGTCTGCATGAATTAAACTGGTCGTATTATGGAAAAGGCTCAAGAAAGGTCTCTGTTTTTGTTTTCATTTTACCCAGAATTAGAAAAATGTTGTGATAAAGCTGCATTGTTCAGGGTTCAGTAATTACATTGTGAAATGCAGTTTTTAATGAGTCATTTCCAAGAAGACTTATGCCCACTGTCTCACTCTTGGGTTTTGTTTTATTAACACAACGTTTCGGCCCCTCTGACCTTCATCAGGTATCAGGAACTTGTGAAAGGTCAGATTTTACTTGATTTTTCTTGTTGATTTTTCTTGTTTTGGCCCCTCTGACCTTCAGGTATCAGGGATCTAAGGAAGGTCGAAGGGGCCGATGATTTTCCGATGATGTTCCTGTTGATTTTTCTTGTTTTGGCCCCTCTGACCTTCCTCAGGTATCAGGGATCTAAGGAAGGTCGAAGGGGCCGATGATTTTCCGATGATGTTCCTGTTGATTTTTCTTGTTTTGGCCCCTCTGACCTTCCTCAGGCATCAGACCTGGACCTGAGGAAGGTCAGATTTTTTGTGTTGATTTTTCTCGTTGATTTTTCTCGTTGATTTTTCTCGTTGATTTTTCTCATTTCAGTCCCTCTGACCTTCCTCAGGTATCAGGGACCTTTTCAGGTATCAGGGACCTGAGGAAGGTCAAAGGTGATGATTTTCCGATGATGTTCCTGATGATTTTTCTTGTTTCGGCCCCTCTGACCTTCAGGCATCAGGGACCTGTGGAAGGTTAGATTTTCTCATTGATTTTTCTCGTTTCGGCCCCTCTGACCTTCCTCGGGTATCGGGTATCAGGGACCTGAGGAAGGTCAGAGGGACCAAAACGGGTTAATAAAAGAAAACCAAGAGTGAGACAGTGCGGGAGTCTTCTTGACAAACATTTTCAGATAAGTGCCTCTCCTCCAACACACCTGTCGCTCTGTCAGGTGTGCAGAGTCTACACAGAAACCAGAAGCAAATGAATCGAAATTGGAATTTGAACTGAAAACGCTCAAGAAAGGTCTGTTTTTGTTTTCATTTTACTCGGAATTAGAAAAATGTTGTGATAAAGCTGCATTGTTCAGGGTTCAGTAATTGCATTGTGAAATACAGTTTTTAATGAGTCGTTTTCAAGAAGACTCCCGCACACTGTCTCACTCTTGGATTTTGTTTTATTAACACAACATTTCGGCCCCTCTGACCTTCCTCAGATATCAGGGATCTAAGGAAGGTCAAAGGGGCTGATGATTTTCTGATGTTCTCATTGATTTTTATCGTTTCGGCCCCTCTGACCTTCCTCAGGTATTGGGTATCAGGGACCTGACGAAAGTCAAAGGGGGCGGTGATTTTCTCATGTCCTCGTTGATTTTTCTCATTTCGGCCTCTCTGGCCTTCATCAGGTATCAGGGATCTAAGGAAGGTCAAAGGGGTTGATGATTTTTCTGATGTTCCTGAGGATTTTTCTCGTTTCAGCCCCTCTGACTTTCAGGTATCAGGGACCTGAGGAAGGTCAGATTTTTCTCGATTTTTCTTGTTTCGGCCCCTCTGACCTTCCTCAGGTATCGGGTATCAGGGACCTGAGGAAGGTCGAAGGGGCCGATGATATTCCAATGATGTTCCTGATGATTTTTATCTTTTTGGCCCCTCTGACCTTCAGGTATCCGGTATCAGGGATCTAAGGAAGGTCAAAGGGGCCGATGATTTTCTGATGTTCCTGATGATTTTTCTCGTTTCGGCCCCTCTGACCTTCCTCAGGTATCGGGTATCAGGGACCTGAGCAAGGTCAGAGGGACCAAAACAGGGTAATAAAAGAAAACCAAGAGTGAGACAGTGCGGGAGTCTTCTTGAAAACGTTTTCAGATAAGTGCCTCTCCTCCAACACACCTGTCGCTCTGTCAGGTGTGCAGAGTCTACACAGAAACCAGATGCAGTTGAATCAAAATCGGAATTTGAATGGAAAACACTCAAGAAAGGTCTCTTTTTGTTTTAATTTTACTCGGAATTAGAAAATGTTGTGATAAAGCTGCATTGTTCAGTGTTCAATAATTAAATTGTGAAATACAGTTTTTAATGAGTCGTTTTCAAGAAGACTCCTGCACACTGTCTCACTTTTAGTATTCTTTTATTAACACAACATTTCGGCTCCTTTGACCTTCCTCAGATATCAGGGATCTAAGGAAGGTCGAAGGGGCTGATGATGTTCCGGAGGATTTTTCTCGTTTCGGCCCCTCTGACCTTCTTCAGGTATTGGGTATCGGGGACCTGAGGAAGGTCAGAGGGACGGAAACGTTGTGTTAATAATAGAAAACCAAGAGTGAGACAGGTCTACACAGAAACCAGATGCAATTAAATCGGAATTTGGACGAACGCAATGAGTAGGGATGGGAATGGAAGACTTACAATTCGATTAGACAGAAAATGGTTAGGGGTCAGTGAGTTACATCTTACATCTTACATTTCCAGTGGAAACAAAAATATGCAATCAAATAAATTAAAAAATTGCAACGTCAAAATTGGAAACTGAACTGAAATTTGTAGGAATTCCCCTGTCCTTCCTGAAGTCCTGATCTGTACAAACATGTTCTGAAAGATGATTCTGTAACTGCCGAACATAACGGAACGCTGCAATGACATCGTTGTTTTTTTTTGTTTGTTTTTAATATAATACACTAGGCAATTTATTAAAAGGAAAAAAGAAAATTCAATGACCTCTAGATGAAGAAAACCAGGACATTTTCTCAGTTTTCCCAGTGACTATCGCCAACAGACCCCAAAGTCCGTCGTCATCCGCATGTTCCCAAACATTTTCCAGTTTGGTGACGTAAGTGACAATGTCGCTGTGACTTAGATAGTGAATGCAGGAGCCAAGCTGTCTGCTCACTTCTGCCCTCAGATATCTGACATTTCTGCAACTCAAAAACATGTCACGTACACATTTAAAACTTCATTTCTAAGAATAAAGAATCACAAAAGTTGATAATATATACAATTATTCCATCAATAATAATAATAATAATAATAATAATAATAATAATAATAATAATAATAATAATAATAATAATAATAATAATAATAATAATAATAAAAAAACTGTCCCCACTAACTTGCGGACCTACTTTCGTCAGCTCCAGAACCGGGGCAGAACTCGGCTCAGAGGACACTGTCAGGGGTAAGTCAGTGTTGATGCACGACACTGCTGAAGGGGACGCCATACAGATTCACGTAAAAAAAAAAACCAAACTATCTCTTTAAATGTCCCGCAGTGGTGACATACCAGGGCGGTGTGTTTGTCTTATAAAAGGAGCATGAGTCACAACAGCTGATCACAGAGGGACACAGCTGCTCCACTCCTCTATCGCTCACTCCATCTCTCTCCCTCGTCACTCACTTTTTCTGGTCTCCTTCTGTCACCTTGTTCTCCCTCTTTTTTCCTCTCTCCTCGGAACAGTTCTTGATGATTTTTCTTCCATTTTTCCTCTCTCTCTCTCTCTCTCTCTCTCTCTCTCTCTCTCTCTCTCTCTCTCTCTCTCTCTCTCTCTCTCTCTCTCTCTCTCTCTCTCTCTCTCTCTCTCTCTCTCAGCCCTCTCTCTACTGAACTGTTTTGATTCTCTTTCGCTCTGTCTGTCTCTTTGCCCCTCTCTCCCCTCTTTCTTGTATTTATCAGTCTATCCTGTTTCTCTCTCTCTCCCTCCATCCTGTCCTCTCTCTTCTCTCAATAGTTGCTGATGTCATCTCTTTCTCCCTCTCTCTCTCTTCCTTCCCCTCCAGCATTCTGCCCCTCTCTCTCTCCTTCCATCTCTCTCTCTCTCTCTCTCTAAACATGTTGTTTCCCTCTCTCTCCTTCTCGCTCCCTCGCTCCCTCTTTCTCTCCCTTTCTCATCTTTCACAGTTGCTCTTATCTTCTCTCTCTCCCTCTCTCTCTCGTCTTTCACAGTTGCTCTTGTCTTCTCTCTTTCTTTTCCCTCTTTCTCCTCCCTCTCGTCTTTCACAGTTGCTCTTGTCGTCTCTCTCTCTTTCTACCCTCTTTCTCCTCCCTCTCTCTGATCTTTCAGTTTCTCTTGTCTTCTCTCTCTCTCTTGTCTTTCACAATTTCTCTTGTCTTCTCTCTCTTCTCTCCCTCTTTCCTCTTTCACAGTTTCTCTTGTCTTCTCTCTCTCTCTCTTGTCTTTCACAATTTCTCTTGTCTTCTCCCTCTCTTCTCTCTCCCTCTCTCTCTCTCACTCCCTCTCTTCTCTCTCTCGTCTTTCACAGTTTCTCTTGTCTTCTCCCTCTCTTCTCCCTCTCTTCTCTCTCTCCCTCTCTCATCTTTCAGTTTCTCTTGGCTTCTCTCTCTCTTGTCTTTCACAGTTGCTCTCGTCTTCTCTCTCTCTCTCCCTCTCTTTCCTCTCTCTCATCTTTCAGTTTCTCTTGTCTTCTCTCTCTTGTCTTTCACAGTTTCTCTTGTCTTGTCTCTCTCTCTCTCCCCCTCTCTCTCATCTTTCTGTTTCTCTTGTCTTCTCTCTCTCTCTTGTCTTTCACACTTGCTCTTGTCTTCTCTCTCTCTTCTCTCCCTCTCTCTCTCATCTTTCAGTTTCTCTTGTCGTCTCCTGTGAGTTTTCGCCTGTATCAGAATCAGAATTTGTCTCGTTCGTTCACACACGGTGTGGCAGCTGCCGTCGGCACCGCCGTTTCAGACATTTTATTTGTGAATGATCAGCCGCATTTAAAAACACTTTATTAAAATCCACAAATCAGAATTATCCCCTGTGTACTTTGAATTATGTTTTTTATTGTTTTCGTATATCTGGGGCCTCTTTTATAAGCTCGGGCAGCTTCTGGGACTCGTTTAAATATAACGCGCGCTCGTTTACCTAAATCGTGAAATCGTTTTGTGAAATTGCGTCCTCATTTTATTAAAGGGCATAGTGCGTTTTTTAAAATTTTTTTAAAAATGTTAATCTGTATGGCTTCCCCTTCAACAGTGTCCTGAGATTAACACTGATTTACCCATGACGGCGTGATCTGGTCCCGGTTCTCCTCCGGTAACGTAACTCGTAGCTAGATTCATATCAATGTGCCCACGTTAGCTCTATTAGCTTGTTCACATGTAAATATCCGCATCCGCCGTATACATCCGCTAAAAGTTAACAGGCTAATACAGCTAATATGCACGCAGTGATACGAATCGAGAGGAAATGTGCGAATGTGAAATACGCCGCTGAATTTTTAGAGGACAACTGTTTGGGAAGCAAATATATCACTTTTCGGACAAATGTTGTTTTGAGAAGAAAAAGCTTTAGTACATGACCCCGCGAACTTACCGGAACTACGTTTACGAGCTACGTTACCGGAGGAGAACCGGGACCAGATCACGCCGTCATGGGTAAATCAGTGTTAATCTCAGGACACTGTTGAAGGGGAAGCCATACAGATTAACATAAAAAACAAAACAAAAAACACACTATCTCTTTAATAAAATGAGGACGCAATTTCACAAAACGAGGACACGCTTTGCAAAGTGAGCGCACGCTTTATTGACACCCCCCAAAAAAGGTTTTCTGTGAGCCTTTACGGGCTCCGTAACTTCTAAACATTTTCTTTTTAGTTTTTCTATTCCCCGAACGTCACAATGGCTTAAAGGAGAAGTAAAGTTTTTTACAATTTGAGCCTTATTTCGGTAATAAAACAAGTTGTTTTACTCACCCATAGCACTTTGGTGTCATATGGAGTACTTCCAGAGATGTTTTAGATTCGCGTTAGCCTAGCGCGACTTCTAGCCATAGCTCGGGGCATATAATATATTCCCCGAGCATGTAATATGCCCCGTGCGGTCTCCAAATAACACAAACTTTAGCACTTTTCAAATCATAGAAGCTCGATGTCTTAGTCTACGATTTCGTTTGAGTCAAAAGTGGCCTGTAATCCGAGATTTAGCCATAGTTTACAGCTTTGCGTTTCATGTTTGGGTCCCTGGAGCTGAGAGCACAGTCCGCACATGCGCACTGGCGTCCTCATGTACTCGAAACTATGGCTAAATCTCAGATTACAGGCCACTTTTGACCAAACGAAATCGTAGACTAAGACATCGAGCTTCTATGATTTGAAAAGTGCTAAAGTTTGTGTTATTTGGAGACTGCAAACATTTGACCCGAGAACTCACATTATGGAGATCGCAAATCTAAAACCTCTCCGGAAGTGCTCCAAATGACACCAAAGTGCTATGGGTGAGTAAAACAACTTGTTTTATTACCGAAAAAAGGCTCAGATTGTAAAAAACGTTACTTCTCCTTTAAGGTTTATTATCTCTACTCCCATCCCCCACCCCAACCTGCTTCGTAAATGCACACACACGTTTTCTTTACTTTTTATCTACAATTTTGCCCGTTTTAAATTACTGTGTCCGTGAATAAATCTGAACTGATTCTGTATTATCTTCTGCGTCCTCAAAAGACATAAAAATAGCGTAAAAACAGTGTAATCTGCATCTGCTTCCTGTGATTTCTCGTGTGAGGATCGGCCCAGGCCCCACGTCGTTGTGAAATGCCCCCGGGCGGCGGTGGCGGCGGCTGTTGTGATTGTGTTGTGATGTGGAGGTTTGTCCCAGGCTGACAGACCGGACCCCCCCTCAGAGCTCTGCCCCGGGGGGAGCGTGGGGGTCGGACGGCTCTTCACACGGAAATACTAAAGATTAATCGCGGTTGAATTTGACGTATGAGGGTGTAGTTCTTTTGTGGTTTCGTCGATTCATTGGTCTACGGCGTCCAAAAACGGATTTTACTTAAGATTTTCGAGTGAATATTCAGGAATTTAATCTGCCTTTGTGGAAATGCGTTGTTTCCCATCACTTTTCTGTATAGATTTGATTGATTGTTAATTGCAGCTAATCACTTCACACAGCAGGCATTTTGCAATCAGACTTAGACAAACTTTATTGATCCACATTGATCCATTATTTGGGTACGGTAGCTCACTCATCACAATATAGTATAACAGAGTGTAACAAAATATATGGTACAGCAAAAAAATAAAAATAAAATACAAACATTTGTAATAGAAATAAAAATAGAAAAATTTGTAATAAAAATAAAATGAAAATAAAAATAATAAATGTGTATATATACAATACAAAATAAGATGGAAAAATAAGTAATGAAAAAAAAGAAAAATTTGTAATAAAAATGGAAACATTTGTAATAAAAATAAAATGAAAATAAAAATAAAAATAATTAATGTGTGTGTATATATATGTCAAAATAAAATGGAAAAATAAGTAATAAAAATAAGAAAAATAATAAATGTATTTGTACAAGTCAAAATAAAATAGAAAAATAAGGAATAAAATATAAAATCACAGCTATATACAGGACACATGAGCGGCAGTGCATCCCAAGGTTATTATAGTTAAAAAAAAAAAATTTCTTCAGCTGAAATAAATAAAAAAGATGATTAAAAGAACAAAACGATAACTGAAACTGTATTGTGTGTTTACAAAACTAAAACGAACTGAAATTCTAGATAAATCGCTCTTTGTTTTCGCCTTTTTTGGAGTTGGTAAATGTGGAAGTTTTGGTGTGCATTTTTATTTGTTTTTGCTCTTAAGGCTGCAGCTTGTGGACGGCTTTGGTTGTTGTGGGGGTAAAACCTGAATAAATGTTTTAAAATTGTGTTTGTTGTAAATTTGATAACACAATCCTTTACACAACCCAAAAACTGAACTAAAACTGAGCAGTCAGGAAAAAAACGAAAGCTAAAATGATCAGAACCGCTCTAAAAACGAATTAAAACTCCCTGAATTAGAAGAAAAAAAAGTCAAAATGAACTCAAACTAAACTATAATGAAGAATCCAAAGCTATTATAACCTTGTCGCAGCCTTAAATGTGTTGTTTTTGGATGAACTCTTGTGCAGTTTTTGTCTTTTTCACTGTCCGTGTGATCACCTCTGCACAGATCTGACTTGTAACTTGTCTGTAAAATCTCCACGGCGACGCTCCCCTCAGAAAAGCGGCACAGCGCACCTTTCCATCCTTCCGTTCATTCACAAAACCGTAGTTATCGTATCTTAACCCACTCAAACGCTTTCGGTTTTCATTCTTTTATCTCGTTTTTCCCGGCCCTGCGCCCTCTCCCGTCCCTCGCCTCCGTCGCGGTTCTGCCTACCCAGCATGCACTTCGCTCCAGATTTACGAGTCTGCCTTGCGAAATGGCTCCCGCTCCCCACAGCCGCATGATGAAGTGGCCTCAGAGTAATTGTGTCGTATCAAATGGTGTTGCCACGTTGATATTTCCTGCACGAGTTCAGTGTAGACAGATTTAACACACGGAGAGCTGGTTCTGGGACTGATCTGCTGGAACCTTTTTGCGGGGGAGATGTTTTAGCCAGAAACGCCGCTCCTCTGACTTCAAGATTTGATTATTTTAGCTGGAGGAAAAGGTTGAGGTTGCACTGTGTAACTTTTTGGATGGGGGGGTGAGTTTCCATTTAAACTCACTCTTTTCCAGGACTGGTTATAGTCACAGTTCTATGTATACAGGACTGCAAAATGATCAGTTTTTTTTCTGATGTTACTACTTGTAGGTTTGTGTTTGGGCAAAAGGAACATTTTTGTTTGAGTCTATAAACTACTGACAACATTTCCCCCAAATTCCAAATACAAATATTATCGTTTAGAGCATTTATTTGCAGAAAATGACAAATGGTCAAAATAACAAAAAAGATCCATGTTTTCAGACCTCAAACAATGCAAAGAAACCAGATCAAATTCATTTTAAAACAACATAATACAAATGTTTACACTTAAGAAGAGTTCAGAAATCAATATTTGGTGCAATAACCCTTATTTTTAATCACAGCTTTCATGCGTCTTGGCATGCTCTCCACAAGTCTGTCACATTGTTCTAGTTTGGTCCTAGTTTCATCCTGGTTTAGTCCTGGTTCAGACCTGGTTTAGTCCTAGTTTAGACCTGGTTTAGTCCTGGTTCAGATCTGGTTGAATACTAGTTTAGTCCTAGTTTAGTCCTAGTTTAGTCCTGGTTCAGACCTGGTTTTGTCTTGGTTCAGACTGGGTTTAGTCCTAGTTTAGTCCTGGTTTAGTCCCCTTTTTAACCTGGTTTAGTCCTGATTCATCCCTGGTTTAATCCTGGTTCAGATCTGGTTTAGTCCTAGTTTAGACCTCGTTTAGTCCTGGTTCAGACCTGGTTTAGTCCCAGTCTTTCATATTGTTCTTGGGTGACTTTATTCCACTCCTGGTGCAAGAACTGAAGTAGCTCAGCTTTGTGTTTGTGTTGGAATTCAACAGACGCTGGAATGGAATGGCTGTAATACATGTAGAGATGCTGATTTCAGAAAAAAATACAGTGGACTCTTATTTTTTTCCAGAGCTGTATGTAACTTTTCGGTTGGGGGTCCGTCACCTGCTTGTTTCTATAGATACGCCACTGTTCTGCCTGGAATGTTCCACAAAATGACTTTAAGTAACTTTGTAGCACCTGGGCAATATTCATTACTGTGTAATATCTTGAACTGAGTTTTTGTAGCATATCCACCTGTTGGTGTGCAATACCTAATCACAGTGCAATATCCTGTGGTGCAACACTGAACACTGTGCTATAATAATAGTGCAAATTACTCATGTGCAAAGTATAAGACATTGATTGACCTATACTTTGCACATGAGTAATTTGCACTACTATTGACCAACTGTTAATATAATCTGTCAAACTACAGCTGCACATGGAACTGCTCGAATGTTTACACTTGTTTGCACCATATCAACCATGTTTACACTTCCTGTTTGCGCCATATCAACCATGTTTACACTTCCTGTTTGCACCATATCAACCATGTTTACACTTCCTGTTTGCGCCATATCAACCATGTTTACACTTCCTGTTTGCACCATATCAACCATGTTTACACCCGGTTTTTACTACTGACCGTTGCACATAAAACCAAAGTTGCACATTATCTGTAAATATGTACATAGCACTAGCCTATATTTTTCATAGTGTATATTCGGTAAAGATTGTTTCTAATTGATTATACTTTTTTACATGCTTCTCTTTATCTTATTTATCTATTTTAATTTTTTGCTTGCTCTTGGCATTCCAGAGTGGGCAGCAAAGTAAGAATTTCATTGTACAGGGAAACATGTTTCTTTACTGTGCATATGACAATAAAATCTTTGAATCTTTGAATCTATCTTGTTGGCAACATTTAATACAGTACAATATGTTAAACTGAGTTCTGTGTAACATCTCCCTCTACAATGTAGAAACTCAAGTGTGTATATGTGTGTGTGTGTATATGTATGTGTGTGTGTGTGTGTATATATGTGTGTGTGTGTGTGTGTGTGTGTATATATGGTGTATGTGTCACCCCTACTGCAATATCTGAGCAAGACTTGCAATAACCTGGTAACTAATGTGTAGTACCAGTTTGTATAGGACTTTTTGCACATTTTTTTTGTCTATACTGTGTTGTAAATATCATACTCATAATCTCATTGTGAGTATGTATGATGTAAATTGTGCATGTGAACAGTGACAATAAAAGGCATTCTATTCTAAACGGCTCCACCTTACGTTTATTCAGTTACAGGTGGTTTTACAGCTCAAAAATGCGTAGAAAAACATTCTGACTGAGCGGGGTCGCCTCTGTAATGAATACTACAATAATAATGTAATTCTAGTTACTTGGACACACCCACAGCTGCTCCACAGACTGCTTTTAGTTCTTTTAGTCACTGTACACGTTTTAATTAAATGTGATAAAATGTACTTGGAAGCCAGTAGATTTTGGATGGCATTTTTCCCCATGATATTTTCAGTTTGTTTCTTTTTTTCCCTTAAAACAGTTCATGGAAGATAATTTGTCAGATTTGGAATTTCTCACACAGTGTTAGTTGCTGAAATTGTAAGTGTACATTTTAAAATTGTTTAAAATTCAATATAAAAAATATCACTTATTAAATATTCAATATGTTCAAACCCTCAAATTCAACAGCCAAAATTCAGAGTGTAAAAAAATCCAAAATGCCAAGGCAGAAGCAATCGAACCGATCTAATTCAGTAACAACAGGAAATGGTGCAGTGAAGCGATCTGATTGGTCAGAATTCACCCCATCAAAACCTCATCTCTTATTTGTCAAGTTTAAACCCCGCCCACATGAGAACCATCAGGAAACAGCCTCTGTCCTCCTCGATCACAGAGGATCGATTGCTTCTGCCTTGGCATCTTGAGAACTTTGCTGTGAAATTTTTCACTCTGAATTTTACACACTGAATTTTGACTGTTGAATTTGAATTTGAGGGCTTAAAAATATCTGTGCTGAATATTTAAAAGGTGAAATTGTAGTTTTGAATTTGAAACATACTGAAAAAGTACTCTACAACTAAAATTATTATTACTAAAATTAAAAATCAGGTCCAGCACCTTTTAAAAATAGTTCAAAAATAGAAAAAATCTATAGTAAATGCATGTTTTAAATAAAAAAAATCTTGAATATTAGGTTCAAGTCTTCAGTTTAATTAATTTGTCAATATCTGCGCTGAATATTTAAAAGGTGAAATTTTAGATTTGAATTTGAAACGTACTGAAAAAGTACTCTACAACTAAAATTCAGAATAAAATTAATTCAGACATCTTTTTTTCAGAGTTAAAAAATTCAAAGTGGTATTTAAATTTCAAAATCTAATGGAACAAATTGTCTTCCATAACCGTTACTCTGAATTTAAAGGTTTATGAACTCAGAGAATCCTAATTATTCACCACGATAAGAGGTTTTCCCAACTTTCCGAGACCAGAGAAGGACTATTTTGACCTCAAGACAAAATTTGGAATACGTCAAAAAGAAAAGATTGAGTACAGGGCCTTTCTAAAGGTGACACAGTGACTAGTCAAAATCTTAAATGAAGAAAAATTCTCAGTGCACTTTCTGAACTTTCTAGGGTATTTCAGGCCTCGTCTGCGTCTCCTGCCTGGACTAGCCGGTCTCTCCTCTGAGTGACGGGTTTGTGGTCTGGACCAGTGCATGTCTCGGTGTGTTCGGGGACTAAAGCAGCTCTGACCTTCACTTTCACAAATGGATCGATGTCAAACTGCACTCGCACAAGTCCTGGAAGTCCTGGAACTGACAACACTATAGAGTTTCCAGAAAAAACAGTCCTCAAAATGCTCCACCTGACCCTATGTGAGCGAAATTGGTCTGCCTCCAGAACTTGTATGATAAGTAGCTCTCAGGAAGTGCACTGTTAGCATGGTAAGTGTTGTTGTTTCCTTAGCGTGACTGCAAAACTCCGCTCTGGTCTCTTAAGTTTGCGTAAAGTGCTAATAAACTGGTTGCTCTGAATGCGTAAGGTAAGGTGAGGAAGAACTTTGGCCCACTGCAAAATGTTTTAAATTGGGGATGCACGATATATATGCATTAACATCGGTATCGGCCGATATTGCCAAATTTTTAACATATCAGTATCGGCCTGATGTGTAAAAGTGGGCCGATATTAACGACCGATATTTGTCAGTACAGTAATCCCTCGAATTAACGTTTTCTCACATTTCTCTCTCGTTTAAACACTCAAACTTTTGTAGATTTTCAACAAAATATTAAGTAGTAGTATTAATAGTGAAATGTGTGGGGGGGGGGCGGACACGTGCGCTCATCCCCACCCGGGGCTGTGAGCACGAGACCCGTGTCCAAACCGTGCAGTCCGAGCACATCAAACCTCGACATGAACGAACGCAAGAGCCGCACGAAACCAGGCAAAGAGCCGCACGCGGTGGTTTGATCCTGGTTTAGACCTGGTCCAGTCCAGGTTTAGACCTGGTCTAGACCTGGTCTAGACCTGGTTTAGACCTGGTTTAGACCTGGTTTAGACCTGGTTTAGACCTGGTTTAGACCTGGTTTAGACCTGGTTTAGACCTGGTTTAGTCCGCGTTTAGTCCGCGTTTAGTCCGCGTTTAGTCCGTGTTTAGTCCCGGTCTGGTCCTGGTCTTGGATTGTTGTGATTCATACATTCATTCATCTTCTTCCGCTTTTCCATTTTCTGGGTCACGGGGGCAGCAGTCCAAGCAGTGTTCTGCTGCCCAGAACACAATGCACCAGCCCCCATGAATCCTCCCGCGGGTGGTGGGTCCACAGGAGGACGGCTTGCGTCACAACGGGCCTTGATGTATCTTCTGCCATGGGGGCTACCAGTGTCCACAGACACTGGGGGCGAGGTGGGGTTAAGTGTCTTGCCCAAGGACACAACGGCAGCGCTCATCTGTGGGAGCTGGATTGTTGTGATGGTGTAATAAAATATCTGATAAAGTTTTTCCTGTTAAATTCGTGCCAGTTCATTGAGCTGGTGCATTTCCATTGATATTGCCATATTTTTGACCATTCTTCATCGGATATTCTAATCTGATTCCCCTTCCCATTTTACTTTATATGTTGTAGAGTGGGTATTAAGTTCTAGAAAACGGTTATATGTAGCTGATATAATACCTTTATTGAGTTCTGATTTATATGCTTTTCTAAACAATTCTATAAGGTTGTGGTTAGTTTCTGTTACATTTTTAATCTTTGTATTGACGTAGTGTCGCAGTTGTAAGTATCTGAAGAAGTCTTGTTTATGCAGTAAATATTAGCAATACAGTTCTAGCACCAAAATCGATAAAGCCTTTTTCTTTAGTCTCAAAATTGATATTAGTTTTTGATTTGTGAAAACTAGTAATGATTTAAAGTGCGCTGTGTAACTTTTTGGTTGTTGTCTTGTCGCTATGGAGATGTCATTGCTCTGCCTGGAATGTTCCACAGTCCGGCTTTACACAGCTATACCTTACATTTATTCAATTGGAGGTGGTTTTATAGCTCAAAGATGACTAGATTTAAGCAGGAATTCTGATGGAGAGCAGCGTCGCCTCTCCACAGATCTGACCTGTAACCTGGTCTGGTTTGGTCTCCGTGAAGATGGAAAGGTTTAATGCCGTACTGCGAAACATTCCAGACAACGCAATGACATCTCCACAGAGAAAAGCATAGAAAAGTTACAAAAACATATCAAATTGCAGCTTTTCTTGCAACTGATTTGCAGTTTTTGTTTTGATTTTTCTTAGATTCTGATCAGAGTCCGCTTTGTAAACGCGTCCAGAAGAATTGGCGTAACACGGGCTCTTACAAGGTCCAGGAAAATTGACCAAAAAAAATGAAATCTGAGCTGACAAACTATTACAAGAATGACCTTTCTGAACATGTTTGTACAGGGTGAGGAGTTTTTACACCGGAGATTTTGTTTGTGGAGGAAACTACGGTACTTAAAAACCAGCAGCCTTAATTATTTTCTAATAACGTCCATTCAGATAGTGATTTTGCGTCAATGGAGTTTAATCTCGCTCCAAGCATGATGGTATTTTTTTGTCTCTCAAACTCACACAAGCGTTTCTCAAATACCTGAGTGACAGCTTCAGGGACTCCGTTGTAATTAGGAGGACTTAACTTTTCAACACAGAGAGGCCAAAATGTACTGACTGAATATTTGTACTGACCCAGATTCTTTAACCTCAAAAACAGAAACGGGAAGAAAACTGTTCCTAGATTTGTATTTTGGCAATTTGAGATGTCATACGGATTATTGCGCTTGGTAACGGAATTCTAAAAGTTTATTTTTTCAAACATTTTTGGGTATTTTGAACGTCAAGGGTTCGTAGATTCAAATGCCAATACCATAGTGAATTTGATTTGATATTTCAACGTTCTTAGGTACTGGCAGCATGTACTTACAGCAATGTTAACAAATCAAAAACTAAAATCAAATGGATCGATGTCAAACTGTACTCGCAGAAGTCCTGGAAGTCCTGGAAGTCCTGGAACTGACAACACTATAGAGTTTCCAGAAAAAACAGTCCTCAAAGTGCTCCACCTGACCCCATGTGAGTGAAATTGGTCTGCCCCCAGAACAAATACTATAAGCAGCTCTCAGGAAGTGCACTGTTGGCATGTCAAGTGTTGTTGTTTCCTTAGCGTGACTGCAAAACTCCACTCTGGTCTCTTAAGTTTGCGAAAAGTCCTAATAAACTGGATGCTCTGAATGCGTAAGGTAAGGTGAGGAAGAACTTTGGACCACTGCAGAATGTTTTAAATGTTTTTCACGTTTTAAGGCAGGAAAAATCAGGACCAGCACCTTTAAAAATAGTTCAAAAATAGAAAAAATCTATAGAAAATGCAGGTTTTAAATACAAACATCTTGAATATTAGGTTCAAATCTTCAGTTTAATTAATTTGTTATTGTAGACTTAAATTTCATCTGCATTTGAACTCCAGTTTCTCTTCGCTCTCAGCAGGGGCGTCTGACTGAGGGGGGGTAAAGGGTACAGTTTACCCAGGGCCCACTGCGAATAGGGGGCCCCTCACAAAGTCTTCGAATGTGCATTTTACATTAGATACTGTAAGATGTAGTGTAGGCCCAAGAAGATGATCTGTATCTAGGGCCTAGAATTTGACGTTACACCCCTGACTCTGTCTCACTTTCACAACAGTACATAGCTGTAACTCTATAGTTTTGTTTTGCGGTTTAACTGTTAGAAATCTTATTATGTTCCACTGTAGCTTTGTTTTCACTACACAGTGTCAAATTATCACTGACTCAGAATGTGTGAAATTTCTACTCATTAAACAGCTCTATTTTACATTCAATACCGAGGAAAAAGGCTTTATCGATTTTTATTTTTATTTTTTTATGCTAGATTTGATTGTAATTGTATTGCTTTTCTCCGTGAAGATGTTCGTTCTTTGTCTGGAATGTTTCCCAGTATTGCGTTAAACCTTTCTATCTTCAAGTTACAGGTCAGATTTGTGGAGAGGCGATGCCGCTCACAGTCAGAATGTCTGTTTTAGGTATTTTTAAGCTGTAAAACCACCTGTAATTGAATAAATGTAAAGTAGAGCTGCTTTATGTCACACTGTGGAACATCTAGTAGTTTTTATTAGTAGTAGTTTTGATTCTCTCTAGGCTACAACAGTTTGGCAAATATTGGATCTATTGTCGGATTAAATGTGCCAGCAGACTGATACCCCGGCATCAAATTCCGTAGCCTGAAGTCAAATATCTGATCGACGTGATTTAAAATAAAATGATCTACAACACGTCTTCACAGCAACGTAACGGCTTTTTCCACCAGACCTTCTTCCCCAGTCCGAGCTTCAGACGTGAGGTTGGACTTTGCGCAGGAGGTGGTTGGTTTTATTTCTTTATGTTTGTTTGTATTCAGTTTTGACATACATTATAACACGGAGAACAGAAGTGAAGCCCAGAGGCGCGAGCTCATGTTCTGAAATCAGAGCCCGGTGAAAAACATGTCTCTATAGCCCCGAGAGACGGAGTACGAGACAGGTGATTTATAAGGAACATGAGCTGAGAAAGAGCGCAAGGAGGGGGGGTGAGTTTCCAGTCATTTAAACTCATTCTTTTCCAGGACTTTTCCAGGACTGTGTTGATCATAGTTATAGTTAATGATACTAGCGCTGATGTCCCTCAAGCTGAAGGTTAGACGACCAGTTTCTATTGTTGTGACACTATGGAGGTGATGTATGCGTGAGTGTTGGTGGTCAGAGGCGCCGACACACAGTCTTGAGGATCGGTGGCTTCAAACTTGTCTTGGTTTGGTCCTGATTTAAGCTTAGTCTAGTCCTGATGTAGATTTGGGCTGCTTTAGTGGTGTCGCGTCTTCACTTTTAATTCCGCGTTTAGACGAGCGTTTTCGGGAGGAAAACGCTCCGCTAAAGTGTGTGTAATTGGATTAGACTTAGACTTAGACTTAGACAAAATGTATTGATCCACAAGCGAAATTGTTTTGGGTATGGTAGCTCACTCATCAAATATAATATACAATATAAAACAGAGGGTAAAAGAACAAAAAGAAAAATAGATGGAAAAGCAACCAAAGAGCAATAGACCTGTGTCAGATGACACAATTATATACAGATAAGATAATGATAATAAATATATATGTACAATCAGATTTAAATAGAAAAGTAGTAGACAAATACAAAATACAGTATCAAATATGATGTTCATTGGGTATGCATGCCAGGCGGCTAGGTGGCGCTGTGATACATTATGTCTATGTCTCATCTTTTATTTATTTATTTATTTATTTATTTGATAGGGACAATACACATTCATGATCATAAGTATAAAACAAATGTAAATATGCAGAATTTTAGCTACAAATCTAGTTTTCATCCGTAGTCCCTCGGCAGGCAAATACATAAAAA
The DNA here is from genome assembly GCA_036785185.1 of Paratrypauchen microcephalus. Lineage (NCBI taxonomy): Eukaryota > Metazoa > Chordata > Actinopteri > Gobiiformes > Gobiidae > Paratrypauchen > Paratrypauchen microcephalus. The sequence goes on from JAVJIX010000179.1 coordinate 242,713, forward strand.
TACAACATACAAAACAAACAAAAGTCACATGACTGGTTGGTTTTCAGCCATAGTTTCAGTTGTGTTTCAGTTCAGTTCTGCGCCGCGAAAAGCAAAACAAAACATGGCTACCGGTAGCAAAAAAAAATGTGTGTGGTCAGACGAAGAAGTTCAACTATTGCTTCAGACCACGTTAGACGACAAAGTAACGAAGGAGCAACAAGGTGTGGACTGGGAGTTAAACAAAGTACACTGATATATGGACCGATGTGACGTAAACGTGTACGCGACGTCAGCAGATTTGACCAGAGTTTTGCATCTTGGGCAGTGTAGACGAAAATGCTACGGCGGAGCGTAATCAAGTTTTCTAATTTGGAGGGGGGTTTCAGTTTTTTGGCGTTTTTAAGCCCCCAAAACGCCGTCACCATTTAAACAAAAATATTTGGTCATTTTTACCTGTAAGCGTTCTTGTGTAAACAGGCCTTTAGTGCCGAGTTTGATGTTTATTCCCTATGAATTCTGCACTTCATTGACGTGCACATTGTAAAAAAAAAACCCATCAATAACATTTGAGAGAAAACTGAAATAAAATGCTTTTTAAAGGTCTAAACTACAGGTTCAACAAGCTTCTTCGATATAAAAACATTCTATTATCTAAATATCAGCAGCCTTTGCGATTTGACAACATCTAAAATTGCGACTTTCATTACGGTATATTGTGCAGGCCTTTTGAATAAACTTTTAGAAGACCAGATGTTTAGTTCTTTAACGACACCAGGTTAAAAATAGTTCTGCCACATTTATAAGTCCTCCCTGTAGAGCCCGGTGTAACTCAGCACTGCTCCGCTCACAAGTTCAAGGCCACAGTCGTGTAGAGGACGCGCTAGAGTTGTAATTTCCTCCGTGTTTTGCTTTGGCTTGGCTTGTCCTGTCGATGTGGGGTCCTGGTGAGGCTGCAGTTACTTCAGGGTGTAATAAACTGTCTGTCGGGGGTGGGGTGGGGTAGGTGTGAGGGGGTAGTGAGCGGGACGGGGGCAGATAAGCAGCAGGAGTCTCCATGTCTGCTGGAGGGAAGAGGTGCTTTCAAGGTTATGCAACTCCAGAAACTATCAGGGGCTGAGAAACTATGAGGTCACGGGGGAGTTTTTAAAGTGCGTTTTCAGTTATTAAATGTAAAAAGACAAATGGAGCCACGTGAACTCGAGGTAATTAATTTGTTTGGTTTTAGTGTCAGACAAATTGAGTTTTTTCTAGCTTTTTGTTCTTCATGCAATCTTCTGGACACCACAGTCTAATGCTGCACTATTAGGGCTGGGCGGTATACTGGTTCATACCGAATACCAGTGTTTTTTTGTTTTTTTTTAATGATATTGATTTTTCATATATCCCAATCCCGGTGAGTGTGTGCGTACAAAACGTCGGGAACACAGCGGCAGAACGTGGCGCCGCGGGACATTGTTTGAGAGGGGGACTGTTTTGCAGTGGCGCGAGAGCGGTGGAAGCTCGGTGTGTGTCGAGCGGTGAACAACATGAACAGAGAAAATGTTAAAGACACAGAGGAACTTATACCGAAAAGAGGAGCCGTGTCAGTCGTGCGGAAGAACTTCGGCTTTAAAAAATCCGACGCCGATCAAACAATCGTATTCTGTAAATGTTGTCAGGCTAAAGTTGTAGCCGCAGGAGGCGACACGAGCGATCTGCTTCACCGCCTCCGTCACAAACATGTCCTGGAATATGAAGAATGCACGAAACTATGATCTGCGTCCTCTTCCACGTCTGCGGGGAACGTTCAAGTCGGCGCCGCGACACAAAACGCCACTCAGACGTCGCTCAAAGACGCGTTTGTTAAGGGGACCGCCTACGACAAGAAAAGCAAACGGTGGAACGATATTACCAACGCTATTACTGTCGACTTCGCCAAAGACATGGAACCACTTAGTACATGAAGAAAAAAATACAGCCAAATACTGTGACACCGATTATAATTTTGAAAAATACTGTGATATCAATTTTTTGCTCTATGCACTATGTAAGCGTTCTGCTGGAGGGTCTGTCGTGAAATGCTTTGCCTGGAATGTTCCACAGCATGGCATTAAAATGATCTTTCTCCACAAAACAAGATGCTTTTGGATGTGGAGAGGCAACCTGACTGAATAAATGCAACATGGATATGACGTTAATGCCATACTGCGAAACATTCCTGGCAAAGCAAACCTTAACATCTCCATAAGGGGTGACCAAATTCCCAAATTTTAAATTTAAAGTCAATTTAATCAATTCTTTGCAGAAGAAGAGTCTGTAGGTTTGTCTTTTGACCCGCTGTGTTTTCATTTTGATCTGCCCCCTGCTCAAGGACAACTTTACGAAAGTCCCTTTAAAGGAAATCCAGTTTTTATTCATCTGAGGTTCAGTGATTAAGTTGAGTAGCTCTACAAGTGTATTTATAAAACAAATCAGTTCAGAATAAGGACATGTGATTTTTCGGAGACTCTGTCTGCAGCAGGACAGGTATTTTCAAGGACAAACGGCTCTATAGAAACTTATACCTGTGTTTCGTTCACAATAACAGGGCTGGAAAAGCATGAGGTCATCGGCGCATCACGGGAGATCATATTTTAGACTGAGTTACACTAAGAACATGGCCTCCTTGGACTAAACACTGTAACTCCACGAAGGAGGAGGCTGTGGAGAGGCTGAGGGACGGTGTTGCTCTGGAGGAAGAGTTAAAGGAGAATTAACGTTTTTTTACAATCTGAGTCTTATTTCGGTAATAAAACAAGTTGTTTTACTGACCCATAGTACTTTGGTGTCATTTGGAGCAGTTTCGTAGATGTTGTAGTTTAGCGATATCCGTTAATGTTAGTGGCCAGGGCAAGCTGTTGCAGTCACCAAATAACACAAACTTTATCACTTTTCAAATTACAGAAGGTCAATGTTTTAGTCTACACTTTCGTTTGAGTCAAAAGTGGCCTCTAATCCGAGATTTAGCTAGCTAGCTAGTTTCGAGTAGATGAGGCCAGTGGCTAAATCTAAACACTCAAACTTTCGTAGATTTTCAACAAAATGTATTAATAGTGAAGCGTGGGGGGGGGCTCAAATCCGTGATGTCATGGCATGACCAGCGCGAGACCGCGTGTCCGGGGCTGCAAGCACAAGACCCATGCCCAAACCGTGATGTTGGGCAGTCCGAGCACATCAAACCTCGACATGAATGAACGCAAGAGCCACACGAAACCAGGCAAAGAGCCGCACGTGGTGGTTTAATCCTGGTTTAGACCTGGTCTAGTCCAGGTTTAGTCCTGGTTTAGAACTGATCTAGACCTGGTTTAGTCCCCCATCTATAACATCAATCGGCAAAGGTCCCTTAGCCAATCAGGACGCAGAACACAATGTTACACTATATAAAAAAAAAAAAGTTACACTATAAAAAAAATTGAAATTAAAAAAAAAAAAATAGGAGTCAAAACACATTTTGAAAATAAAAGAAGACATTCAAAAATTCATTTGCATGATTTTCAGTCTGTATAAAATGTTCTCAGAATAAAAAAAATAAAAAAATAATAAAAAAATATCGGTATCGGTTAATACCGGTATCAGCCGACAACAGTAATATTAATATCGGTATCAGCTAAAATTTTCACATCGGTGCATCCCTAGTTTTTAGAGATCTTTGGCACGTCCATATTGGCCGTACGGTCATCATGTGTCGTGCCGGTTTTGGTAATGCATCTTCCGTCCCTCGCTTCTCAGGATGTATTTTGTCCGACCGGAGCCTGAACACAGCCCTCTTCTGTGTCTCTGATCATGGGACACTGTGGCTCTGTGTGAATGGGGCTGGTTGGTCTTGGTTCAGACCCAGAGGCCAGAGGAGGGGTGAGGAAGAGGATGGCGCGGGGCTTTTCTCGCGTGTTTCGTCATGGCCCATAGAAACATCCGAACTATGCCACAGAGCTCCACAGTTGTCCCCTTTATTGGCAACGTTACCTCTGTAGGAAATGAATTAGGTCAGTGTAATCCTAAGTTTTTTTTTTTGTCCGTCACCTGCTTGTTTCTATGGAAATGTCGCTGTTCTGCCTGGAATGTCCCACAGTATGACATTAAACAGCTCCACCTTACGTTTATTCAATTACAGGTGGTTTTACAGCTCAAAAATACCTAGAAAAACACATTCTGACTGTGAGCGGGGTCGCCTCTGTAATGAATACTACAATAATAATGTAATGGCTTCTTCTAGTTACTTGGACACACCCACAGCTGCTCCACAGACTGCTTTTAGTTCTTTTAGTCACTGTACACGTTTTAATTAAATGTGATAAAATGTACTTGGAAGCCAGTAGATCTTGGATGGCATTTTCTCAAATTTGATTTGACTGTAAACACATTCTGAGTCTCATTTAGACCTGATATTGGTCGGGTTTAGATCTCGTGGTGCTCAAAATTCAAAAATCATCTTTGGGCCTGTTTACACAAGAACGCTTACGGGTAAAAACGACTAAATATTTTCTCTGAAGTGCCTTTCGTTTAGACGGTGACGGCGTTTTGGGGGCTTACAAATGTCAAAAAACTGAAACCGCCCTCCAAAGTGGAAAACTTAAATATGCTCCGCCGTAGCGTTTTTGTCTACACTGCCCAAGACGCAAAACTCTGGTCAAATCTGCTGACGTCACATCGGTCCATATTTATTTATTTATTGGTTTATTTGACAGGGACAGTGTACATTAATTAACATGGCTGTAAATACACCAGAATTAGCCAACAAGATTTTTTTTAAATTACACAGTGAACAATATGCAATTATTAACAAGCAGTAAATTTTTTGCTATAAATATACAAATCCAGTTGATAAATACAATGTACACAAAACGTTATATATCTTTATATATCAGTGTACTTTGTTTGACTCCCAGTCCACACCTTGTTGCGCCTTCGTTGCTTTGTCGTCTAACGTGGTCTGAAGCAATAGTTCTTCTTCGTCTGACCACACTTTTTTTTTTTTTGTTCCCGGTAGTCATGTTTTGTTTTGTTTTCGCGGCGCAGATGAGAAAAAGGAAGATTGTACGCATGCTCGTAGACATAGTGATAATGTATCACAGCGCCACCTAGCTGCCTGGCATGCATACCCAATCCAATTCCACACACGTATGTACGCAGATTTCCTCCCGAAAACGCTTGTTTAAACACGGAATAAAAAGTGAAGACACGACGCCACTGTTCAGACCGTCATCATATAAACGTAGCCTTAGGTACTTCACTACTTGGTGTGGAAACACTTTCAGAACCACTCGAATAAGTCCAAAAAATACAGATTTGTATTTGTTCAAGTTTGACAAAAAATCCAATTCTACCAACTGAACAAAAGTTTTAGATCGTTAACAGAATTTTGTTAACAAAATTGTTTTTTTTTTTCCTTACAACAGTTACTCTAAATGTAAAGATCTGTGGAGAGGCTTGTTTTTCTGCATATTTTTGAGCTGTAACACCACCTGTAATTGGATAAATGTAAAGTAGAGCCGCAGCATATCTGTAAGACACATTTCGCTCAAATACATGGAAAAAGGCCCTTTAATTGACCATATCTTAATGTTTTAGTGTCTTTCTGCGTTCATGTTCCAACTTGTGACCGGGGCATTACCCAAACGGACCAAATGGATGTAATAAAATCTCTAATCATGTTATAAACGTTTATAGAATCATACTTAACCAATGACGGCGATTGGAAATGAATGGGCGCCAGCTGACCTCATGCTTATCGAGATTAAGTGATTTTGGGAAAGAAAAGAAGAAAAAAAAGTATCCGGATTGAAATATGAACCTCCAAATTCATTTTTGTAGAGGTCTAAAGTGCAGGGTTAGCGTAAATACTGTAGTTGTGGTTTAGGGCTGGGTGTCATTAAGAATTTGCCGATACGATACCTCGAAAAATGATCTGGTGAGATGTTTTTCCCCATGTGTTTATATTTGGATTGGACAAAAAAGGGTCAAGAATTGGTGAGTTACATCATTTACATTTCCCAAAAGTTGTAGTAGAATGGAAACATAAATATAAAATCGAGTAAATAAAAATTCCAAAATTGGAAACTGAACCGTGAAATGTATATTAGAAATTCTGTTAAAATCCCGTCTTATCTCGGGACTCGTGGATTTCTCATGGAAATTGTGTCTCATCCCATTCCTACATGATACTGTACACTTTCGATTCAATACAATATATTTCAAACTGATTCGGTAAAAAACAAAGGCTAAATCATGGCTGTAAAAGTCTTTTTTTTAAGCCACTACGTTTGTGCAAAGTTAATTTGAAAAACACCCATTTTCCTCATCAAAACTCTGCAAAAGTTTCCGAAATTGTAGCTTTTATTTTTTTTTTAAATTGTAAAATCGAAACTGTATTGTCAAATTCAACAATACAATATATTGATATTTTCTGTATTTTTGCACATCCCTAGTGGTTCACGTCCAGCCCAAGATGTAAACGGACCCTTAAATTGATCGTCAATAATGCAGAAATATGACTTTATACTCCTGTTTGAAAGATTACACTGGGTTTGTGTTATTTTTTGCACCAGTTTAACAGTTTTAATTGTTGGTCCGGTCATGATAATGACTATACTGACTTATTGTTCAGTGTTTACAATGTCTGGGGAGATTTGGGGTAGTTTTGTTGTAAGATTTGAAGTGTAGAGGGTTGAAAAAGTAGCTTCTGTGGCTAATTATTGGTTCTTCTTATTTGTTGTGTTTATCTGTGTGTGTCTCTGTAGCAACAAATCGCGTTTCAAAAGGGGAAAAGGTCATTTATTTTATTTGTTTACTTGTGAAATCCCCCAGTCTCATTGTCTGATGATCTGTTTGAGCAGCAGAGACTCTAATGCCTCTGTGTGTGTGTGTGTGTGTGTGTGTGTGCGTGTGTGTCTCTGTGTATGTGTGTGTGTGTGTGTCGTGTGCGTCTGTGTGTGTGTGTGTGTGTGTCGTGTGTGTGTGTTGTTGTGGAGTAAACAGTGTGTATAAATAACTCTGTGGACACAAAGGGACTCTTCAGACCTGACCTTGTGTGTCTGGGGTTGTCCATGTCCACGGCTCATTTCTGTCCACACCACACGGGGACACACGCACAGGGGGACACACGCACAGGGGGACACATGCAGGGGGACACACGCGCAGGGGGACACACACGCAGGGGGACACACGCACAGGGGGACACACGTGCAGGGGGACACACGCGCAGGGGGACACACACGCAGGGGGACACTGACGTCTGATTTAGCTTCTTGTAGCTCGTTGTGTTAAGTGTTTAGAGACATAAAATTCAAACTCAAATTTTGATACTAAATAAAAGTCTTGATTTGTATTAGAACTTTTGACAACCTTAAGACGACTCTCTCTCTCTTCTTCTGTCGGTCTCTTTGTCTTTCTCTCTCTCTACCCCTCTCTCTCCTCTTCCTCTCTCTCGTTTCTCCTCTTTCTCTCTCTCCTCTTCCTGCCTTTTTCTCATTCTTTGTGTATCCTTCTGTTTTTCTCCATCTTTCTCTCTCCACATGTCCTTTCTCTCTGTACTCTGTCCCTCTTTCTTTCTCTCTCTCTCTCTCTCTCTTCTCTCTATGTACTCTATATCTCTCTCTTCTCTCTGTTTGTGTTCTCTGTCCCTCTCTCTTGCTCTTACTATGTACTTTCTCTCTCTCTTCTTTCTCGCGCTCTCTCTCTCTCTCTCTGTACTCTGTCCCTCTCTCTTTTTCTCTCTCTGTACTGTTTCTCTCTCTTCTGTCTCTATGTACTATGTCCCTCTCTCTCTCTCCTCTGCTTGTCTTTTGCTCATTCTGTGTGTATCCTTCATCCTCTTTTCTTTTTTCTCTCTTCCTCCTTCCTCTCTTGTCTCTCTCCACTTTTTTCTTCCATACTCTTCTCTTTCTCTCCACCCCCACCTCTTCTCTCTCTCATTATCCCTCTCTCTTTTTTTATTGGACCACCAACGCTTCACGACGCTGTAAAAACGAGCACAACTTAAAGCTCACAAAAGTCCATTTTCCGTAATGTAGGACCTTTTAAAGAATCCATATTTTTACCCAGAAGTTCATTTCAAATAATTTTTACGGCAAAACCAAACCTCCACCCAGTTTTCAGCATTAAAAAAAGATAGGATTTTGTTTTTTTAAAGAACGTATAGGCGTCAAAGCGTCCCTCAGCGTGAAGACCACATGTTCAGGGGACAATAGAGTCATCCGTCCCGTCTGTGAGCTGATTTATGCTCAGCTGATCTGGCAACGCAGCCGTCCGTCAGAGCCCGGCCAGATGTTTGACATAAACTCCAGTCCGATTCTCCACTTCACCGTGTCACCAGCTTTGTTTACAACGAAAAATGCAAATGTGTCATTTTATCTCCCCCGGTGCCACTTAAAACACTGATGGGTTCATTCATGTGTTCATGGTTTAGTCCTGGTCTAGTCCTGGTCTAGTCCTGGTCTAGTCCTGGTCTAGTCCTGGTCTAGTCCTGGTCTAGTCCTGGTTTAGTCCTGGTTTTTAGGCCTGGTTGATCCTGTCTTTATCCTGATGTAGACTAGATTTGGTCTTGTTCTAGTCCTGGTTTAGTCATGATCTAGTCCTGGTTTAGTTCTGCTTTAGTCCTGGTTTAGTTCTGCTTTATTCCTGGTTTATTCCTGGTTCAGTCCTGGTTTTTAGTCCTGGTTGATCCTGCCTTTATCCTGATGAAGACTTGGTTTGGTCCTGGTCTAGTCCAGGTTTGGTCCTGGTCTAGTCCAGGTTTAGTTCTGGTCTTATAAAGGTTTAGTTCTGTATTCAGTCCCCATTTAGTTCCGGTTGTCTGTAGTGCAAGTTATTTTGGACACTGCAGGTTCTTGCAGGTGTTCTACTAAACTCAGCCACTCTTGATTCGATTTTTTTTCTCAATTTTTTTCTCACATTATGACATCATCAGGAGGGACGGGTGCCAGCGCAGCGTTTCCAGGTGGAGCTCCTCGTGTCTCTGCTGAGGGCTCTTCTTTCATGTTCTGTTGTCCTGATCTTATCTTCTCTCCGCCCTCATCTGGACCGGCTTTTTCCACTGTGTGTGTGTGCTTGTTTGGTTTGGTCTTGTTCTAGTCCTGGTTTAGTTCTGGTCTAGTCCTGGTCTAGTCCTAGTTGATCCTGTTTTTTTCCTGATGTAGACTTGGTTTAGTCTTGGTCTAGCCCTGGATTAGTCTTGGTTTAGTCCTGGATGATCCTGTCTTTATCCTGATATAGACTTGTTTTGGTCTAGTTGTAGTCCTAGTTTAGTCCTGGTTTAGTCCTGGATGATCCTGTCTTTATCCTGATGTAGACTTGGTTTGTTCTTGTTCTAGCCCTAGTTTAGTCCTGGTCTAGTCCTGGTCTAGTCCTGGTCTAGTCCTGGTTTAATCCTGATCTAGTCCTGGTTTAGTCCTGGTCTAGTCCTGGTTTAGTCCTGGTCTAGTCCTGGTTTAGTCCTGGTCTAGTCCTGGTTTAGTCCTGATCTAGTTCTGGTTTAGTCCTAGTTGATCCTGTTTTTGTTCTTGATGTAGACTTGGTTTAGTCCTGGTCTAGCCCTGGTTTAGTCCTGGTACTGGACATAGGCGCCGAAACTGAAAATATCGGTTCAGTCGAGATCCCATTTTGGTCTATAAACTGTCGTATTTAGACCATTTACGATCCCGAAACACCTCGTAACACTGAACCTGTGTTTTTCCAAAGCTGTTCTTCTGTTCTTCTGTTCTTCTCGGACCTCCGGAGGGTCCTGGGACATGGGGGCTGCAGCTGTCCCTTATAAAGACAAACACGCCACGATTTAAATCCCACGAACCAAAGAGAAACAGGAGGAGATGAGAACAGAGGAGATGAAGAGGATCTCACAGAACCATCGGTGTACGGACGGCAGTAAACGACATGCGCACTTTAATCGTCAATATTTACTCACTACAGTGGTACCTCACCTTACGAAAGACCCTACATACGAAAAATCCAAGTTATGAAACACCTTCACGTTAAATTTTGGTCTCTAGATACGAAAGAAAATTCAAGTTACGAAACGCGAAATCTCAAAAATTTGAATAATGCGCGCTCAGATGCATGCCCCGCTGTTATCCCCGCTCAAAGAGCACCTTTCTCGGCCTCTTAGCTCACAGTGTCAGACTCCCGGCTCTGGAAGTCGGATAGAACCAGAGCCAGCCCCGGGGAAAACCCCACGGTCATGCCCGCTCAAAGAGCACCTTTCTCGGCCTCTTAGCTCTAGCGCCGAACACGCAAGGAGCGCGGAGACAGGAGCACCGCGAGCAGGAGATAGAACCGCGGCGAACACACAGCCCGAGCCACAAACCGAACACGCACAAACGAACGCAAAAGCCGCACGAAACCAGTGAAGAGCCACACGGGGTGATTTAATCCTGGTCTAGTTCCGGTTTAGTCCAGGTCTAGACCTGGTCCAGTCCTGGTTTAGTCCAGGTCTAGACCTGGTCCAGTCCTGGTTTAGTCCAGGTCCAGTCCAGGTTTAGACCTGGTTTAGACCTGGTTTAGTTCTGGTCTAGACCTGGTTTATTCCACGTTTAGTCCTGGCTCTACAGTCTCTTAGCCAATCAGGACGCAGAACACAATGTTACACTATAAAAAAAAAACCTTGGAACGGATCAGGCCTTTTCCATTGAAATAGCTACTCAACTTACGAAAAATTCACGTTACGAAACCACTTCTGGAACGAATTAATTTCGTAAGGTGAGGTACCACTGTACCTTCTTGTGATATAACATTTGAGATTTACAAAAAGCAAGCCAACTTTCTTCATGTTTTATTTGGAACCTGAGGAGTCAAAGTTGTAAAGTTGTGAGTCCTGGTTGGAGCTCTTTAAAAACACACGTGATGATTGTCTATCTGTGGTCTTTAAGGCGACAAAATGTTTGGAACTTCAGAGAGGGAGCTTTCAGGGACACTTGGAAATGTAACTTAAAGCCACAACATGTAACTTTTTAGTCAATAAATAGAAAAATATATTATAGGAATATAGAGGAAAATATAGAAATAATGTAGAAAATATAAGCACGTGTCATTGTGGATGTGCTTATTGCATTGAAAAACGTGTGTCTTTACTGTGAGCGGGCTTGCACCTCCACAAACCTGGCTCGTATTTGCCCTTTAGTTGCTTGTTTCCTTGTCAGTGTTGTTCATTTGGCTCTAATCTTCCACTGTAGGGCAAATAATTCATCCATCTCCATCGAGAATGTTCCGAAGTATGTTTTTAATTTTGTGTTTCCACGGACTCATGCACCTCCAGAAAGTTTCAGACTTAACCTTTTAAAGAAAACATGACTATAGGTTTGTTTATAAAGAACCGCATTATAACATTACTACTTGTTTCTATGGAGATGCCATTGCTCTGCCTGGAATGTTCCGCAGTATGGCATTAAACTGCTCTACCTTAGATTTAATCAATTATAAGTGGTTTTGCAGCTCAAAAATACCTAGAAAAACAGACATTCTGACTGTGAGCGGGGTCTGCGTGAAGATCCATCCATCCATTTTTCCGGGGCAACAGTCTAAGCAGGGACTCCCAGACTTCCTTCACCCCGGACACTTCCTCCAGCTCCTCCGGGGGGACCCCAAGTTGTTCCCAGGCCAGCCAGGAGACATAGGCTACGTTCATGCTGCAGCCTGAAGTGACCCAAATCTGATTTTTTTTTCGCCTCTATGCGACTTGTATCTGATCTTCTGACAGTCTGAACGACACAGATCCGATTTTTTTCAAATGCGATCCAGGCCACTTGGATATGTGGTCCGAAATCCGATACATATTCGATCTTTTGGCGTGCGACTTCAGTCTGAACGGCCAGGTCGCATTCATCCGACCCGGGCGTGTTTCCTCCAGCGAGAGTGGTACAAGTAGGCGTTCACAAATGTACACAAACGTTCTTGCGTGTCATGCGAAAATAGTATATGAACTCCGTATCAGTGAAGCGGCGAAGCACATAGTAATCCCACCACTCTTGGCTGCTACTCCGCACCAATACGTTCATTTCTACGGAAGTTGCTGCCACTGCCCCGCAAAACGCCATGGCCAAAAACCTTGTCCTTCTCTTTCTCCGTCTCCTCCTTAAAACAAATAAGCTGTACGTCACATGCAGTGAGCGTGATCAATGTTTACGGAAGTCGCGTAAACATTGATCACGCTCACTGCATGTGACGTCATCGTGTCCTCCAATGCGCATACGGGACACTGGGGAGTTTAGCGTTCACACTGGAGATCACATACAAGTCGCATTTAATTGGAAATGTGAACAGCCTCGGAAAAAATCGGATTTCACAAAAAAATCGAGCATTAAGCCCTGCAGTGTGAACGTAGTCATAGTCCCTCCAGCGTGTCCTGGGTCTTCCCCGGGGCCTCCTCCCGGTGAGACATGCCCGGAACACCTCCCCAGAACAGAAGCCCGAGCCGCCTCAGCTGCTCCTCTCGACGTGGAGGAGCAGCGGCTCTACTCTGAGCTCCTCCCGTGTGACTGAGCTCCTCACCCCATCTCTAAGGGAGCGCCCAGCCACTCTGCGGAGGAAACTCATTTCGGCCGCTTGTATCCGCGATCTCGTCCTTTCGGTCATTACTCAGAGCTCATGACCATAGGTGAGGGGAGGAACGTAGATCGACGGTAAATCGAGAGCTTTGCCTTTCGGCTCAGCTCCCTCTTCACCACAACGGTCCGGCACAGCGACCGCATCACTGCCGACGCTGCACCGATCCACCTGTCGATCTCACGCTCCATCCTCCACTCACTCGTGAACAAGACCCCGAGATACTTAAACTCCTCCACTTGAGTCTCCATGAAGATAAAAAAGGTTTAACCATACTGTGAACCATTCCAGACAAAACAATGGCCTCAGAATCATCATCAGAAAAGCATCTGCCTGACCCTCTACCAGAAAAGTTACACAATGCACCTTTTAAAGCTCGGTCTCTTTATAGAACACATTTTTCCACTGTTTTACAAATGACCGTCCACGTTTAATTCACACCCCTCGCCAACTCCAGCGTCCACCTGCTGAGTATATGATCCCCGTGAGCTGCGTGAGGGTGGGACGGGCACGCATCACCCCCCTGGCATCACAAATATGCCCCTCACCCACATCTGCCCCCCCCTAAATCCACACCTGCTCCACGGGACACAGCGTTTGCCAGCTCAGAACAACAGCTCAGGGGTCACGGTCATCTGATACGGCACTATTTATACTGCGCTGAATATGGCTCTACTGTACGTCCGACCGCGTGGAAGTCAACGCAAACACAGAGTTTTGTTTATCGTGCGACAAAACTACACAAGATGAGACCAGACACAAGACCTGGTTTAGAATTACAACTAAAAGAAAGTGACGGGACATGTTTAAATAGTTCATAATAAACACACCTTCGCTTTTTCCCTGTGTTTTTGAAGCGAAACTTTCCTGAATGTCTTTAGATGTGGACTTGGTTTGGTCTTGTTCTAGTCCTGTTTAGTCCTGGTTTAATCCTGATCTAGTTCTGGTTTAATCCTGATCTAGTTCTGGTTTAATCCTGATCTAGTTCTGGTTTAGTCCTGGTTTAGTCCTGATCTACTCCTGGTTTAGTCCTAGTCTAGCCCTTGATTAGTCCTGGTTTAGTCCTGGTTGATCCTGTTTTTTCATGACAGACTTGGTTTGGTCTTGTTCTAGACCTGGTTTAGTTCTGGTTTAGTCCTGACCTCGTCCTGGCCTAGTCCTGGCCTAGTCTTGGCCTAGTCCTGGTTGATTGGGTTTTTCCTGATATAGACTTGGTTTGGTCCTGATCTAGTCCTGGCCCAAGTCCTGGCCCAAGTCCTGGCCCAAGTCCTGGCCCAAGTCCTGGCCCAAGTCCTGGCCCAAGTCCTGGCCCAAGTCCTGGCCCAAGTCCTGGCCCAAGTCCTGGCCCAAGTCCTGGCCCAAGTCCTGGCCCAAGTCCTGGCCCAAGTCCTGGCCCAAGTCCTGGCCCAAGTCCTGGCCCAAGTCCTGGCCCAAGTCCTGGCCCAAGTCCTGGCCCAAGTCCTGGCCCAAGTCCTGGCCCAAGTCCTGGCCCAAGTCCTGGCCCAAGTCCTGGCCCAAGTCCTGGTTGATTGTATTTTTTTCCTGATGTAGACTTGGTTTGGTCCTGATCTACTCCTGGTTTAGTTATAGTCTAGCCCTGGATTTGTCCTGGTTTAGTCCTGGTTGATCCTGTTTTTTCATGATAGAGACTTGGTCTTGTTCTAGTCCTGGTTTAGTCCTGGTTTAGTCCTGGTTTAGTCCTGGTTTAGTCCTGGTTTAGTCCTGGTTTAGTTCTGGTTTAGTTCTGGTTTAGTCCACTATTGAACCTACCTGGACCGCTGAGAATTACACAGATGTAAGCCCACGTGGGAATATAAAAGAAAATACTACGATTTAATGTTGAAAATTATGTTCTTTTGTCTAAAAAAGTGTTTTTATAATTGGTTTTCAGTGTTAGACTTCCTGGTAGAAAATTGTGTTTGCTTCCTATTATGTTTGCAGACAGTAAAAAAGTAATATCGCAGGGCCGCATGTGTGAAAGACGGCAATGACCGGCCTGTTTATGAGAAGAATATTGAGAATCATTAAAATTCAATAAACTAAATACGGTTTTGTATCTTGCAGTTTTCACCCCAAAGACTGAAGAGACCAAGGACTTTACAACCGGAGATCCATCTTCACAAAAACAAAATACATTATGCAAAATATATATTTTATATTTTTATATACTGTGTAATTTTGTATGGTTTTTAATTTTTTATGGTTTTATAATTGTTCATGTTTAAAGGTCTTAGATTACGCAGAATTGACTCTTGTTGTATTGTTTCCTCCTCAAAAACATATCTGGAGTTGAAGCAGAAGTTTTCATCGACCTTTTTGAACTTTTTTCCTGTTTAGTTCTGCTTTAGTCCTGGTTGATCCTGTTTTTTTGTGATATAGACTTGATTTGTTCTTGTTCTAGTTCCTGGTTTAGTCCTGGCCTAGTCCTGGTTTAGTCCTGGTCTAGTCCTGGGCTAGACCTGGTTTAATCCTGATCTAGTTCTGGTTTAGTCCTACTTTAGTCCTGGTTTAGTCCTGGCCTAGTCCTGGCCTAGTCCTGGGCTAGACCTGGTTTAATCCTGATCTAGTTCTGGTTTAGTCCTACTTTAGTCCTGGTTTAGTCCTGATCTAGTCCTGGATTAGTCCTGGTTTAGTCCTGGCCTAGTCCTGGTTTAGTCCTGATCTAGTCCTGGGCTAGTCCTGGTTGTTCCTGTTTTTTCCAGATGTAGACTTGATTTGGTCTTGTTCTAGTCCTGTTCTAGACCTGGTTTAATCCTGATCTAGTTCTGTTTTAGTCCTACTTTAGTCCTGGTTTAGTCCTGATCTAGTCCTGGTTGATCCTGTCTTTTCTTGATGTAGACTTGGTTTGGTCTTGTTCTAGTTCTGGTTTAGTCCTGGTTTAATCCTGGTCTAGTCCTGGTCTAGTCCTATGTCTAGTCCTGGTTGATCCTGTTTTTTTTTCTTGATGTAGACTTAGTTTGATCTTGTTCTAGTCGTGGTTTAGTCCTGGGTTAGTCCTGGTTTAGTTCGGATTAGTCCTGGTTTAGTCCTGGTTTAGTCTTGGTTGATCCTGTTTTTTCGTGATATACATTTGGTTTGGTCTTGATCTAGTCCTGGTTTAGTCCTGCTTTAGTCCTGGTTTAGTCCTGTTTGATCCTGTTTTTTTCCTGATATAGACTTGGTTTGGTCTTGATCCAGTCCTGGTTTAGTCCTGGTTAGTCCTGGCAAAAACATACCTGGAGTCGTATTGGTAGTTTTCATCGACCTTTTGAACTTTTTTTTTTGTAGAGATTGGTTGAAATCCTCCACCTGATTCTCATGAAGATGTTTGGACTTTAAAAGCACGGTGGATCACCTCCTGTACGGCCACATGACATCACAAGGTGGAATGGCGTGTAAAATGTCGAGTTATGAGCGCACGTTTTCAGCATTGGCCCTGACCTCGTTCTTCTCTCTCCCTCGTGTCGTCGTTGACGGTTCAGAGCGTACGTTTTGTCTCCGTAAGCAGTTCCAGCGTATGCCCCGGTTAAAATGCTGCGGTGTCGCGTTTCGGCGTTCCCACTGGAGGTGACATCATCATCGTGCGTCAGCGAGGACACGACAATGCGGCGCTGTCACCGTACACGACGGGTTCAGAGCGAGCGTGAGATCATCCAGCCTCCAGCAAACAACCCGACAACGGACACTCAGAACGAAACTCACACTGAACAGAAAAGAGAAAGACGAGAGGCGAAATTACGCTCAACAAAAGTGTCAGTTTATTAAAGGAACTGTGTCGGATTTTGGTTTGAAAAGGCCGATATTTGAATATTTTCTGACGTGCCGTATAATGTTTCCTCATCACAAACAGATCTGGAGTGGTTTTGTTTCATTCGCACAAGTTTAACGCACAAACCTGCAGATTTAGGCCGAGTTCTTCCTTCGAACAGAAAACACTGTTCCACCTTGTGATGTCGTCAAGTGGTAATTCAGGAAAGTGAAAGGTAAATAATAAATCAATCAATAAATAAATAAATAAATAAATACATACATACACAAAATACATACATACTTGCATACAATAAATACATACATACACAAAATACATACATACATACTTGCATACACAAAATACATACATACATACATATAAAACATACATACATACAAAAAGTAACACTTAAGATTATTGCAGTGTATTGAAGAGTAAATCATTTTAATTGAGCCACTGAGCTGCTAATAGCTGTTAACCTTAAAACTACCGCTTCATGACATCACAAGGTGAAATGGAGCATTTTGAGCTTTGGAGATATAAACGGACTGATAATAAAGAGTTACTCAAACATGTGAATGAAACAAAACCCAACTCCAGCTCTGTTTTTGAGGAGGTAAGAACATTCTAACATGGTTTAAATCTAAAGAGTCAGTTTTGCGAAATATCGGACCTTTAAATTTCTCTGTACGACAGACAAGCGTATTTAAACACGCAGGTTTGTCGCCGTTGGGTAACTTCGATCCATTGCCCCAGATTTTTTTTCACTTTCCCACATTCGTAGACTCTGGGGACAGTACGGGTTAAGTGTCTCACCCAAGGACAAACATTTGGAAAAGAAAAAAATGGCATTCCTGTGAAACTTTCCTGAACATCTTTAGAATGATCTGGGTGATCACATTGTGTTGTCTAAAGAGTTATTTATTATTGTGGTATCACAATCTGTATTGAGTCTCTGGTCGATTCCTTAGAATCGAAATTTATTTTGAATTTGTATTATAGTGACAGCACTACTGCCATTTTTTATTATTATGAGTTGTAACGAGCTATTTAACTTTTGTGATGGAGGGTCTCTCTCTCTCTCTCTCTCTCTCTCTCTCTCTCTCTCTCTCTCTCTCTCTCTCTCTCTCTCTCTCTCTCTCTCTCTCTCTCTCTCTCTCTCTCTCTCTCTCTCTCTCTCTCTCTCTCTCTCTCTCTCTCTCTCTCTCTCTCTCATTTATATATATATATATATATATATATATATATATATATATATATATAAATAAATTAGTGGCTTTTACCCTCTCTTTCTCCCTCTCATCTATATCTATCTATCTATATCCTATATCTATCTATCTGTCTGTGTGTCTATACATCTCTATATCTCTATATCTATATTAGTGGCTTTTACTTAGCCTGGGAATTCCCAGGCCGCTTCCGTTCGTTTCGAACTGGAAGGCGGCCTGGAAACTCGTCCAAGCGAGAGTCCCAGATTTAGGGCCCCAATCAGAGAGCGGGGGAGGTGTGGCAAGACGGTGACGCGTACCACATGACAAACGGAAGCTTGTAGTTTGTACTGACAACTGACATGATTGGCTATGGACTTATGTATACGCTCAATGATAGACATTCATAACGCCCAATAAACGGCCGTTGGCAATCGCTAACCACACCTCCGCTACGGGATTTTTCGAAGCGAGTTTCCAGACCCATATCTCACTTGTGATATGGTCAGGTGTTAAGCAGACTAGCTTTTACCCTCTCTTTCTCCCTCTCTCTGTCTTTACTGTGGGTAAGAGTGGGTATTACCCTCTCTCCCTCCCTCCCTCCCTCTCTCTCTCTCTGTTGTGTGGGTGAGGGGGGCACTTGTCCTGTTGCCCCGGGTCTTTCTTAAACAAACACCCCGGGGCTTTAGGAGGGCCCCATTCAGCTCCAGAATGGAGAGGCTCCAACCAATAATGAACTGGAGAGGAGCAGGACGCCCGACTTTTATTTGGACTGGACAGAGAGAGAGAGAGAGAGAGAGAGAGAGAGAGAGGGAAGAGCAGGGAGATGGGGAGAGAGAGGGGAGAGGAGGAGGGGGAGGGAAGAGGGGGAGAGGAGAGGGAAGAGGAGGGGGAGAGGGGGAGGGGAAGAGGAGGGAGGGAGGGAGGGAGGGAGGGAGGGAGGGAAGGAGAGGGAGGGAGGGAGGGAGGGAGGGAGGGAGGGAGAGAAGGAGAGGGAGAGAGAGAGGGAATGGGAGAGAGGGAAGAGCAGGGGGAGAGGAGGGGGAGGGGAAGAAGGGAGGGAGGGAGAGGAGAGGGAGGGAGGGAGGGAGGGAGGGAGGGAGAGGAGAGGGAGGGAGGGAGGGAGGGGGGAGAGGGAAGAGCAGGGAGGGAGGGAGGGAGGGAGGGAAGAGGAAGGGAGAGGAGGGAGAAAAGGATGGAGAAGGAAGAGCGGGTAGAGAGGGAGGGATATGGGGAGGGGAAGAGGAGGAAGGGAGGGAAGAGGAGGGAGGGAGGGAGGGAAGAGCAGGAAAAGGAGGGAGAGAGAGAAAGGAGAGGAGGGAGAGAGAGAGAGAGCAGAGAGAGGGAGAGAGAGAGAGAGAGAGAGAGAGAGAGGGAGTCAGAGAGAGAGAGAGAGAGGGAGTGAGAGAGGGAGTGAGAGAGAGAGAGGGAGTGAGAGAGAGGGAGAGAGAGAGAGAGAGGGAGTGAGAGAAAGGGAGAGAGAGAAAGGGAGAGAGAGAGAAAAGGGGAGGGTCAGAAAGAGTGAAGGAATACAAGAGAGAGGGAAAGAGAGAGAGGAAAGCAGAGTGATTGAGGGAGAGTGAGATGAGTGGTGATGGGAAGAAGAGAAAGGAGGTGAGAGGCAAGAGCGATACGAGGGCGGGGTTAGAGAGAGAGAGAGAGAGGGAGGGAGATAAATAAATGGAGAGAGGGAGAGAGATGGAGGATGGGGCTGAAAAAGGGACATGAAGACAAAGATGGAGACAGAGGATGATTACAGAATTGGAAAGTGAGGAAGAGAGGAAGAGAATAGAAGGATAAGAGAGGGAGGAAGAGAAAGTTGTGTGAAAACACCTCTGCTCTGAGGGTCAGCGGCGTGTGCTTCTGAACGACGAGGTCCCACAGGACAAAACAGAGGACTTCCAGTGGACTTGTGAAGACAATGACCTCTTAAATCAAGCTCTCTCTTCTCCTCCTATTCTCTCTCTCTCTCTCTCTCTCTCTCTCTCTCTCTCTCTCTCTCTATTACCCTTCACACGCTACCTTCCTTTTGTTTCCATTTTCTCTCTCCTCTTATTCCTTCCCTTCTTTTAACTCTCCCTGTAGTTTCTCCCTGTAGTTTTCTCTACTCCTCTTTACCCTTTCTCTCTGTCTCTTTCTTTCTCTTTCTCTCTCTGTGTGCCTCTCTCTCTTCCTCTCTCTTCTCCCCTCCCCCTTTCTTTTGTTTCCCCCCATTCTCTCTCCTTGTCTCCTTGCTCTTTTCTGTCCCCACTCTTTCTCTCTCTTCACTCTCTTCTTACTCCCTCCTATTTTTCACTCTCGCTCTCCCTCTCTCTCACTACCCTTGCCACTCTCCCTTTCTTTTGTTTCTCTTTTTCTGACCTCACCTCACTCTCTTTCTCTCTCTCACCTCTTATTCCTTTTCCTCTTTTGACTCTTCCTGTAGTTTTCTCTTCTGTTTTCCCCTTCTCTCTCTCTCTCTCTCTCTCTCTCTCTCTCTCTCTCTCTCTCTCTCTCTCTCTCTCTCTCTCTGTCTCTTTTGGACCCGTTTCACACAGTAAAAAAAACACTGGGAGCCACAAAACCCTTTTGAAATTTAAAATGAAATAACACTGCATATAACAGCTTTTTTGCCTTTGTGCCATAGAATTACATTTTGAAAATGAATAAAATAAAATACATTTTAATTAAATGCAGTGGTCCCTCGCTATATCGTGGTTCACTTTTCGTGGCCTCGCTGTTTTGTGGATTTTTTTATTCCAGTTTTTTTTAATAGTGTATCAATGTGCATTTCTGCGTCCTGATTGGCTAAGGGACTGTAGACCTTTGCCGATTCATCAGTCATTCTCCTCCGTGTCTCCTGTACAGGATGTGTTCAGTTTGCCAGATTTATATAAATGTTGGATCGCAGTGTGACTCTGAAGTGCTGTATGTTTTCTCCCCGACAAAACCCGCCACAGCGAAGCGGTCATAAGAACTGTGAAATACACACGAAATACACTTTGGTTTCGTTCTCTAATACTGTGGCTTTTTTGTTGAAAATCTACGAACGTTTGAGTGTTTAAACAAGAGAGAAATGTGAGAAAACGTTAATTCCAGTCTGAGAAAAGTGTAGGATGTGTGTGGGGAGGCGTTTACAGCCTTAAAACATGGAGAATAATTGTAAAATATAAAGCTGACGACTTCGTGGATTTCGTCGTGGGTTATTTTTAGAACATAACCCCTGTGATAAACGAGGGACTGCTGTACTGAGCCGCATCAGAGGGATCGAAGAGCCGCATGTGGCTCCGGAGCCGCGGGTTGCCGACCCCTGATTCATACTGTTGTTGTTGCGTCCTGCGGTATGGCCTACCCTGAACTGCTTGTCTCTACGGTGACTTGAATTCTTTACCTGAAATGTTCCATAGTATGCCATGGAACAGGCATTGCATTTACTCCATGTGTGTACATTACTGCGTTTTAGAAGCATGAGTAATACCTCCTTACAGACTCTTTGAAGACTGAATATGGCAAAACAAATTATCCTCAACCGCCTTCACATGTCCGGTATGACAGCGCCGTCTTTTGATCAGCTCTTTGGCCTTCTGTAGCGTTCAGCCGTATCATGTTGGAGTCCTTAGCATTAGCTGGTCCAATCCTGGTTTAGTCCAGGTCCAGTCCAGGTTTAGACCTGGTCTAGACCTGGTCTAGACCTGGTCTAGACCTGGTTTAGACCTGGTTTAGTTCTGGTCTAGACCTGGTTTAGTCCACGTTTAGTCCTGGTCTAGACCTGGTTTAGTCCACGTTTAGTCCTGGTCTAGTCCTGGTCTAGTCCCAGTCCCCCCCGCGTCCCCCATCTATCAATCGGCAAAGGTCCCTTAGCCAATGAGGACGCAGAACACAATGTGACACTATAAAAAAAAAATGTTGAAAAAAATCAGGAGTCAAAACACGTTTTGAAAATAAAGGAAGACATTCAAAAATTAATTTTGCATGATTTTCAGTCTGTATAAAATGTTACGTCAGAATTAAAAATAAATATCGGTATCGGATAATATCGGTATCGGCCGATAACAGCAACATTAATATTGGATATCGGTATCTGCTAAAATTTTCACATCGGTGCATCCCTACATCTTAAAGCTCACAGAAGTCAGTTTTGCGTAATCTAGGACCTTTTAAAAATATGAACTATTACTAAAACATGCATCGCTTATCAGAAAAATTGCGATTAAATAATTTTCCGAACTTGTTTTTGTCCAGAAGAATGTGTTGTTTGTTTTCTTTCCGGAGACTGTAGCAGATCCACCCCCTCCTCTCCGTCAGCTCCTTGTTCTTGGGGCTCCTCCATGCTTGGCCGCTCACGGAGTCCTGGGCTGGTCTTAGTCCCAAGTTCTCACGGGTCTTGGAAAACCTGGAATATAGTAGCCGCTGTGTTAGCCGTGTGTTAAGTGTGTGTTATCTGTGTGTCGGCCGTGGGCGAGTGATGGGAAACTGGCTGGGTTTGGCATGTGTAAATTAGTTCCAAGAAGCTGGTTTACAGAAGGAAGATTAGTGGTGCGTTAGATGGAACTAATGCTTATGATGATACAAGATGGTGGATTTGGGCGGCACACGTTTCAGCAGGCTGGTAGCTGACAGTACGAGTTAGTTGAAAGCAAAACTGTTAACTATCCACAATTTTAACTGTTTTTGCTCAATCTAAAAATAAAATGTTTTGTGTGTCCATTGGAAGGCGCTATGTGTCTCCATGGTGATGTTATTGGTATGAAGAGATGAACCGACCAGATATCTGCGCCGATATCGAAAAAATTTGGATTGTTTATCGGTTGAGTTGATATCCCATTTTGTTCTATAACAGGGGTGTCAAACACATTTTGGTCCACATTTGATCACCTACTGTGATCCCGAAGGGGCCAGATCAGAAAACTCATGGCATACATACCCCAAAAATAGCAAAGTCTTTTTTTATTTGATGAACTCTTTCTTTTACAAAATATTATAATATTATGAACAGCCTGAAACTTCAAGAAAAATGCAATTTCAACACAAGCGACAGGTTTCCCATTCACCTCCGTGAACTAATAGGAATTAGTCAATTTTTCTTGGAAAATCCTGCACTCGGCGTTCACTTTTCTCATTTTTGACATTTTGCTGATGAGGGTGTCACGGTCGACAGTCAAAACGATGATACTTTAAAGGGATATGCCACCCCCAGGTCAAATTTGGGCATCTCCCCACAGTCCAGAGACTAAAATAAGTGGTGGAAAGCGTTTTCCTGCTCACCCAGCCATTGTCCGAGTCTGTCGCCACTGACCGCCGCGGTAACTGGTGCTCCTCCGCCTTAGACTGGAGTCTAACGTAGCCAGAGAAAGATTTCGGCCAAAAGGAATTAATTTGCTCGATGCGTTTCCCAATTACTTTGTGTGTAGTGCGCATTCATATCGAGTGCAAATAAATGTGCAAATCAACACGGAGAGCTTGCCTTGGTCATTTTGGGTGGGAACTATTTTCCAGTGCGTAAGAATACAGTCGTATCACGCACCACGTTGTGCAACAGGGGAACTCCCTTCCCGGTGCGTAACTGGGATTCCCCTGGTAGCGTACTGCGTGATACGGCTGTATTCTTACGCACTGGAAAATAGTTCCCACCCAAAATGACCAAGGCAAGCTCTCCGTGTTGATTTGCACATTTATTTGCACTCGATATGAATGCGCACTACACACAAAGTAATTGGGAAACGCATCGAGCAAATTAATTCCTTTTGGCCGAAATCTTTCTCTGGCGACGTTAGACTCCAGTCTAAGGCGGAGGAGCTGCAGATACCGCGGCGGTCAGTGGCGACAGACTCGGACAATGGCTGGGTGAGCAGGAAAACGCTTTCCACCACTTATTTTAGTCTCTGGACTGTGGGGAGATGCCCAAATTTGACCTGGGGGTGGCATATCCCTTTAAGAGCGTTTGGAAAGAGGCGAGTCTTCATTTGTGCTGCTCTGGTGGGAGGGGCCACGCACAGAGGCGCTGGAGACGCTGCTATGTTAAACTGCGCAGAAAAGAGGCACAGCAAATTACCAATATTTTAATAGAAAATTAAAATATAATTAAAATATTTTTAATAGAAAATCAGCCGAGGGCCAGATTAAAGGTCTTGGAGGGCCAGATCTGGCCCCCGGGCCGCATGTTTGACACCCCTGCTCTATAAACTGAGATAATACCCTGGCCACTGTTTGCGCGAAATATCTCCTCATATTATTAAACTTGTATTTTTACAAAGCTGTTCTGTAGTTACTCCATCCATCCATTTTCTTTCTCTTTCTCTGTATTTCGTGTCGCGGGGGCAGTGGTCCAGACAGATCCGCTGCCCGGACCACAGCGCACCGGCGGGTGGTGGGTCCACAGGAGGACGGCCCCACGTCGCTTGACGCAACCGGCCTTGATGTACTTCTGTCATGGGGGCTCTTCCAGTGTGCACAGGCACTGGGAACAAGGTGGGGTTAAGTGTCTTGCCGAAGAACACAACGGCAGCACTCATTTGTGGGAGCTTGAGCGCTGGGATCGCACCGCCAACCCCTGCGGGTCAGCGGATCTGACAATTCAACCTACGATACATTGTCGAGAGCGGGTTTCGGACCGCCGACCCCTGGAAACGCTCTACCCACTGAGATACTTACTGTTTGGATCATGTTTCCTTATGCTGTTTGTTTTTAGATTAAAAAATAAATTACGTTTTCAATCTCTGCCCTAATATGTGACCACCACGGACTTTGAGTCCTCATGTCAGCATTACAGATTCTTAGAAAATGCTTTTTTTTTCTTCTAAATTTGTGATTTTCTTTTTTTTGCAGAATGTGCTAGTTCATGAAGAAACCTCTCCATGTTTCAGATAACGGCATTAGTGACGTTAAAAACATACATTTTTAATTTCAAATTGTCTTTTTTTTCGGAAAAAAACGGGGCGTGTATAAATCAAGGGCTTAGCTTAATGTCATGCAAATTAGGCAAGGAGGGCTGAAGTGAGCAAACTTTACGAGCTTTTTTCAGGGCTTTCGAAAATCTGCTGTGGCTGCTTTCAAATAGCGACAACTTCTTCAAATATGGTCAGATTTTCATGTGTAAAACATCATTGGAAAGCTTAGAATCTGTACTTTCAGAATTTGCGAATAACTCAAAAGGCCTCTGGGATCATATGCGTCCTGAAATGCCGCGGTCGGTCACATATCGGTTGATATCAATTGTTGTTAGACTTAGACAAACTTTATCGATCCACAAAGGAAATTATATGGGTACAGTAGCTCACACTTCAAATATGTGACCTGCCACGCTTAAACCAGTCACATCTTGGGCCGGGCAAATATAGCATTAGAAGCATTTTTTTTTTTCAAACTTTGGACTAAACCAGGACTAAACCAGGACTAAACCAGGACTAAACCAAGGACTAAACCAAGGACTAAACCAAGGACTAAACCAAGGACTAAACCAAGGACTAAACCAAGGACTAAACCAAGGACTAAACCAAGGACTAAACCAAGGACTAAACCAAGGACTAAACCAAGGACTAAGCCAGGACTAAGCCAGGACTAAGCCAGGACTAAGCCAGGACTAGAACAGGACTAAACCAGAACTAAACCTTCTAATTCTGACCTGCCCTGAAGTCCTGGAGTTAGAGAACTTCCCGAGCTGTTTTCAGAGCTTTCTAAAATCCAGTGTGCTGCTTTCAAATGGCCACAAATTCTTCAGATGTTCTCAGATTTCCATGTGTAAGGCATCGTTGGAAATCTTAGAATCTACACTTTAAGAATCTGTAAATAACTCAAAACGCCTCCGGGACGACTTGTGACTGGTTTTGCCGTGGCCGGGCACATATAATCTATAAGAGAGAGTAACATAAATAGATGGAATAGCAACCAAAGAACAATAGACCAGATACAATAGATACTTAAAGCCAAAGTATCGGTACTCCCCTCTCCACAGATCTGACGTTAATGGATTCACCTGCTTGTCTCCATGGATACAGATGGCATTTATACTGTGGCACATTTCAATCGTTGATGTAAGAGCAGAAGAATAATTAGAAAATGATCTTGTATTTCCCACATGAGTCAGTGCTGCAGGTTTCATGGGCTGGTGGAGGTTTTATCCGGGCGCACTGGTGTTTACTGACATTTGAGCGGGGCCTTGTTGTCATGGCGTCATGTTTGGAGCAGAGCGGGCGATCACAGGGAAAGAAACGGGGGGGGAAATCAACACGGAGCGTAAACGTGGGTAAACATGGACGCGTTGTTTGAGCGAGAGGAGTCTTCTCTGAATAGGAGGAGGTCGAGAGAGGAGCTTGACACACAATTCGGACACAAGTCGTTTATAAAGACGACAAACATGGCTCACTAAAGTTGGAGCAGAAACAGAGTCCCACCGATCTATGAAATCCTGCAGGAATCTTCAAATGATTCAGTCGTTGAAATGAAAAATGCACACAAAAATCTGAAGCCATTCTAGATGAATTGTTTTTGTAAAATGCGTGGGGAAAAAATGAACCATGTAACTTTTATAAGGATGGTCCTATAAAGAATTTTATCACTAACCCTAACCTTGTGACCATAAATATTCATGGTACATTTTGTATAACTGTGGCCCATTATACCGCCATATTTGAAAGAAGGAAAAGTCTAGAAAAACTCCTAATCCATGCTGAATTTTTCATTATTTTGGAAAGTCATATTTGAATTATCCACTATTTTTGGTGTAAATTACTAAAGGTGAAATGTGTAACTTTTCTGATTTGGTTTTCTGCTTCCTGCCCAGATTTATTCAGTTGATAATAATATCTTGAAAAACATGCATTGTTACTTTGAGTGTTTGATATCGCCTCTCCGCAGATATGACCTGTAATTTCCCAATGGAGATGGATAAGATTATTACCACTTCGGAATTTTCCAGTCAAGAAAACAGCATCGCCATGGAGACGAGGGCAGAAAAGTTACATAGACATCTTTAATGTGCTTTATTCAGTTTTGACTGCATTACATTTACTATAGTACGGTATATTTTCTGTATTAAAAGTGCACTGTGTAACTTTTCTGTTGGGGGTCCGTCACCTTCTTGTTTCCATGGATATGTCATTGCGCTGCCTGAAATGTTCCACAGTGTGACATTAAACGGCTCTTTATATTTATTCACTTACGGGTGGTTTTACTGCTCAAAAATATCTAGAAAAGCAGGCAACCCAAACTGGACTAAAACGGGACTAAAACAGGACTAAAATGGTACTAAAACAGGGACTACACCAGGATTAAACCAGGACTAAAACAGGAGTGAACCAGGACTTAAATGGGACTAAACCAGGACTAAAGCGGGACTAAAACAGAACTAAAACGGGATTAAACAGGACTAAAACGGAATTAAACCGGGACTAAACTGGGAATAAAAGGGGACTGAAATGGAACTAAAATAGGGACTTAAAACAGGGTCTAAACCGGGATTAAACCAGGACTAAAACAGGAATGAACCAGGACTTAAATGGGACTAAACCAGGACTAAAGCGGGACTAAAACGGGATTAAACCAGGACTAAAACAGGGTCTAAAAGAGGACTAAACCGGGATTAAACCAGGACTAAACCGGGACTAAAACGGGGCTAAAACGGGGACTGAAGCAGGACGCCTGACCTGTAACTTGGTCTGGTTTGGTCTCCATGATGATAGAAAGATTGAATGTTATACTGTGAAACATTCCAGACAAAGCGATAATGTCTTCATGGAGAAAAGCAGGTGGCGGACCCTCCAGCGGAAAAGTTACACAATGCAGCTTTAAAACTATTACTGAACGTGTCATCTTTTGTTCGATTACTACACTCAAGACTCAACGTTACTTGGATAAACTCCACATTTCTGTTACATAAAGTACCAAGCCTCAAGTAAAATTGTAGA
This sequence comes from Paratrypauchen microcephalus, assembly GCA_036785185.1. Lineage (NCBI taxonomy): Eukaryota > Metazoa > Chordata > Actinopteri > Gobiiformes > Gobiidae > Paratrypauchen > Paratrypauchen microcephalus. The sequence goes on from JAVJIX010000179.1 coordinate 270,063, forward strand.
AATCTTTTAGGAAAATTGCTGAAACTTGTATCGGCTCCAAACAACCTGGCAACCGTTCAAAACAACATTTATGCAGCCCACTTTCTCCGCCTCGCTTGCAGACGACACGCTGCCCTTTTCTGAGTCCTGTGCCTCTAATCGTGCGCACAACCCCGGAGCCGGCTCGTAAACGCATTTTATCAGTGTCTGTGCAGTTCTTTTATAGGAGCGTGATTGTAGTTGTGCGTTTGTGTTTGTGTGTGTGGAGGCCGGTCTTTAATCTGCCGACCCAATGACTGAGGCGGACTTTGGATGTGACCCAAACGAGTGTAAAAACAGTTCCCGCTCGTCTGTACCGGGCGCTCTCGCGGGCAGACGGTTTCTGTTTCATTTGCAGTCCTGGTTTTGTTGGCTTTATTTTGTCATTTGTATGGATCACGTAGTCCTGGTTTCGCCCCAGAATCCTTAATCGAAAAGGCCCAGGATTCCAATAGGATGTTAATAGGAGCAGAATAGTGATATATAAAAAAATAAATCCAATAGAATTTTAATAGGATAATTTTTATTTGACATTGGCACAAATCCCAGGAGATGGCCCTCTTTAAATACTTCCTGAATATTAGTTTAGTCCTTCATACATATGTGCGGCTCTGTCCTGGAGTCACTCCTGGATTAGTCCTGGTTTTAGTCCCAGATTAGTCCTGGTTTCACTCCTGGATTAGTTCTGGTTTCAGGCCCAGATTAGTCCTGGTTTCACTCATGGATTAGTTCTGGCTTCAGGCCTGGATTAGTCCTGGTTTCAGGCCCAGATTAGTCCTGGTTTCACTCTTGGATTAGTTCTGGTTTCAGGCCCAGATTAGTCCTGGTTTCACTCATGGATTAGTTCTGGCTTCAGGCCTGGATTAGTCCTGGTTTCAGGCCCAGATTAGTCCTGGTTTCAGGCCCAGATTAGTCCTGGGTTCAGGCCCAGATTAGTCCTGGGTTCAGGCCCAGATTAGTACTCTTTTCACTCCCAGATTAGTCCTCTTTTCACTCCCGGATTAGCCCTGGTGTGAGGCCCAATTTAGTCCCTTTTTAGTGCTATTGAGGAACCAGCTGTGATTTAATCCTACTTTTAGTCCTAGTTTGGTCCTTAAAACATGAATTGCAATCTGTGTTTATCAAAAACAAAAAAGGAATTCTGTATTTTTCCCCAAGTTGTTTTTCTGGTTTCTGCATTTTGCTTATCTTGGTACTCATTTTTAGTCCCAGCCTCTTTAGTCCTGGTTGCAGTCTTGATTTGATCCTGCCTTAGTCCTGGTTTAGATCTGCTTATTCCCTTGTTCATTTCTGGCCTAAAGTATTGTCCTGAGTTTGTCCTGGGTTAGACAGTTTCAACATTTTGACCTTGTAATATTTTTAGCTCTGGTGTAGTCTTGGTTTAGTCCTGGTTCTGGCTCGTTCCTGATTCCGCCTCACCTTCATTAAGTCCGGGTTTAGTCCATGTCAGTACTTCCAATCTAGACTAATGGTACTGAGGTGGTACTTATCGTGAAAAACATTAAGAATCATTAAGAAATTGCGCAGCACTCCTTTTTTATCTCCACAAAACAGAACATAAGAAGGTTCATTAATGTAAATTCAGAGAAAAGTTAAATTCTAATTGTTCCCAGGTGGCTGCAGTGGTCTTGCCCGTGGTTGTGTCCGTTAGCCGGTCCCTGGGGGCGGCATTACAGTCCTGCCTCTGGGCGAAACCTTGGGCTACATCATAACAACAACACAAGAGCCAGAGGGACTTCACATCAGACCGGACTCCGCTAAAGCAACACTCGCTGTTTTCAGTTTGTTTGTTGGAAAATCTTTTGGGAATCTTGTCAGTTTTTATATTGGCCCCGGACGTTAATGTATGTTAAGTCAGTCTGCTCGTCTCCGTGGAAATACTCTCGTTGAAACGTCCCAACGTCTCCGTGGAGATGAGCTGATGACCTTCCACCAGTGCGCTTTTAATCGTATCTCCATGGAGACAGATCTGTGGAGAAATGAGCCCCGTACAGTACGAATAAAAACATGTCACTGAATGCATACAGGACAGTCCCGGATTAGTCCTGGTTTCAGGCCCGGATTAGTCCTGGTTTCAGGCCCGGATTAGTCCTGGTTTCAGCCCCGGATTAATCCTAGTTTCAGGCCCGGATTAATCCTGGTTTCAGGCCCGGAATAGTCCTGGTTTCAGGCCCGGAATAGTCCTTGATTTCAGGCCCGGAATAGTCCTGGTTTCAGTCCTGAATTAGTCCTGGTTTCAGCCCCAGATTAGTCCTGGTTTCAGTCCTGGATTCGTGCTGGTGTCAGGCCCGGATTAGTCCTGGTTTCAGGCCCGCATTAGTCCTGGTTTCACTCCCAGATTAGTCCTGGTTTCAGGCCCGGAATAGTCCTGATTTCAGGCCCGGAATAGTCCTGATTTCAGGCCCGGAATAGTCCTGGTTTCAGGTCCGGAATAGTCCTGGTTTCAGTCCTGGATTCGTGCTGGTGTCAGTCCCGGATTCGTGCTGGTGTCAGGCCCAGATTAGTCCTGGTTTCAGGCCCGGATTAGTCCTGGTTTCAGGCCCGGATTAGTCCTGGTTTCAGGCCCGGATTAGTCCTGGTTTCACTCCCAGATTAGTCCTGGTTTCAGGCCCGGAATAGTCCTGGTTTCAGGCCCGGAATAGTCCTGATTTCAGGCCCGGAATAGTCCTGGTTTCAGGCCCGGAATAGTCCTGGTTTCAGGCCCGGAATAGTCCTGGTTTCAGTCCCGGATTCGTGCTGGTGTCAGTCCCGGATTCGTGCTGGTGTCAGGCCCAGATTAGTCCTGGTTTCAGGCCCAGATTAGTCCTTATTCCAGAAATGCCCTTGCTGAAATGTCCCATAGTATGGCATTAAACCTCTGTCTCCATGGAGTCAAGCAGGCGATGCTACTAGGCCAAATTACAGATCAGATCTGTGGATAAGTGACCCTGCTCTCTGTAAGAATGCATGTTTTTTTTCACAACAGTGATAGCTGTAATTGAATAAATGTGAGTAATATATGTATAAAGCAATACTGTGGAACATTTCAGGCAAAGCAATGACTTCTCCATGGATACAAGCAGGTGACGGACCCTCCCCACAAAAAGTTACACAGTGAATCTTTAATAGCAAACTGGAAAACTCCAAGCAAAGCATAAAAAAGTGACTTGATGTACCTTTAAAACACATGGCCACATGCTTTAGAAAGATGCCACCACTTTGTGACATCACCGCGTATGTTTTGCATCATTACATCAGGGTTAAGAGTTCAGAACGGTCGAGTTGGCGTAGTATGGATCCTATAAAGATGCTCGGAGCCAAATTTGACCTAATCAAGCGCAGGTTGAACGTACAGAAGAACAAAACAATGCATCAAACTCACGCCTTGACTGAGTTTGGCGTATCGAGGCGCCCCAGAACGGAGCCTCGATTTGGGCTGCGCCGCAATGAGAAGCAGGCCTCGCGTTCTCCGGAGCGAGATCACGTTATTGACAAGCGCTGGTCGGTGTCCAAACCTCGAGCGATTCATTTTGTGTAGATCCTGCGCTGTTCAGAGCACGTCCTGGTCTTTGCTAACCCGCTCCGAAGGCTGGACTGTTGGCAGGGATCGGACACGGACTCGGACTTGGCACAGATCTCACGTCTCTGCTGATGAATGCTGTTTTTTTTTGTTTTTTTTTTTAATGCAATAAGTGCCTTCGGGGAGCCGCATATTTTACAGAGGCTGAATTCAGAATCCTTCAGTTTCAAACGCGTCTGTGTGAGGATTCTGCAGATGGGCTTGGATTAATTCTGGAATGTAGGTGAAAATTCATAAAGCAAATTGTTCAATAAACTGTTTGGAAATTTCTCTTCCCAGAATGTTCAGAGTTTTACAGGGCCCCAAGCTTATTTGAATGTGAAAAGTTGCAATAAGATGAGGTTTCAGTATTGGCGTTAGAGGGATTTGCTTTCATCCGTTAAGATACACACTAAAGTAAGAGTACAAGGCGAGATTGCACAATTTATACTGATTTTAATAATCCTATAGTACAGAAAATTGACTCTTGTGTGCATTTATACCAGTGACGTGCGGTGAGGGTCAGGGCTGGTGAGGCACTGACACAGTGACGTCAAGTCTCGGCAAGTAACTTTGGCCCCGGGGCAGTTTGTCTTCCTGTAAGTGACTGGAGCTCGTAATATTTTAGTTGTGAAGCTGAAAATTAATTATTATTGTTCAGTGCATTTTCCAGAGTGAACAGAGTAGCATCATAAATTAAAATAGTGACGTTTTTAGTGCGATCTGGCTCTGAATACGAGTGGTGGACCGTTTATGTTTAACGAGGCTTCTTTGAGTCCAGACATCGTCACAGCAGGTTGAGAAAAGAAGGAAAAGCAGAAAAGACGATTTCTTACCACAGTGTTTGAAAAGAGCGAGTCTTTTGTCCCGTAGTCTGGAGCAAACCCTTTAGCTCCGGCGTTGGTCTTCCTTTAATTATAACCTCCTGCTTCGACCCAAAGTCCAGTTTAGAAAACTGCTTGAGCTTTAATATGAAATCTTAAAAAGTCTTTAAAAAGTCAGGCCAGACAAGAAGAAAAAAGTGAACGGATTATTAAACTTGACTTGCTAACTCTAAACGGTATCTTGTGCCACTTATTCTAATCTGCTGCTCCAGAAGAATCCCTGGGCTCACGAGTGCTTCTACCATGAGGCCAGGGAACTACGAGCCTCACCCGGCGCCTTTTCACCGCCGCTTTAACCCGGCGCCTTTTCACCGCCGCTTTAACCCGGCGCCTTTTCACCGCCGCTTTAACCCGGCGCCTTTTCACTGCCGCTTTAACTCGGCGCCTTTTCACCGCCGCTTTAACCCGGCGCCTTTTCACCGCCGCTTTATCCCGGCGCCTTTTCACCGCCGCTTTAACCCGGCGCCTTTTCACCGCCGCTTTAACCCGGCGCCTTTTCACCGCCGCTTTAACCCGGCGCCTTTTCACTGCCGCTTTAACTCGGCGCCTTTTCACCGCCGCTTTAACCCGGCGCCTTTTCACCGCCGCTTTATCCCGGCGCCTTTTCACCGCCGCTTTAACCCGGCGCCTTTTCACCGCCGCTTTAACCCCTGGTGGGAAATTCTAGGGATAAAATGATTGATTCTAGTGAAGGCTTTCGGAGGTTAAACTCACAATGGAGCACTTCCTGTATTACCACATGACATCACAAGGTGGAACAGAGTGTTTTCAGTTTGAGAGCAAAACTCAGACTGCAGAGTTTTATGTGTTAAACGTATGTGAAAGAAACAAAACGCGACTCCAGGTGTGTTTGTGATGAAGAAACAACATTATAACATAGATCAGAAAATGGCGTAACATGGGCCCTTTAAAGACCGTTTAAAAAGGCACACTATGGACGTTTTTTTGGTGGAAAGTCCTCTACCTGGTTGTCTCCATGGAGATGTGTTAGCTTTGCCTAGAATGTAGGGATGCACCGATGTGAAAATTGTAGCCGATACCGATATCCGATATTAATGCTGCTGTTATCGGCCGATACGATATTAGCCGACGCCGATATTTATTTATTTTTAATTCTGAGATAACATTTTATACAGACTGAAAATCATGCAAAATGAATTTTTGAATGTCTTTTATTTTGACTCCTGATTTTTTTTGTTTTTTTTTTATTCAATTTCAAAAAATTTTTATAGTGTAACATTGTGTTCTGCTTCCTGATTGGCTAAGGGACCTTTGCCGATTGATGTTATAGATGGGGGACCGGGACCAGACCGGGACCAGACCGGGACTAAACGCAGACTAAACCAGGTCTAGACCAGGTCTAAACCTGGACTGGATCAGGACTAAACCTGGACTAAACCTGGACTGGACCAGGTCTAGACCAGGTCTAAACCTGGACTGGATCAGGACTAAACCTGGACTAAACCTGGACTGGACCAGGTCTAGACCAGGTCTAAACCTGGACTGGATCAGGACTAAATCTGGACTAAACCAGGACTGGACCAGGTCTAGACCTGGATTAAACCACCGCATGCAGCTCTTTGCCTGGTTTTGTGCGGCTCTTGCGTTCGTTCATGTCGAGGTTTGATGGGCGTGTTCACTTCTCCCGTGCCCAAACCGTGCCTCCTCGGGACTATGGACGCAGTCCCGAGGAGGCACGGTTTGGGCACGGGTCTCGTGCTCACAGCCCCGGGTGGGACGCTTCACTATTAATACATTTTGTTGAAAATCTACGAAAGTTTGAGTGTTTAAACGAGAGAGAAATGTGAGAAAACGTTAATTCGAGGGATTACTGTACTGACAAATATCGGCCGTTAATATCGGCCCACTTTTACACATCGGGCCGATACCGATATGTTAAAATTTTGCAATATCGGCCAATGCCGATATATCATGCATCCCTATTTCACAGTGTGGCATTAAACTGTCAGTTGAGGACACAGAGGTGAAGGGCACGGTGCTTAGTCTGCACAAAAACACTTTACGGTCGTGGCCCTTTGCTTCCCTTCTGTGTAGTTATCGTTTTATTGCACTTATCACTGAACGTCAACAAAGGCTCCTTTACAAATATGCGCCAAGATCTCCAGTTAGGGTTTTAATAGTGCGATAAAACACTATAAACGATAAAGAGGGCCGACAAAACAGCGCTATAAAAACAGAACACAAAGACTTCATTATGCAAATTAACATTTTATTTGGTGAAGGAATTTTAACACCTTTTATGATTTTATACTTTTATAATGGAAAAAATATGGCTTGCTGAAAGAGGACATTCATTTACTTGGGCTACCTGTTCACTGGTCTACAAAACATGAAAGGACTTGAACCATTTGTCACACAGTGGTGAAATAGAAGGGAAAAGCTCAGTTTAGTTTTAGAATAATGCAAACAGTGGAGCCTGGCATTTATTATTAACAGAATTTGACCCCACATAACGCTTGCTGGTCCTGTTTAGATTTTCAACAAAAAGGTGAGAGTGACTAACTGAAAAACTTGTTTAAGAGCACAGATCTTCTCCCCTGTTGTAAGTCCCAGCTAAGTCCGTTCTTTATGGGTCATTCCAGAATTGGAGGACATTTTGGCTTTAAAATTCTTGAAAAATAAACCTTTACTTTTCAGATTTTCTGCTACATATTCATTAATAATAGGTAATAAATGCTTGATTAGCTCAGCTTACGGTCAATGGTAATATTTTTATTACATGTTTTATTTGGTTTATTTATTTATTTCCTCTAATCACAGTAACAGGGTTGCAGGTAACAGGGTTGCAAATCCGCACTAATGTTCACTTTATCTCAGGAGTAGAAGCTGTTTAGCTGTTACTGCTAATCAAGAGGAAAAACTTATTTATGCGAATAAGTAAAGGTAAAAAAAATAACAATTGTCTTATTCTGATCATTTGCATAACAGGGTTGCATGAGGCAGAGTGAGACATTCAATCAAGGCTAACGAGGTTATAAAAATATGAAAAATAGAAGAGAAGACAAACCTTTGCTCTGCCCATTCTTTTGGAAAACTGTTTGATGATGTCAAGTCCAGGGGATCATGTGGTTCACTGTTGATTGATTGATTGATTGATCATGTGGTTCTGCTTTCTTCTTCTTCTACCAGGCTAAAAATGTTCTGGTAACAGGGTTGGTGCATGTTGTGGGACACATGTTCCATGAATAATAATTATTATTTGAAATATTATGTCTATTAAAAAAAATGTTCCACAGTTACAAGAGATGACAATGAAACAAATTATACAAAAAAACAAGAAATCTCAATTCAGTTTTAACTGTTTTATTTGAGATTCAGTTTGGTCATTAAAGGGGTGGGACAAGAGGAAAATGGCATTTTGGGGGGTACTCCAGACTTATTTAGAATTTTAAAAAACAATTTTCAAGCATTCTTTTCTCTTAGTTTTTTTTAGATTTGGTCTCAGGACAAGTAAATTCACTCAGAAACTGTATGTTTTAGTATTTTGTATGTGGATTATGTAATATTTGATGGGTGGGACGTAAAATGTCCTCCAATTCTGGAATGACCCTATGGTGAGATTGTGTTTAAACAAAACCAAGATTAAAGTGGAGTGCCTTCAGCGTCACACCCCGGGGAATGTGGATGACATCAGCTGCGCAGTATCACTTGACGTGGCTGGCCTGGTACCACGATGTAATATTTCCGGCCTACTTGACCTCTTATTCGTATTACTTGTATTACAGTTTGACCTTATTGTAATGCACCCGCCCCCGCACTGCCGTTTGTCTTACAATCTATTCACTGGACACTGCGGTAGCCATAGACCTCCCACCCGTCTATGGTCATCTCTGTACAGGCCAAATTAGACTGTGATGGACCGGCCTGACCTTGGCTGGCAGTGCGGAGGAGGGAGCTATGGTTTAATACAGGCCTGTCATAAAACATGGCGCGTATAAAATATAATAAGAGAGTCCCATGGGTGCTGTCACGGTGAACTATAGCAGCTAAGGCTACGTCCAGGCTGCAGGGCTTAATGCTCAGTTTGGATTTTTTTTGTGAAATACGATTTTTTTTGCGAGGTCGTTCACATTTCCAATTAAATGCGGCTTGTATGTGATCTCACTGGTCTACAAGCAAAATGCTTCTGGAACAAAAGCAATGATTTTTTTCTTGGTTTAGGTCACTAATAAAGAAAAAGTAAGTCAGAAGTGCTGATTGGCTTTAGTTTCCAAGATATAGTATTGGGTCAAAATAGGAAATTTATGCAAAATAAGGCAAAAACTGTAGTTTATCAGAAGGTACAGTGTGTCTACAAGTGACCAGTTCTATCTGAAAGCCTGCCTGCACATTCACATACATTCATTTTAATATGTCTACAGTTTTAACATCAAATATTTTTGGATTTCACATAAGAGAGATGCCTCGAAATTGTGTGCACCTGATGTCTTAAGATATTTCTTGTTTATTTCTTGACGGATAAAGAAGTTCAAGTTAAATATTTTCAAAATATAAACATTAATTTTAAGCAAAAATGCATAAATCTGTTGTATAAACAGATGCGATTTTGATGTTAAAAAAAAAAAAAATCATTAAATATCTTGAATACATTATCTAACCAGCACAGTTATCAATTGATTTTCAGTTCATCTTTTCAATATAAATGAGATTTAGCCACTTTTATCTCGGAAGCAGATCGAGTCCAAAAATGTGTAGATCAGTGTCTCCAGTGTGAACTTTAAACACCTCAAAAGTGTCCCGCATGCGCCTTGGAGGACACGACGAGGTCACGTGCAGCGAGCGTGCTCAGTGTTTATGGAAGTCGCCTAAACATGGACACCAGCATTGAGCGCCTGGTGATGTTAAAGTTGCTGTCGTACCAGAGCCAGAACATGTACAACTTATTTGTTTTAGGGAGGAGATTGAGAAGGTGAAGGAGAAGGTTTTTGGCCTTGGCTTTTTGTGGGTTCCTCTTCAGTAACGCTTGCCTGGTTTACACCTGACCATATCACAAGTGAGATATGATCTGACCTTCTGAATATCTCGTAGTGGAGGTGTGGTTTACGATTGTCAACGGCCGTTTATTGGGCGTTACGAATGTCTATCATTTGGCGTATACGTAGCCCATTGCCAATCATGTCAGTTGTCAGTTCAAACTACAAGTTTCCGTTTGTCGCGTAGTATGCGTCACCGTCTTTCCACCCCTCCACGCTCTCTGATTGGCTCCCCAAATCAGGAGCCCTCGCTTAGCCTAGATGCCAGGCTGTCTTTTAGATCGGAACCATCGTGCAAAGCAGCCTAGGATTTCCCAGGTTATAGTAACGTAGCTATCCAGCTATTCTCTCGGCTCAACGCTGGGCTCGTCTCCTAAAATACGGTCCAGTTCTGTTCAGTTTCCGCCTACTTTAGCGCAGAATAGTGACGTCTGTTGCTTGTTAATGACGTGTAGGTCGATGAATGCGATCTGGCCGTTGTCAAAAGATCGGATATGTGTTGGTTTTAGGACCACATATCCAAGAGGCCTGGGTCGCATTTGAAAAAATCGGATCAGACTGTCATTAAAAGATCACATACAGGTCGCATAGGGGCGAAAAAATCGGATTTGGGTCACTTCAGGCGGCAGTCTGAACGTAGCCCAAGAGTGCTTACTGTAAAAAATGAAAGACTTCCTGAGCGTGAGGGCCTGGATTGTGTTGTTTTGTGTTGGATTTGATTGTTTTATATTTGATTTTGAGCCATGAGTGAAAAACATGTGGCAGAATGAAGTGTTAACCCCGCCCACTTACAGTCTCAGGCCGTCCCGAGCAGCTGTTTCCATGTGGTTCTCATTAAACTACGTCTCTGATTGGTCAAAGGTGTCCGTCACTGGCAGCTGTGTCCATATGGTCCTCATTCATTCAATAAAAACACTTTTTATAGGAAACATCTTTTTATATTTTTCATGAACTGCTGCTTTTATACTCTACTGTATGGAGATAAAGGTGTTTTCTGAACTAGAAGAAATAGTTTTTGCAAGTTTCATTGTATTTAGTATTATTTTGTAATTTGGTCTAGATTTCTGGTCTATTTTCATGGCATTTCTTGGTTTCAATTTATATTTTTTATTAGAGAAAAAATGCACTTGCTAATTCTTCTAAAACTGGAAATAAAAGCTAATTTATGTATTTATATTGTATTTGTTTGTTTATTAATATCGACATATCAATTACATTGGATTAGATGTTTTGTTGTAACTTTTGTTTGGTGGTCCATTACTTGCTTGTTGCTACGGAGATGTCATTGCTCTGCCTGGAATGTTCCACAATATGACATTAAACAGCTCTACTTTACATTTATTCAATTACAGGTGGGTTTATAGCTCAAAAATACCAAGAAAAACAAACATTCTGAGTGTGAGCGGGGTCGCCTCTCCACAGATGTGACCTGTAACTTGGTCTGGTTTGGTCTCCATGAAGATAGAAAGGTTTAATGCCACACTGCGAAACATTCCAGACAAAGCAATAACGTCTTCTTTAAAGGTCCCATGGCATGAAATTTTCACTTTCTGAGGTTTTTGAACGTTAATGTGAGCTCCCCTACCCTGTTTAGCCCCCCCCCCCATGGCTAAAAGTTGTGAAATGTCTAAACTGAGCATTTGCGATCCTTTTCTGCGTTACAAAAAATCGGAGCTCAAACGGGCGATTTTGAACAAGGCACCTTATTGACGTCAGATCGAAAAAAGAAATGCAAATGCAGTTCCACCCCCGTCTGTCTGTACTCAGCGTCTCTGTAAATCACGCCCAGAGAGTTTGGACCACGAATGAGCTACCCAATGCGAAATGCGTTTTTTTATTTGTCTGGAGGCACGTCCGAGTGTTTCTAGGCTCGGAAGTCCTTTATCTGAGCCTCTGGACCTTTGAACAGCAGTGGTTTAATTTTATTTTATGTGGAAATGTGTTTATTTTTCAATGGAACGCTTCAAATCTCTCCCCCCGTGCAAAAACAAGGAAATGGATCAGCTGACAGCTCAGAGCGAGAGCGGAGCATTTGGCCACGCCCCCACCCTCTACTATTGGCCAGCTCTTTTCTCCTCATTTCAACAACGCCCATTATGACCTGTTCTGAGGGAGAAAAACTACTCTTTCTCATCTTATCTCTGTTTCTCATGCACTGAGTGTTGATTTTGAAGAAGGATTCATTTACAGTATTAGGGAACCATTAAGGAGCCATATAAAAGCATCAAGAAGTACCATGTCATGGGACCTTTAAGAAAAACATTTGACAGAAAAGCAGAAAAAAATTACACAGTGCGCCTTTAAGTAAACATTGTAAAAGTACACTGAAACAAATCTAAAAATCTTAACCAACGAACTACATAAATTTAAACTAAAACCACTCAAATCAATATATCCTGAATTGAAATAATTTTTTTTTTGCAAATTTCTTTCTTAAGAACAAATATTCTACAACCCCCCCCCCAAAAAAAACACATAAATAAACATAAATAAATAAAATAAAATACATTAAAAATTACATAAAAAAATTACATTAAAACATTAAAAATAAATAAATTAAATAAATAAATAAAATGAATAAAAGGGGTGACAAGGATAAGGTTATTGTTGGTGCCTAATAATCACTAAACACACGGTAAGCATCACTAACAGTAAAATAAATGTATATATGAGTTTGTCCAGTGCCTGAAGCCCTGTCGGTTTAGTCGAGCTGCCGCAGTCGCCTCTGTCCTCACGGCGGGTCACGGTTGGCTTGTCCTGAACGTGAGCTGCTGTTCATACACGGGGCTTACAGAGATGAGTTATGGGATGATTCGAGAGTCGCGCTGCGCTCTCGGTTATAACGTGGTCAGTATCGGCCTTGACCAGGACTGGCCAGCGGAGTGTGGAGATGACGAAGGGGGCGAGGGGGAAGACGAGGTGAAGGGGCTCCCAAGGTTAATCGAACGAAAATGTAGCCGCCAGATTGGGTTGACTGATGTTTTGAAATTTCATGTTTGAGAAAAACGCTGAGACTGGCTTGTTTAGACCACAACATCAACTGGAATGTACTAAAATAATATTATATTTGATTGCACTTCATCACTGATCAAATCGAGATGATGGCAGCTTGATTTTGGAAGAAAACTCCTAGTATTTACAGCTCTGGAAAAAAATAAGAGACCACTGCATTTTTTTCTGAAATCAGCATCTCTACATGTATTACAGCCATTCCATTCCAGCGTCTGTTGAATTCCAACACAAACACAAAGCTGAGGAGTGCACCAGGAGTGGAATAAAGTCACCCAAGAACAATGTGAAAGACTGGGACTAAACCAGGTCTGAACCAAGACTAAAGCGGGTCTAAACTAGGGCTAAACCAGGTCTGAACCAGGACTAAACCAGGTCTAAACTAGGACTAAACCAGGTCTGAACTAGGACTAAACCAGGTCTGAACTAGGACTAAACCAGGTCTGAACCAGGACTAAACCAGGTCTGAACTAGGACTAAACCAGGTCTGAACTAGGACTAAACCAGGTCTGAACTAGGACTAAACCAGGTCTGAACCAAGACTAAACCAGGTCTGAACCAAGACTAAACCAGGTCTGAACCAAGACTAAACCAGGTCTGAACCAAGACTAAACCAGGTCTGAACTAGGACTAAACCAGGTCTGAACCAAGACTAAACCAGGTCTGAACCAAGACTAAACCAGGTCTAAACCAAGACTAAACTAGGACCCAAGAACAGTGTGAAAGACTTGTGGAGAGCATGCCAAGACGCATGAAAGCTGTGATTAAAAATAAGGGTTATTGCACCAAATATTGATTTCTGAACTCTTCTTAAGTGTAAACATTAGTATTATGTTGTTTTAAAATGAATTTGATCTTGTTTCTTTACATTGTTTGAGGTCTGAAAACATGGATCTTTTTTGTTATTTTGACCATTTGTCATTTTCTGCAAATAAATGCTCTAAACGATATTTTTATTTGGAATTTGGGGGAAATGTTGTCAGTAGTTTATAGACTCAAACAAAAATGTTCCTTTTGCCCAAACACATACCTATAAGTAAGTAAAGTAAAGTAAAGTAGTGGCGGCACGGTAGCTGAGTGGTTAGCGCTCTTGCTTCACAGCAAGAAGGTTCCGGGTTCGATCCCCGGGTCGCCTGGGCCTTTCTGTGTGGAGTTTGCATGTTTCTCCCCATCAACCCAAAACATGCACCGTAGGTACCTCCAGCTGAGGTCCTGACCAAACCGAAGCAAGAAGATCATGGAGATGGTCCCCGGGTGCAATAATGTGTGTGCTGCCCACTGCTCCTAATATATATATATATATATACATATAGGATGGGTTAAAATGCAGAGAAGAATTTCTCCAGTGTGAGATCAATAAAGTCACTTCTTCTTCTTCTTAAAATCAGAAAAACTGATCATTTTGTAGTGGTCTCTTATTTTTTTCCAGAGCTGTATTTGGTTTTAGGGTTTAGGGTCATTTGAGCAAGTATCTAAAACAAAAAAATAAAAAAGTCACATTCATAGGAACCTTTCCTGAATAACTTTAGAATAATCAGAACAAGTATAAGAGCACATAGACTAGTACACGAATATGGACCACTGTGGAACCTACCTGAACCACTGAGGGATTACACAGATATAAGACCACATGGAAATATACAAGAAAGTACTACGATTTAATGTTGAAAATCACATTCTATTGTCTAAATAAACTAGTGTTCAGTGTCAAGTCTGTTCCTTCTTGATCAAAATTTGAAATTTTAGTCACTTTAGTGACACTTTTTGATTTATGAACTTTTTGATTTATGAACTTTTTGATTTATGAACTTTATGACTGAGCAGCTACGCCTCATAGTAAGAAGGTCCAGGTTTTTCTGTGTGGAGTTTGCATGTTCTCCCTGTGTCTGGGTGGGTTTCGTTTGGACACTCTGGTTAACCCCTTCAACCCAAAACCTGCACAATGGATCAAATCCTCCAGCTAAGGCAGCCCTGACCAAGACCAGCTCGAGATCTGGAAATGGGTAATACAGGGGGTCCTTGGGTTACGACGTTGATCCGTTCTTAAGACGCGTCGTAACCCGAATTTCGTCGTAAGTCGGAATTTGATTTTGATCTTCCAACCAAAGCACCAATAACCTTTCCATCTGAATAATTAGATCACTACGCTGCTTGGTTATCACTGCCGCTTTCATAGGAGCAGATCAGAGCCCACATCAGGTACTTCCGCCCACATTGGGCACACACATGAGGCCGTCTTCTTCGCCCTACAACCACAACAGAGCGTATTCTTCCGCCGTGCGCCATTCGCCATTCGCGTTTGTTTACGTAGCTTACCACACTAAACCGCGTAAGACGGAATGACGCGTTTTTTTTTATTTTTTATGGGGGCGCGTTCATAACCACAAAAAGGCGTAAGTCGAGACCGTCGTAACCCGAGGACCCCCTGTATTTAAAAAAACATGGTAAAAGTAGAAATTCAAATTTCAACTGGACAAAGTTTATTTGGTTGAAGACGTTTCGCAGCTCATCTAAACTACTTCTTCAGAACTTCAGAACTGAAGAAGTAGCTTGGATGAGATGCGAGACGTCTTCAACCAAATAAACTTTGTCCAGTTGACAAATAGAATTTCTACTTTTACCATGGATTCTACCTGGACGACTGAGGGATTCTTCACATCAAAAAAACATTGAAATCTCTCCTTTTCTCAGTTCGAATCCTGCTACACAGGTCTTGCAGAATCGTTTTTGTAGATGGAAAGCAACAAGAAATTGGAGTCAGGAGGTCATAGATTCTTTCAGTTTGGACTATGACAAAGCGGTGCAAATCCTGTATGAGACGCACTTCTGTTTGGCCGTTACAATAACCGCCCCCCCGCCCTGTCGTCCCCCTCTCCTTCTCCCCTCATTCATCCATCACCAGGGTCTTATTCGACGCCGCCGCAGACTGTAGTGGCTCTTACCGCCGAAATCCTCCCTCTCGCGCTGATCCCGGACAGGTGCCGGGGTTTAGGAGCAGACCGGGCGCTCCCTGGTCCGGTCTGTGAAGTGAAACCCCGAAAGAGGAAGGGGTAGGGGGGGCAGGAGGGGGTCAGCTGTGAAGGGGACAGTTGTGGTGGACGGAGACCGGGAAAAAGCTTCAGCTGGTGCCTGCTTGGCGTCTCCTTGGGACGGTGCTTAGAAATGTGAGACTGGGGCGGACTTCACACATATGCACACGGTATTGTAGTACACAGAGTTATTGTACACAGTGTAGTACAGTATTAATGCCACAAAGGACGAGTTAGTATAATGCTGTTGTGTATCTACAAATTCAGTTCATTTCCTTTAACTACTCAAATATTAAACGAGCTGTATGTAAGATTTTGAAGTTGACCCCAAGTCCCCAGGTTAAAGGTCCCATGACATGGTACTTCTTGATGCTTTTATATGGCGCCTTAATGGTTCCCTAATACTGTAAATTAATCCTTCTCCAAAATCAAGCCTCAGTGCATAAGAGAGCCTCATGAAGACAGTCAGAGTCATTATGTCTCTGAAACACTTTATTCTGGGTGTTGTTGCTAGAATGCAAATGAGGAGGACAGAGACAGGCCAGTGCAGCGGGTGGGGGTGTGGCCAAATACGCCGCTGTTACCTGGATTAGCGGTGCGCTGTGCGCTGTCACCCACTTCTGTGTTTTAAGAGCGGAGGAAGATATGAGACGCTTTCCATTTTAAAAAAAACAAACACATTTCCACAGAAAATAAAATTAAACCACTGCTGTTTCAGAGGTTCGGAGGCTCGGATAAAGGACATCCGATCCTGGAAACACTCTTGCGTGTCTCCAGGCAAATAATAAAACGCATCTCGCATCCCGTAGCTCGTTTGCGGTCCAAACTCTCTGGGTGTGATTTCCAGAGACAGTGGGTAGACATGCAGACGGGGGGTGGAAACCTTTCCCCGTCATAAACTTCCCTTGTTCAGAATCTCGCTAAACAGGGTAGGGGAGCTCACATTAACGTTCAAAAACCTCAGTTCAAAGTCAGCTTTATTGTCAAAAACCACATCTATAGGTTGTACACACAGGATTTGAAATTGCAGCGCCCCCTAGGCCCACAGTGAACATAAAACATCTGATAAACAAGACAATAAACACCATGACTAAAACATCACATATACCTGCAGTAAAAGTACAGTAAACTTGTGTATGATACAAATAAGTAAAACACACAATGTGTAGCGTAATAAAGCTGAAATTGTGTCATTTAAGCAGCAGTATCATTGGGGGAGGGAGGGCAGGGAGAGAGTTCAGCATCCTGACAGCTTGGTGGATGAAGCTGTCTTTTAGTCTTAACCCAAACAGGCACAATAGGTCAAACGCTCCAGCTGAGGCAGTCCTGACCAAAGATGAGGAATGTGTTGACGTTGGATGGGTCAAATGCTACGGGGCAATAAAGTGTACGTTAATCTTGGGTACCAGAGACGTGCGGTCATCTGCATCCCTAAACTCTAGCACTGGTCCTGTGTAAAGTGTGAGCAGGTCAGTGTCGGGGCCGATATTTGGACTTTTCAGCGTATCGGCTCTTGGCCTTAACTCTTCAGTACCGTCTGATTATTTGACTTTGGTTGTGTGTTTTTTTAAGACAGGAAGTGGAGAAGCTGCTTGGATGAGCTGCAAAACCTTTTCTTTTCATCTATAATTTGAAGATCTCCCAAATCGCGCTCAGCGTAAACTCCACTTAACACCGAGGTCCATTATGTGTGATCAGAGTCGGGGTTACACGAACGAGCAGCTGTGGAGTATTTTCAGTTTTACGGCTTTGAGCGGCGTCCAGTCTGACCGCTGCTCATAACTACTGCCCCCTCCTCTTCCTCTCTTTCTTCTTTTGCCCCCACTCACCATCTCCTACCTTCTGTTTTCTCTCTCTTCTCCCCATCTGTCCCTTCACTCTTTTCTTTACTCCCTCTGTTCTCACACCAGCTCTTTTTTCTCTCCTGTCCCCTTGACTTTTCTCTCTTTCTCCTGTCTCTTGCTCGTTTCTCCTTTGTTCTTGTCTCCTTCGCTCCTGTCTCCTTTGCTCGTGTCTCCTCCTTCGCTCCTGTCTCCTCCTTTGCTCGTGTCTCCTTTGCTCGTGTCTCCTTTGCTCGTGTCTCCTTTGCTCCTGTCTCCTTTGCTCCTGTCTCCTTTGCTCCTGTCTCCTCCTTTGCTCCTGTCTCCTTTGCTCCTGTCTCCTCCTTTGCTCCTGTCTCCTCCTTTGCTCCTGTCTCCTTTGTTCTTGTCTCCTTCGCTCCTGTCTCCTCCTTTGCTCGTGTCTCCTTTGCTCGTGTCTCCTTTGCTCGTGTCTCCTTTGCTCCTGTCTCCTCCTTTGCTCCTGTCTCCTCCTTTGCTCGTGTCTCCTTTGCTCGTGTCTCCTCCTTTGCTCGTGTCTCCTCCTTTGCTCGTGTCTCCTCCTTTGCTCCTGTCTCCTCCTTTGCTCCTGTCTCCTCCTTTGCTCGTGTCTCCTCCTTTGCTCGTGTCTCCTCCTTTGCTCGTGTCTCCTCCTTTGCTCCTGTCTCCTCCTTTGCTCGTGTCTCCTCCTTTGCTCGTGTCTCTTTCTCTCCTGTCTCCTTCGCCCCTGTCTCCTGGTCGGGCTCATAAATCAATGCTCCTGTCTCCGGACGAGGACGCGGTGCCAAGTCCAAATCCACTTAAAGGACGACTGGCACCACACGCTCGACGGGCTGAAAGAGTCCTGGTCTAGTCCTGGTCTAGTCCTGGTCTAAATCCTTGTCTAGTCCTGGTCTAAATCCTTGTCTAGTCCTGGTCTAAATCCTGGTCTAGTCCTGGTCTAGTCCTTGTCTAGTCCTTGTCTAGTCCTGGCCTAGTCCTGGCCTAGTAGTCCAGGTCTAGTCCTGGTCTAGTCCTGGTCTAGTCCTGGTCTAGTAGTCCTGGTGTAGTCCTGGTCTAGACCTGGTCTAGTAATCCTGGTCTAATCCTGGTCTAGTCCTTGTCTAGTCCTTGTCTAGTCCTGGTCTAGTCGTCCTGGTCTAGTCCTGGTCTAGTCCTGGTCTAGTCCTGGTTTAGTCCTGTTTTAGTCTTGTTTTAGCACTGGTTAGTTTTGATTCAGACCTGGTTTAGTCCTGGTTTACTCCTGGTTTTAGAAGATTTTGGTCTTCTGGGTTTAATTATTCATTGTTTGTTATAATTTTCCGAGCTTTTAAAGATGCACTATGCAACTTTTCCACCTCCTTTTCTCCGTGGAGGTCATTGCTTTGCCTGGAATGTTCCGCAGTATGGCATTAAGTCATCTACGCTGCATTTATCCAATCACACAAACATTCTGACTATGTGTAGGCTCTCCACAGATCTGACCTATATAACGTGACCTTAACATGGCGTGCACCCGTTTGTCTCCGTGGAAATGGATACACTTAATGCCATACTACGGAACATTCTTGGCAAAGCAATAATACTTATTTGGGGGTTTTCAGATTGCAGAATGTTAAGATTTCTCCAGGTATTTAATGAGGCAACAACAGTATAATTATGATTTGTAATATTTTTATTATCAATATTAATTTTAGCGGCCACAATGTGCGCTAAAGGTGCATTGTGTAACTTTTCTGGTGGGGGTCCGACACGTTGCTTTGCTTAGAATGTTCCACAGTATGACATTAAACGGCTCTACCTTACATTTATTACATTTTATAGTTTTAAAGCTCAAAAAAGTTAGACAATGCACCTGTAAATATTATTGGCCTATAGCAGTGCTTCTCAAATACTTTTTGTGGCGCCCCCACCCCAGGAAGAAGAAAAAATTTCACTGAAAAAAAATAAAATAAACATCCTTATTTAAACTGTAAACATTTTGACCAACTTATTGCACCATTTGATAATGAAAATAAAATTAAACAAAAAATAAATAATATCAAATCCAAATCACTTCAGCAACAGGAACTCAGAAACACAATATATGAAGCACTTTAACGTATAAAACAATTTGTGCTGATTTATTCTTTTTTAAATCAAAATAAGGAACTCAGGATTAATGGCTACAATGAGCACGTTTTACAGTGCACAGTGCTCGCTGGTTTAATGAAGTGGCTTTCACAAAGCGGGATGATTGTTGGCGATATTCGGCACGTTTACGCTGAAAAAACTCCAGCGGCTTATCAGCGTGACTAGGGTGTAATGTCTTTAAATAACTGCGTGAAAAGTCCCTCAGTCGTCCAGGTAGAATCCATGATCAAAGGAGAAGTTCAATTTGTCAACTGGACAAAGTTTGTTTGGTTGAAAACGTTTCGCCGCTCATCCGAGAGGCTTCGTCAGCTCTGGTTATTGTACTGGTTAGACCCTGCTTATATCTTTTCCCTGGGGAAAAGAACTGGTTTGAGAGGGGAGTTAAAGAGGCTATTTTTGTCAAAAAAGAGAATCCGTCATTAAACAGAAATGGGGGAGTGAGACATAACTTGTCTCCCATTTATAATGCGATTCTTAGACCAGTCAAACAGAGCCAGGGCAGAGGGGTGGAGAGGGTCGTTAGACGTTGAATAGGGGGTCGAAACAGCCGTCAGAGTAATTTGAAAAACAAAGAGACAGATTAGGGGGATCGTTTTCAGAGCTTTTGTCATTGTAGGACGCGCCTCCCGGCAGCTAGATATAAGCAGGGTCTAACCAGTACAATAACCAGAGCTGACGAAGCCTCTCGGATGAGCGGCGAAACGTTTTCAACCAAACAAACTTTGTCCAGTTGACAAATTGAACTTCTCCTTTGATCACGTTTTTAAATAACGCCTTAATTTATTTGGCTTCATACTGTCCGCTGCCAACGTTTTTGGACCTAGTAAACAAACTGGTCTTTCCTCGTCTCCCACCGTAGTCACAGTGAAGCCGAACTCTAAATAGGCTTCGTCGTATTTCCTCAACTTAGCTTTCGGATGACTTTCTTTTGCATTATCTCCGTCTCTCTCCACATTTCTCTTCATCCCTGTTAGAAATTTGTCAATTTTCCTGAGGGGTTGTTTTCTACAATTCATTTGCTCAAAGCTAAAGACCCGTACACCCGCTCCACTGCCAACTACTGTTGTTGATGTATAATTACACTTAGTTCTAGTACAGTACGGCAAAAAAAACATGTTTCCCAGGATCACATGTGCCCCACTATTTGAGAAGCACTGGCCTATAGAAAGTTGCTTTATCTTATTGTCTGACAGTTGAAGTTTCGCCCGTGAGTCTGTAAACACCGACAAACCCACAAACTCACAAATCCGTCAGGGTCTGAGGGAAATCCATAGTTCTAATCTGGTCCAGTCTGAACCCGCAGCTGCTATTGATCTGCATCGACAACTCGGAAAAGTCCAGGTATCCAGTTGCTTTACTTTATGGATCTTTGTCATCCTCATCCTTCAAACGTGAGTGAGCTTTACTAGATACTTGGCAGCTGAGGTCTGCTCTGTCTGAAGATCTGTTACTCAACTTGGACTTTAATCTGAACTTTGTTGTAGCACAAACCGACCATAAAGGACTGATTTAGCTGGAACTACAACCGGCGAACAAACAAGTCCCTCTCAAATCACATTTCAGTCGTATACTAGTTTCGATACTAGTTTTGGTATCGATTAGTATCTGATTTTCTATACTTTTGGCAGCCCTAAGTTTAAACATGTTCGATATCTTCAGTTCCCACTATTGTAAACTATCTCTTCCTGGGAATCTCGTATTGAGTTTGCGAGTTTGAGGTTGTGACGGACATCTTGGTTTCCATTGTTGTGGGAGAGAATGCATAACTGGTTTATTACCGAGTTAGGCTGGGTCGGCACAGATCTGACCACGGAGATGCCATAGATGTTTAAATGAGCCAAAACTACATTTGAGAAAGAGTTTCCCAGACTTGGGCTTCCAGGCGCTGGTACAAAGTAATTGTCTTGGTGAACGGCAGGTATTTTCAAACCCAAAGCATCCAAAAGAGTGACATTTTTGAGTTTAAAAAATGTTTTCAGAAGACGGCCTCAGTGCACTTGATTACTTAAACAGGAGGTAATATGCAAAGTAGATTTTTTTTTAGCTTTCTACTGTGTTATAACATTGTGCCTTCATCAGAAACATGCCTGAAGAGGTTTTAGAGTCATCCACGCATGTTTCAGTAATCTAGCAATCTCTCCTGGGCCTTATTCGGACTAAAGCTTGATACAAAACTGTACACAGCAATTTGGAAAGCCAGTAGTTTTATTATCTGCACACTGTAATGTACAGCTCTGAAAAAAAAATAAGAGACCACTGCATTTTTTTCTGAAATCAGCATCTCTACATGTATTACAGCCATTCCATTCCAGCGTCTGTTGAATTCCAACACAAACACAAAGCTGAGCTACTTCAGTTCTTGCACCAGGAGTGGAATAAAGTCACCCAAGAACAACGTGAAAGACTGGGACTAAAGCAGGTCTAAACCAAGACTAAAGCAGGTCTAAACTAAGATTAAAGCAGGTCTAAACCAAGACTAAAGCAGGTCTAAACTAGGACTAAACCAGTTCTAAACCAAGACTAAACCAGGTCTAAACTAGGACTAAACCAGGTCTAAACCAGGACTGAACCAGGACTGAACCAGGACTAAACCAGGTCTAAAGTAGGACCCAAGAACAATGTGAAAGACTTGTGGAGAGCATGCCAAGACGCATGAAAGCTGTGATTAAAAATAAGGGTTATTGCACCAAATATTGATTTGTGAACTCTTCTTAAGTGTAAACATTAGTATTATGTTGTTTTAAAATGAATTTGATCTAGTTTCTTTGCATTGTTTGAGGTCTGAAAACATGGATCTTTTTTGTTATTTTGACCATTTGTCATTTTCTGCAAATAAATGCTCTAAACGATATTTTTATTTGGACTTTGGGGGAAATGTTGTCAGTAGTTTATAGACTCAAAACAAAAATGTTCCTTTTGCCCAAACACAAACCTATAAGTAGTAAAATCAGAAAAACTGATCATTTTGCAGTGGTCTGTATGGCTGTATAGAGCTCTGAAGGGGGAGCGACTTGAGCGGAGAGCAAATGGAGTGGGGGGCTCAGAGCGTCAAAAACAAAAGTGAAACTTAAAACATGTTTTCGTTGACCATAGAATTTCAACGAATTTTATGGAGATGATACAAAGTTGGAAAATGGTATTCCATGGAGATGCTTTGCCAGGAATGTTCCAGAGTACGGCATTAAACGTTTCTAGCTTGCATTTATTTATTCATTTATTCACGTATGTTTTTATTGCTCAAAAATACCTCGAAAAACATGCATTCTGACTGTCGGTGAAGTCGCTTCTCCACAGATCTGACCTTTTAAACTGGCCCGGAGGCATCATTCCAGGCAAAGCTATGGCATCGCCGTGGAGACAGTTGGCAGATCCTTCACCACCAAAATTACATAATGCACCTAAGGAGAATGAACTTTTTAGAGAAGAATGACTCCCCAAATCAATTCAAGAATCTCATGCATTTCAGAACATGTTTTTGAAGGTCTTAACTACAGGTTTAGCAGGGTTTTTGACTCTGTGTTTTCTAATTTTACCGTTTAAACTGCCATTTTGATTAGCTTCCGATTTTTTGTTTCCCACTGTAGCTTGTGTATTGCGCTCCTGTCACCGGGAGGTTGTTCTTTTCCTGGAACTTTCCTTAGTTTGACCTGTGACCTGTGGAGCTGCAGCCTGGAGGCAGGTTAGGAGCCTTCAGGAGAGAGGAGACGGGAAGCTCAGTAATGCAAACAGACACTGGACACAGCCTTGACCTGCCGCTGACCGCTGACCTCCTCCCCTCGTGATGGCAGCACTACCTGTCGGCCGCATCCATCACCTCCCGCTAAGGAGGCAGATTATGCAACCTCTCACTGCAGTGTGAAACGTTCGCTATGGGGAATAACATCTTTAATAAAATATAAGGATATACAACGTTATGTACGGAAGTCGACAGAGGACATATTCATAAGCAATATTTTTTCTTCCTTGTTATCCCGAGATAACGGATAATTAATTCGAGATCTCGAGAAAACAAAACGATTAATTGGCGATCTCGAGAAAGCAACTGAAACGTCTACCGCCACGTTGTGACAGGCTGACTTCGGGGCCATTTCTCATTCTGAATAGACGTGTTTTTGATCATTAAAATGTCTGGAATAATAATCGATCAGCTGATAAGGCAATATTTTGATCAGGGGTTGACACAGGGGGAGATTGCATTACATCTTTTAATTCGGGATAATTTCAAGATTAGTCCGCGGCACCTCCGTAGAAGACCCGGCTTCGTCTTTACCGACGGAGATACAGTGATCCAGCTGAGGTCGTAGAATTAGAATAGAATCACGGAATAATTTTTTGTTTTCTTGATCTCGAAATAACAGTTTTATTTTCTCGAGATCACAAATTGTGTCATTTCTTCGAGATCTCGAGTTAATTTTCTCATTAAGGTGGAAAATAATCATTACGAACATGGCCTCTGTCGGCTTCTGTAGTTGTGTTACCAGATATTATATTACAGTATTTTCTGATCTATGGTGTGATGTTTCCTTTGTTTTCATCCACCTGGTGATGCCATGTGGTAACATGGGAAGTTTTCCACTGTGTTTTTGAACTCCACATACCTTCATTAGAGTAATTTGGATGATTTCAGCCCTGGAATTGCCGATCTCGACTGAACTAAAGGGAAAGGTAGGTGTTAAAAGGTTGTATGGAGGATTTTTATTTTTTTTTGTTCCAAATTGTCAATGAAAGTTTAAAATGGCATTCTAGAGATGCAGCAGCCATTCAAAAAGAATGAAAATCCATTAACTGTGGACGTGGTGGGGCCAGATAAACATTAGCCAATAGATAACGAGGCTACCTCATTATCTATTGGCTGTTAGATTGTCACTCAACCTCCCTACATTTCTAGTGTAACTGACTCTCCGGCGCGCTGGGATTACGTGGTTTACGTTCTTCTCTCATGCATTCCACAGACGCAAGACGCCATTTACTCGACTAACGCAGCAGTTCTTAGCGGCTTTTTCCAGCTGTAGCTTCCTCACAGTTTGCACAGTTTGTTGCGATGGCAAACAAGAATCCGCTACCAGTTCGCCGCAAAAGATTCAATTTTTGAGGTCGCTGAAAGAAGAGAAGGGGAAAAGGGCCGAAGCCAAACTAAGGTGATTCTCGGAGATTCCTTCCAGCGATGGCGGCACTGAAGCAAAGGGTCTAAAGACTGACGCTAAATTACTTCTGGACAGGAAACTTCTGCTTATCATTTAAAAACGTACAATATAGTTACAGCAGCAACAGCGATTCTGAACATCTGAACACGCACCACCTACAAGAGCCATTCAAAAAGTTCTAAGACAAATGCCATAAATTAAAAATGAGTCGAACTAACTAGTTCAACAAAATGACTTTGAATCGTACCATTGATGACTTATAAACACATTTGACAAGTTTCGGCATTCTAGCTTTGTTATTCAAAGAGTTACGTTACATATTGCACAACCCACTTTTTTAACCCTCCAAAATGAGCCAATCTGAAGTCCGAGCAAACATTAAATTTCTAACAAAACTTCAGTGGAAACCTAAAGAAATTATTGAAGATTTGCACAATGTTTATGGATGTTTTTTCTCCTATTTCCGAAGTTGAAGGAACAAGATTTCAGTCCATACTTGAAGCGAAGAGGGAGGTTGTGACCTGGTTGCCTAGACAAGCTCCAGAATTCTATCGAGAAGGAATTTTTCGGTGGAAACATCGCTCGCAGAAGTGTATTGACTTAGGTGGATGTTATGTAGAAAAATAATTTTGTTACTTTCAAAAATAAAGTTGTTTTTTAATTTGTCTTAGAACTTTCTGAATGACCCTCGTATAAACAAACATCTTGTAGCGTAAGGAGAAGGCGTTTCTACTTAGAGACCTGTGGAGGAGGGGGTGGTTTCACGCATGAGCGACATTTGAAAAAGGACGAACAGTCGCTGGATTTCTCGTTCTTTGGAAAATCCTCTATATAACCTTTAACTTGAAAATTACCGCATCACGAGGTGGAACAGAGCATTTTGAGCTTTGGGGATGGAGCCAGACTAATAATATACAGTTACTGAAAACATGTGTGAATGAAACAAAGCCGAACTCCAGGTCTGGTTCTGATTTAAAAATATCAGGAAACTAACACGATGATATGCTACCAGATATTAAAAGGATTGACACTACTGACAGTACAGTGATAGATGGCGACAAATTGTTTAGTGCGTAATTTATTATAGAAAGTAGACATTAAATCTTTCCCATAATGCCTTTTGGGTAAATGGGTGTCATGGTTTTAAACTGATGAAATACTGCGTAGTCTTGTGAACGTTGGGAGGTTTTCATTTATAGATTCAAATAAGCAAGGAAATATATTTAATTTTTGTAAGTGGTACTAATTAAAGAAGTGGACTAAATGACCCATACTGTTCGGCTACAGTCAAATGAAGCTCACCGAGGCTAGCAGTGATAGGAATTTGGAATATATTAAAGGTCCCATGGCATGAAATTTTCACTTTCTGAGGTTTTTGAACGTTAATGTGAGCTCCCCTACCCTGTTTAGGCCCCCCTATCCTTTTCTGCGTTACAAAAAATCGGAGCTCAAACGGGCGATTTTGAACAAGGCACCTTATTGACGTCAGATCGAAAAAAGAAATGCAAATGCAGTTCCACCCCCATCTGTCTGTGCTCAGTGTCTCTGTAAATCACGCCCAGAGAGTTTGGACTGTGAATGCGCTAGGCAATGCGAAATGCGTTTTTTTATTTGCCTGGAGGCACGTCCGAGTGTTTCTAGGCTCGGAAGTCCTTTATCTGAGCCTCTGGACCTTTGAACAGCAGTGGTTTCATTTTATTTTCTGTGGAAATGTGTTTATTTTTTAATGGAACGCTTCAAATCTCTCCCCCGGTGCAAAAACAAGGAAATGGATCAGCTGTGAGCTACAGCGGAGAGCGGAGCATTTGGCCACGCCCCCACCCTCTACTATTGGCCAGCTCTTTTCTCCTCATTTGCATTCAAGCAACAACGCTCATTATGGAGTGTTCAGAGTGAGAAAAATTACTCTTTCTCATCTTATCTCTGTTTCTCATGCACTGAGTGTTGATTTTGAAGGATTCATTTACAGTATTAGGAAACCATTAAGGAGCCATATAAAAGCATCAAGAAGTATCATGTCATGGGACCTTTAAGATTATATTAGGAACAGGAATTTATTTCCAGATAAAATAACAAAATAAAAACACCAGGATCACGTAGAGCGGGTTAATACGAACATTTTCAGACCAAAATGATGAGCAGTTGCAAAGAGAGGGACGACAGTATTCCAGTGTAAGTCAGTAGGGATGTAACAATATCCAAATCTCTCGATACGATACTTTCACGATACACATTTCACCGTGCCATATTTATAGCAATATTTTGTGGAGGGTAACAAAATGACTAATATGGTACTTTTCTCTTGTCATAATCAAATAATTAAGATGTGAAAATGTTTTTCACAAAGTTATTTCGTCATGTAGCGTGGACTGAAACAAAGGGTCATGGTCTATGTAGTTCTGGTCTAGAAAGTTTAGTTTTTTAGCTGTTGCTTCACCATAACAATGAATTTAAGCAAAGAATCTTCCAATTCGATGTATTGTGATGGTCCACGATTATTATATTATCGTGAGACTTTGGACGATACCATATTACCATATTTCAATTGTTACATCCCGATAAATCAATTGAATCAATAGAGTCGATGAAGCCAGAAATGTGCCCATGCTCACTTCCTATTTGGAACGTGGCAGCTGGCGGGTTCGGTATCTCCGTTTACAGCAGGGGTGTCAAACTCATTTGGGTCCGGAGACCGTATCTTAACCGACTTTGATCCCAAAGGGGCCGGATCAGAAAACTCATGGCAAATATACCCCAAAAATAGCAATAAGTCCAAATATTCACAAATCTATTACAGACTGCTGCTTCTTCAGTCCCAGCAATAATTCATTTATCTTCTGTCTTCTCAATTCTCCGTTCAAGTTATTGTGTTGTTCGAAATGCCGTGTCTCGTAGTGGTATTTAAGATCCTTGAACACCGCCACACACAAATCTATTACAGAAGTCTTTTTTATTTGATGAACTCTTTCTTTTACAAAATATTATATTATGAACAGCCTGAAACTTCAAGAAAAATGCAATTTCAACACAAGCGACAGGTTTCCCCATTCACCTCCGTGAACAAATAGGAATTAGTACATTTTTCTTGGAAAATCCTGCACTCGGCGTCCACTTTTTCCATTTTTGACATTTTGCTGGAGGGTGTGATGGTCGACAGGCAAAACGATGGTCCTTTAAGAGCGTTTGGAAAGAGGCGAGTCTTCATTTGTGCTGCTGTGGTGGGAGGGGCCACGCACAGAGGCGCTGGAGACGCTACCAATGTTTTAATAGAAAGATAAAAGGAGAAATTCAATTTGTCAACTGGACAAAGTTTATTTTGTCAAACGTTTCGCAGCTCATCCGAGTTGCTTCGTCAGTTCTGGTTAGAGTGCTGAAGGACACTGCTTATATCTCGCTGCAGGGAGGAGCTAACTACAATGAAATTATTCTGAAACTATCACACCTCTTTGTTTTGAGTTTCTGTCTTTTGTTTTTCCAGTTTCTCTCTTTCTGGCGTCTAGTTTAGCATACCCACCTCTGGACCTGACCTGGCTAGCCCTATTGTTTCCTTTGTTTGATCATGGATTCTACCTGGACGACTGAGGGATTCTTCACACGTTTTAATAGAAAATTAAAATACAATTAAAATATTTTCATAGAAAATCAACCGAGGGCCAGATTAAAGGTCTTGGAGGGCCATATCTGGCCCCCGGGCCGCATGTTTGACACCCGCGGTTTACAGTCTATGGATGGAGCAGAGAATTTCAAGAAACTGGCAAGGCAAGTTTATAATTAAGGTTATAATTCGCACACAAAGTGATTTACAGAAAAAGACTTTAAAATCACAACAAGCGTAAAATAACCATCATGAAATTAGTTTTAAAACAGCGTTCCCGTTCATTCCGACTCGTCCGGACTGGCCTCAGCGTGTGTCCCGTTTGGTTGGAGATAATTGGAGCGTTTTCCTGGAGATCGGAGAAGACATGTTGCCAATCGGCGTCTTCTGCTTTAATTACAAACTCCTTTTAAGAGTGTTCCCAAAGTCTGTGTTTTGATTTCAAAGAGACGTGATCAACATTCACTTCAGGAGAGTTTTGATTCGAGATAATTTGTGTTTTCAGGGATGTCGGGAGTTGTTTGGTCTGAACAGCGTCTCTTTCTGTCTTTTATATCCCTTGCTGCTTTCTTTCTCTCATTCTCTCTCTCTTGATCTCTTTTCGCCTCTTTCTTTCCCAGTCTAATCTCTTTCTTATATATCTTATATATTCTCTCCCTCTATTTCATTATTCCTCCTCTTCTTGTTCTCTCTCTCCCACTTATCTCTCTCTTCCTCTGTCCTTTCTCTTCTTTTCTCAGAGGAAAGGGAGAAAGACTATCTCTCAACCTCTTCCTTATTCTTCCACGCCTCTTTTCTCTCACCTCTTTCACTCTCCTCTTTCCCCTCTCTCACTCTTTCTCGCTCTCTCCCTCTCTATCTCTCAACCTCTTCCTTGTTTCCATCTTACCCCAGTCCCCCTCTCTCTTTGCTCTTTCTCTATCCCTTCTCTTTCCTATCTCTCTACTCTCTTCCTCCCCTGTTTTTCTTTCCTCTCACTCTTCTTTTCCCTCTCTCTCACTTTCTCTCTTCTCTTCCTCCCTTTCTCCACTTCTCCCTGCCTCCTTTCCTCTCTCTCTCTCCCCTCTTTCCACACTGAACTCTCCCCCTCTTTCTCCTCTCTACTACCTCTCTCTCCCTCTCCCCTTTTCTCTCCTCTCTTCCTCCCCTGTCTTTCTCTCCTCTCATTCTCTTTTCTCTTTCCCCTCTCTTCTCTTCCTCCCTTTCCCTGCTTCTCCCTGCTTCCTTTCACTCTCTCTCTCCCCTCTTTCCTCACTGTACCCTCTCTTTCTCTCTTTCTCCTCTTTCTCCTCTCTCTACTACCTCCTCTCCCCTTTTCTCTCCTCTCTTCCTCCCCTGTTTTTCTCTACTCATTCTCTTCTTTTCCCTCTCTTTCCCCTCTCTTCTCTTCCTCCCTTTCCCCACTTCTCCCTGCTTCCTTTCACTTTCTCTCTCTCCTCTTTCCTCACTGCACAATCCCTCCCTCTCTGTCTCCTTTTCTCTCCTCTCCCCTCCCTTTTCTTCTTCTTTTCCCTCCCTCCCTCCCTATTTCTCCCTCTGTCTTTACTCACACTCTCTTCTTTCTCTCTTCCTCCCTCCCCCTCTCCATCTCGCCATGTCTTCTTTCACTCCGTCTCCTCCCTCTCTCTCTTCCACCTTCCCTCTCTTTTTTCTCCTTTCTCCTCCCCCTCTCCCTCTGTTTCTCTGTACAAACCCTCTGAGTAGCTCCGGCCTGATTAACATCCAGACTCTATCGATAACTGTCATTTTCTATCAATAACTCACTATATCTGACCACATTGTCCCCGCTAGATCAATAAATAAAACCAAATAAAATAAATAAAATGGAAAAAACACCCTTTGTCGTTTAAAAAGTCCAGTTTTTCCTCGTGTCTTGGTGTACGCACGGTTTGTTCTTTTCACAATTTACAAAACTGTTACACCCAAACTGTCCTGGCTTTACTTCAGTTTTATTTCCTTTCATAGACACAAACCATTTTTTGGCAGCAGAGACACAGAATCTATTGTATTTTGTGAAATTTTGTGAAGTTTTGGACCAAAAATTCCTGTTGTGTCAAACATGAAGCTGGATGGCACTGAAGACTGAAGTAAAACGTGAATGACTTGTATTAAAAACGTAATTAAAAGCAGATAAATTTGTATTTCAGTTTGGCATTTCATGTACTAGTATCTCCATGGAGACGCAGGTGACACTACTAGGCCAGGTCTGTGGAGTGGCGACCCTGCTCACTAGAGAATGCATCTTTATCACCATAAAAAATAAATACTATACTATACGGAGGTGTATGTACAGTATATCGCCACACATACTGTAGCCAGGTGACGGTATAGACTTATACTTAGACAAACTTTATTATCGCTCCACAAAGGAAATTATTTGTATACCTCCCCCCGAAAAGTTATATAGAGCATCTTTACATTACTTAGTTGTGGAATTTGCACCATTTTCTAACCAGGGCTGCATAATTTTAGAAAAAAAATATGATTATGATTTGCAAATAATGTTTAAACCAGGGGTGTCAAACTCATTTTGGTCCGGGGGCCGTGTCCAACTTAACATGATTTCGATACTCAATACCAATTCCAATACCAATACCATGGTGATAATAAACCCCGTTTTAGTTTTTTGTTTTTTTTGTCAATATGATGTGATTCTCAACAAGCGCAACTTTTGATCCCAAAGGGGCCGGATCAGAAAACTCATGGCAAATATACCCCAAAAATAACAATAAGTCCAAATATTTGTGCAGAGAAACACAAATCTATTACAGAAGTCTTTTTATTTGACAAACTCTTTCTTTTACAAAATATTATAATATTATGAACAACCTGAAACTTTAAGAAAAATGCAATTTCAACACAAGCATACAGGTTTCCCATTCACCTCCGGGAACAAATAGGAATTAGTAAATTTTTCTTGGAAAATCCTGCACTCGGCGTCCACTTTTCTCATTTTTGACATTTTGCTGATGAGGGCGTCACGCTCAACAGTCAAAACGATGGTCCTTTAAGAGCGTTTGGAAAGAGGCGAGTCTTCATTTGTGCTGCTCTGGTGGGAGGGGCCACGTACAGAGGCGCTGGAGACGCTGCTATGCTAAACTGCGCAGAAAAGAGGCGCAGAAAATTACCAATATTATAAAAGAAAATTATAATATAATTAAAATATTTTAATAGAAAATCAGCCGAGGGCCAGATTAAAGGTCTTTGAGGACCCAATTTGGCCCCTGGGCTGCATG
Source organism: Paratrypauchen microcephalus (assembly GCA_036785185.1). Lineage (NCBI taxonomy): Eukaryota > Metazoa > Chordata > Actinopteri > Gobiiformes > Gobiidae > Paratrypauchen > Paratrypauchen microcephalus. The sequence goes on from JAVJIX010000179.1 coordinate 301,439, forward strand.
TTTGACACCCTTGGTTTAAAGGATTCATTTTAAACAACAGAAATATAAAAGAGAAAGAATGTACTACAATTTAATGTTGAAAATCCCATTCTGTTGTCTAAATAAAGTGTTTTTAATGATCACCGCGGTATCAGAATCAGTATTGAGTATCGAGTCTATTCTTTAGTATCGAAATCATGACCAGGCCCGTTGACAGAATTTTGGGGGCCCACGGCAAGAAGTCACACATGCCCCCCCCCCCCCCCCCCAATATAAATGAATAGGAAGAAGTAGAGCTGGGCGATATGGCCTAAAAATAAAATCTCAGATTTTTTTTTTTAAATCCGATTTCCGATTTTAATCGATTTTTTCTGCCCTACTCAAAAACAAATAACAGATGACAGACAAATGGCTCAAAACAATGCAACGTTCTCTTATAAAACAAATACATTACATCTAGCATCAATTAAACTGTTATTGTATATATATATATATATATATATATATATATATATATATATATATAATTTCATTTATTTCATTCGTTAAAGCAAAACAAAAATAACAGATGCAACACAATTGCATCTATACAATTATAACTTAAATATGAATGAAAAGGGAACAGAAAGAAGCATGCCCCTTATCAACTCAAAATTATATTTTAACAAAATATATATAACAATAATAACATAGTTGTACAACTATCTTTCTTTTATAAAGAAGCATTTTATGAAGCTAAATTATTCCCTGATTGTGGGGAAAGGTGGACTGGAGTGTTTGAAAATGTTTTAGGGACTGGACGGTGGATATTTTCATTCCGTTCACACTTCTGCACTTCTCCCATTCCGCTGCGTGCAAAAGCTTTTGAACAGACTTTACAGCGAGCACTCGTTTGTTCTAAGTCCGACGCAAGAAAACTGAACCAGTTCCATATAACAGATGTAAACACCTTTGTTTGGTACAAGCTCCAGCTTTAGCTCACTCGGTAGCCGCGCTAGCTCTTACAATGTTTGGGTACGCCCCGCTAACTTACCCGTGTAAAACGTGGCCGCGCATTAGTTCCGCTCGCGTGCAAAAAATAATTTAAAAATCGATTTTCATAAAAACACATCGTCCTGAACTGTAAAGTCGATTTAATCGATTAATCGCGCAGGTCTAGGAAGAAGGTTCAATAACCAGGGCTGCATAATTTTAGAAAAAATATGATTATGATTTGTAAATAATGTTTAAAACTTCATTTTAAACAACTCTAGGAATATAAAATAAAAGGGAAAGATAGTACTGCAATTGAATGTTGAAAATCACATTCTTTTGTCTAAATAAAGACTTGACCAGGCCCGTCGACAGAAATGTGTGGGCCCGCGGCAAGAAGTCTCACATGGGCCCCCCTAATATAAACGAATAGGAAAAGGGTTCAATTTTGGGTTCCTAAAATCCTGGGGCTCCTCGTCTATGGCCCTGAGCGCGACGGTACTTTCTCCGAGTTACTTCCTGGTTCGTAGCGTTGCCCGCGGTGGTTTCAAACGCACTCTCGGCTGAACTTCTCGCTCCTCTCCGGCTCTTTGAAGACGAGAGGCGTATTGTCGGGATGATGGATCGCTCTGTGTGTTTCCTGTCAGAGGAGTTGGCATCGCAGATCTCATTTCACACACTTTCAATAGTTCCTTTAGACCTGAGCACAGAGGCGGCCTTTAAGAACAAAACGAGCCGAGCCATTCAAGTGGTGCCAAAAGTGAAGCCTGCGAGGAAGCGTTTTCAGGGCATCCACACAGACACGGCCTCAGTCATTAAGTCTGATCATCGTCAGCCCTTTTGTTGTTTCCGTGACGATATTACACATAAAAAAAAAGTGACTTCAAAAGACTTTAGGTCACGAGTTCAGATGAAGAGAAGGTTCTATGGAGAAGAGAGAGAAGACAGAAAGAGAGACAGAAAAGGATCTAGTTAATTAAGACACAGCCTCGGTCGTTAAGTCTGATAATAGTTGGTGCTTTTGCCGTTTCCGTGACGATATTACACATAAAAAAAGTGACTTCAAAAGACTTTAGGTCACGAGTTCAAATGTTTGTATTTGAGTAAATGGAGAGATTGTTCGAGGGAAGAGAAGGAAAGAAGAGAGAGAAGGAAGGAAGGGGGGGGTAGAGAGTGAAAGATAGAGTGTGGAGAAATAAAGGCAAGAGAGGAAAGAGAAAAGAGGGAGAAATAAAAGAGAGGAGAGAGGGAAAGAGAGAAGGGAGAGAGGTAAGATAGAATGGAGAGAGAGAAAGAAACAGAAGGGAGAAGTAAAAGAAAGGGAGTGAGAATTGAGAGACTAGAGAGTGAAAGAGACAGGAGGGAGAAATAAAGGAGAGAGGTGAGATAGAATGGAGGGCGAGAGAAACAGAAGAAATAGAAGAAAGGTAGAGTGAGAACTGAGAGAATAGAGTGAAAGAGAGACAGAAGGGAAAAATAAAGGAGAGAGGGAAAGGAAATGGAAAAGGGAGAGAGTGAGAGAAGGGCCAGTTAAAGGAGAGAGAGAGGAAAGGAGAGAGAAAGTGATAGAAGGGAGAAGTAAAGGAGTCAGAGAAAGAGAAAGAAGAAAGGTAGAGTGAGAACTGAGAGAAAGAAAGAGACAGAAGGGAGAAATGGAAGAAAGGTAGAGTGAGAATTGAGAGAATAGAGAGTGAAAGAGAGAAGGGAGAAATAAAGGAGAGAGAGGTGAGAGAGTGGAGAGAGGGAGAGACAAGGGAGAAGTAAAAGAAAGGGAGGGTGAGAACTGAGAAAATAGAGAGAAGGGAGGGAGAAACAAAGAAGAGAGATACAAACGGGAGAAATAAAAGGAGAGAGGTGAGACAGAATGGGGAAATGAAGGAGAGCGGGAAAGGAGAGAGAAAAGGGAGAGTGAGAGAAGGGCCAGTTAAAGGGGAGAGGAGAGAGAAAGTGATAGAAGGGAGAAGTAAAGGAGTCAGAGAGAGAGAAAGAGAGAAAGGTAGAGTGAGAACTGAGAGAACAGAGGAAGAAAGAGTGAGAATTGAGGGAATAGAGAGTGAAAGAGAGAGACAGAAGGGAGAAATGAAGGAGAGAGAGAGGGAGAGATATAAAAGGGAGAAATAAAAGTGAGAGGGAAAGGGAAGGGAGAGAGGTAAGATAGAATAGAGAAAGAGAGAGAAAGAGAGGGACAGAATGGAGAAATGAAGGAGAGAGGGAAAGGAGAGAGTGAGAGAAGGGCCAGTGAAAGGAGAGGGAGGAGAGGAGAGAGAAAGTGATAGAAGGGAGAAGTAAAGGAGTCAGAGAGAAGGAAGAAAGTTAGAGTGAGAACTGAGAGCAGAGCAAGAAAGAGACAGAAGGGAGAAGTAAAAGAAAGGGAGAGTGAGAATTGAGAGAAAAGAGAGGGTGAAAGAGAGAGACAGGAGGGAGAAATAAAAGGAGAGAGAGGCGAGAGTGGAGAGGGAGAAAGAAAGAAAGAAGGGAGAAATTAAAGTAAGAAAGAGAATAGAGAGGGGGAAAGGAAGAGGAGAGAGGAAGGAGAGAGCAGATACAAAAGGGAGAAATAAGAGAGAGAAGAGAGGAGGTGAAATAGAGTAGAGAGACAGAAAGGAGAAGTAAAAGAAAGGGAGAGTGAGAATTGAGAGAAGAGAGGGTGAGAAAGAGAGAGTGAAGGGGAAAAGAAAGGAGACGGAAAGGAGAGAGAAAAGAGAGAGTGAGCCAGTTAAAGGAGAGAGGAGAGGAGAGAGAGACAGAAGGCAGAAGTAAAGGAGTGAGGGAAAGAGAGAGAGAGAGAGAGCGAAGGGAAAGAGAGAGAGAACAGAAAGAGAAAGAGGAGGAATAGAGAGAAGCAGGGTAAGAGCAGGCCGAAAGGATGGAAGGAGAGGAGAGGAAAACTTCAAAACCAGGGAAAGCAGCAGAAAAAATCCACGATAAAAGCAAAGGTAAAATCAGGTAAAGCAATCACATCTCCACGGAGACGAGAAGACCAGAAAAGTTACATAGTGCACCTTTAAGCTAAATAAACTGAACTGCACCACGAGAGACTTTCAGACCCGTGTGAGGTGTGAACCGACCGGCGCTGCTGCGGTGCCGACATAATTACGACATACTTTGTGCTGTCATTAGTGTAATCAGTCAAGACCCAACACGTCTGATCGGAGTACAGGAGCGAGCGCCTCGTCCTCCGTCCCCTTTAATGAACTCTACGGCTCTACTCCAAGCTCCTCGCCAGCCGAACCCCGTGTGACCTCAGGACGGAGACAAACGAGCGGCTTCTGAAGCGGCGGCTGCTTTTGTGCGGAAAGTTTGTAACCCGGTTCATCCAGGGCATTAGGAAGAACAGATTAGTGCGTTTTAAAGGTGTAATATGAAACCTTCTGGTTGAAGATTCGCCACCTGCTTGTCTCCACTGAGATACGTTATTTGCCTGGAATGTCCCGTAGTGCAGCATTTTCATTGAGGTATTTTTATCGCATTGTTATCAAAGTCAAAGTCAACTTTATTGTCAATTCTTGCATGTGTTCGACATACAGAGAATCGAAATTCTGTTTCTCTCTGGACAAGTGCAAAAAAGAGTGTACAAAATACAATATAAAGACTAGGGATGCACCCATGTGGAAATTTTAGCCGATACCGATATCCGATATTAATGTTGCTGTTATCAGCCGAAACCGATATTAGCCGATACTGATATTTATTTATTTTTATTTCTGAGATAATATTTTATACAAAACTGAAAATCATGCAAAATTATTATTATTTGTTTTCCAATTTCAATTTTTTTTATAGTGTAACTGGAACTAGACCAGGACCGGACCAGGACCAGACCAGGACTAGACCAGGAGTAAACGAGGTCTAAACCTGGACTGGACCAGGACTAAACCTGGAGTAAACCAGGACTGGACCAGGTCTAGACCAGGATTAAACCACCGCGTGTGGCTCTTTGCCTGGTTTCGTGCGGCTCTTGCGTTCGTTCATGTCGAGGTTTGATGTGGGGCGAGGAGGAGGCACGGTTTGGACACGGGTCTCGTGCTCGCAGCCCTGCGCCGGTCATGCTGCGCTATCACGGATTTGAGCACGATGAGCGCACGTGTCCACACGCACACTTCTTGGCCCCCCCCCCCACACTTCACTATTAATACATTTTGTTGAAAATCTACGAAAGTTTGAGTGTTTAAACGAGAGAGAAATGTGAAAAAAGTTAATTCGAGGGATTACTGTACTGACAAATATCGGTCGTTAATATCAGCCCACTTTCGGGCCGATACCGATATGTTAAAATTTGGCAATATCAGCCGATGTTAATGCCGATATATCGTGCATCCCTAATAAAGACAATATAAAAACTACAGTGTGCATCAAAATGTGCAATAGAATGTGCATTGAAAAATAAAGATAAAAATCCATCCATCCATTTTCTTCTTATCCGGCGCCATGTCGCAAGGGCAACAGTCTAAACAGGGACTCCCAGACTTCCTTCACCCCGGACACTTCCTCCAGCACCTCCGTCGGGAACCCCAAGGCGTTCCCAGGCCAGCCGGGAGACAGAGTCCCTCCGACGTGTGCTGGGTCCTGAGTTGGGTTCGCTGTCGCATTGTTATTGTTTTGCGAATTTTGACTTTGCAAGGTTCATTTACCTTAAAGCCAACGTTTTAGCCAAAAACAGAACAAAATAATACTGTTTTTGTTTTGTTTTTTTTTGTTTATTGCTCTGAAAATTTTGAAAGCCTTGTGTCCTTATTTAGAGGAAGATTGCATCTCCACAAACCTGACTTTAATTTCACCTCTTACTTCTTGTTTCCATGGAATCGGGCGAGTGAAGTGCCACTTCTAGAAACATGCTAGTTATTGTGGTTACTGTAGCTTTAAAAGCGAAGTTTTAAAGAGCCGGTATACCGCTTCATACCAAATACCGGTGTGTGTGTTTTTTTTAATGATATGGATTTTTTCATATATCCCAATCCTGGTGAGTTTTTGCGTACAAAACATCGGGAACACAGAGCGGCGGAACGTGGCGCTGCGGGACATTGTTTGAGAGGGGGACTGTTTTGCAGTGGCGCGAGAGCGGTGGAAGCTCAGTGTGTGTTGAGCGGTGAACAACATGGACGGAGAAAATGTTAGACACAGAGGAACTTATACCGAAAAGAGGAGCCGTATCAGGTGTGCGGAAGAACTTCGGCTTTAAACAATCTGACGCCGATCAAACAACCGTATTCTGTAAATGTCGTCAGGCTAAAGTTGGAGGCGACACGAGCGATCTGCTTCACCACCTCCGTTACAAACACGTCCTGGAATATGAAGAATGCACGAAACTAAGATCTGCGCCCTCTTCCACGTCTGCAGGGAACGTTCAAGTTGGCGCCGCGACACAAAACGTCACTCAAAGACGCGTTTGCTAAGGGGACCGCCTACGACAAGGAAAGCAAACGGTAGACCGATATTACCAACGCTGTTACTGTCGACTTCGCCAAAGACATGGTACCAAAAACACTCAAATACCGTGACACCGATGTAATTTTTAAAAATACCGTGATATCAATTTTTGGTCATACTCTATTTGTGGTGTTTTAAATGGTTGACTACTATGGTAACAGCCCTAATTTGGATACTTCCTAAAAGTCCTTCATCTCTTGTCTTCTCTTGTGTCTCGTGTTGACTTTGCCAAAGGCTCCTGATCTGAAGCGTTGCCAGGTCTGTCCTCGTGTGCTGACTCCTCACAGGGACACTGGGGCTGTGCCAGAGAGACGCTCCTCTGAATTTTGATCTTCAGCGTGGACGGCCCCTGCTCCACAGTTCCTGGAGCTGCAGCAGGTCTGGTGCCTCGTCTCTGGACCGGGGCCAGATCTGACTGTCCTCCACACCGGGAACTCTCCGTGGCAGCCCGGTCCTTCGTCTTAACCTTGATCGAGATTAAGAAAAGATATCCGTGATCAAATATTAGACTGTTGCCATAGCGATTAACAAAACGTAATATCTTTTGAATGAGGAAAAGAACTGAAAATGTTGCATATAACTCTGGATAAACAAATATAATAAATTACTGCAAGAATTTCAAAAGATAAGGTTTCTTCCAATCCTTAGTACAGCCATACCTCACCTTACGAAATTAATTCATTCCAGAAGTGGTTTCGTAACGTGATTTTTTTCGTAAGTAGAGTCGCAATGGGGGATTTGGGCGGCTGCGAAGCCGAGCGCGCATTATTTGAATTTTTGAGATTTCGCGTTTCGTAACTTGAATTTTCTTATGTATTCAGAGATGAAAATTTTACGTAAAGGCGTATCGTAACTTGGATTATTGGGTCTTTCATAAGGTGAGGTATGACTGTACATGCTTATAAAGTCCTCCAGGCTTTGACTAAAAAACCCAAAATGTTCAAAACTGGTCAAAAATTTAGGAAAAAACAGATTTAATTTGTATTTAAAAGAGTAAAATCATCTATAAAACATGAAGAAAATGTAACTGCACTTTATAATTTATCTATTTTTAGGAATGTCTGCCTCTACTTCAGTTTTCAAACAATTTCATTGATTTCTGATCTGCTCCCTTGCCCCACCCTTCTGTTTGTCGCCAAAGAAAAAACACTGTATGTGACCTGTCCAGTTGTTTTTCTGTCATTACATGTTGTGAATAATTGTCATTGATTGTAATTGCGTCTTTTCCACTCTGTATCTCCGAGTCGGCGGCGCTTGGCCGCTCCCCTAGCCGCTCTATCACTGTCCTGCCTGGTTAGGGTTAGGGTTAGCGGGGAAACGAAATGTCGAATTTACTCTATGTACATGTACATGTGTTTTTTCGACAATAAAGCAAACTATGAACTAAAATACTGTATGTCATACCTTGGTTGAGATGAAGCAAAGGTCTTTATGGTTTTCAGAATGGCGGACGGTTATAGAACTTTTGCCATAACCATTAACAATTTAAACAACAACTCGCATATTGTCTAGAAAACAAATGCAATAAAGAATTTTAGAAGTATGTTTATAAGGGTCTCCAGGCTAAAAGAACTCAAAATGTTCAAAACTGGTGCAAAAATTTAGGAAAAAATTTATTTCATTTTTATTTAAAAGTGTAAAACTATCCAAAAAACGTGAAAAAGTATCTACACATTACTGCAACACATTATAATCTATGTCTTACTTTGGATTTTCTGACAGACGTTCGGTGAATCTTTGAAAATCTGCTTAAAGAAGGTTAAATGAAAGCTTAAAGGTGCATTGTGTAACTTTTCTTGTTGTTGCCTTGTCCGGAATGTTTCACAGTATGGCATTAAACGTTTCTATCTTCATGGAGACCAAACCAGTCCAAGTTACAGGTCAGATCTGTGGAGAATCCCTGTTTTTCTAGGTATTTTTGAGCTATAAAACCACCTGCAATTGAATAAATGTTAAGTAGAGCTGTTTAATGTCACACTGTGGAACATTCCAAGCAAAGCAATGACATCTCCATAGAAGTGAGAACAAAACATTCACTTTTTATTGTGTAATGTAGTCAGACAGAGCTTTGAGACCGCTATAAATTGCTTCATAGTTCTTCAAGTACAGCTCCGTTGGTTCACAGTTGGGGAACAGTTTTGTTTATTGTCCAGAACCTGGTCCAGTTCATAAAAATCTTTTCATTTTCTTGACATTTTGGACTTTTCAGAAATTATTATCAACCCTTTACACAATCGACCAAGAGTCCAAGTTGGATCTGTGTTGTAGTTTGTGGAAATTCTCAGCCTTGAGCACTTTTCTGTACAGCTGTTCATAGACCTCCAGTTACAGATGCTGTCGATACTAAAACTAATATCGAAACGAGATCGACAGAAATTAACTTTTCCTGAATGTCTTTAGAATGATCTTGAGTTAAGTATAAGAGCACATAGACTAGTATACGACCTGGTTTAGATCTGGTTTACACCTGGTTTAGATCTGGTTTACACCTGGCTAACAACTGGTTTACACCTGGCTAACAACTGGTTTACACCTGGTTTACACCTGGTTTACACCTGGTTTAGACCTGGTTTAGACCTGGTTTAGACCTGGCTAACAACTGGCTAACAACTGGTTTAGACCTGGTTTAGACCTGGTTAACAACTGGTTTACACCTGGTTTACACCTGGTTTACACCTGGTTTAGACCTGGTTTAGACCTGGCTAACAACTGGTTTACACCTGGTTTAGACCTGGTTTACACCTGGCTTACACCTGGTTTACACTTGGTTTACACTTGGTTTACACCTGGTTTAGACCTGGTTTACACTTGGTTTAGACCTGGTTTACACCTAGTTTAGACCTAGTTTAGACCTAGTTTAGACCTGGTTTAGACCTGGTTTAGACCTGGTTTAGACCTGGTTTAGGCCTGGACCACTGAGGGATTACACATATATAAAAAAAAACACTTGGGAATTTAAAAGAAATACTATAATTTAATGTTGAAAATTACATTCTATTGTATAAATAAAGCATTTTTTTTTAAATTATTGTCATTGTGGTATCAGAATCTGTATTGAGTATCAAGAAATCAAGTTTGAAATTTTACTATGGCGACAACATGAGAGCTTTGACCCCTCCAAAACACTGGACTTCATTGTGGTCAGTAGTTATTGAATGGACGCTAAGAGCAAACCACAAAGGCTGCAGTTTTTTTTGTAGTTCCACAGTTTCTTCAACAAAACCTCCATTCTTATTCTGCGTAAAAACTGCAAACCCTTTGTCAATTCTCCTGGACGTGTTTAAAAAATGTGAACTTTGAACAAAATCCTGTTATTAACGATATTGGGCTATGTTCTGATCTGTATTTGAATGTTTCCTCATCACAAACAGAACTGGAGTTGTGTTTTGTTTCATTTAACGCACAAAACAAACCCTGCAGCTTTAGGCCAGGTTTATTCTCAAACAGAAAACACACTGTTCCACCTTGTGATGTCATGTGGTAATACAGGAAGTGCTTAAATTTTGTCCTTTTGGCCTTACTTCCGCTTTAGGCCTGGTTAATCCTGGTTGAGTTCTGGCTTAGTCCTGGTTCCGTCCTGGTTTAGTCCCGGTTTAGTCTCCATTTTGTCCTTATTCAGCCCTGGTTCAGTGCTGGTTTAGTTCTGCTTTTGTCCCGGTTCAGTCCTGGTTTAGTCCTGGTTTAGTCCTGATTAAGCCCCGGTTCAGTCCTGGTTCAGTGCTGGTTAAGCCCTGGTTTAGTCCTGGTTTAGTCTCCGTTTAGTCCTGATTAAGCCCTGGTTCAGTGCTGGTTTAGTTCTACTTTAGTCCTGGTTCAGTCCTGGTTCAGTCCTGGTTAAGTGCTGGTTCAGTCCCGGTTCAGTCCCGGTTTAGTCCCAGTTCAGTCCTGGATTAGTCCCGGTTTAATCTCCGTTAGTCCTGATTAAGCCCCGGTTAAGTCCTGGTTTAGTCCTGGTTTAGTCTCTGTTTAGTCCTGATTAAGCCCTGGTTCAGTGCTGGTTTAGTTCTACTTTAGTCCTGGTTCAGTCCTGGTTCAGTCCTGGTTCAGTCCTGGTTTAGTCCTGATTAAGCCCTGGTTCAGTGCTGGTTCAGTCCTGGTTCAGTCCTGGTTCAGTCCTGGTTCAGTCCTGGTTCAGTCCTGGTTCAGTGCTGGTTTAGTCCTGCTTTAGTCCCGGTTCAGTCCTGGTTTAGTCCCGGTTTATTCCCGGTTCAGTCCTGGTTCAGTACTGGTTTAGTGTCCCGGTTTAGTCCTGGTTAAGCCTGGAAAAGTCTTACGCAAAAGAATTCAAAAATATTCACAGGAAGTGCTTAATTTTGCGTAATATCGGACCTTTAAAACAAACAGTATAGAAATTTACACACATAAAAATCTCAGATAATTAAAATATCATGAAAAAGTTCTATATTTTTCATTTCAGAAATTCAGACCCATATATTATATAGATTGTGACGCATAAATATAGAACTTTTTCATGATTTTTCTGAGATGGATCTACAACCGTCAATGCATCTTCTGTTGGTGCCTCCTCAGAAGTTTGACCCTCCGTACGGCCGCCGGACTCGGACACAGCGGTCTTCATTGTGGTCAGAAGTTAATGATCGTACCCTGCGTTTTTGGCCTCTTTGGGTTCCGCTCTTGTGTGTTTATAGGGGCAGGAAGTGGTCGCCTCAGAATGGACATAACTTCCAGGTCAGTGAGCGGAAGGTCAGAGGGCTCGGAGGGGTCAGCGCGGCGGTAAATCTGATGACTGGGCAGGTTTTTGACGAGGTGTGGTGCAGATGTTTGGACAGATGCTCGCGGCACGTGTGTTCATGTGAATGTTTGAACGGCAATCGTGGGTTTAGGTTTCGTTGGACATAATGAAAGGCCTGGAAAGCCTCATGCAAAATGTCTGTTTAGTCCTGGTTCAGTCCTGGTTCAGTCTTGGTTTAGTCCTGGCTTAGTCCTGGTTCAGTCCCGGTTCAGTCTCGATTTAGTCCTGGTTCAGTCCTGGTTCAGTCCTGGTTCAGTCCTGGTTAAGCCCTGGTTCAGTCCTGGTTAAGCCCTGGTTCAGTGCTGGTTTAGTTCTGCTTTAGTCGTGGTTCAGTCCTGGTTTAGTCCTGGTTTAGTTTCCGTTTAGTCCTGGTTCAGTCCTGGTTCAGTCCTGGTTCAGTCCTGGTTCAGTCCCGGTTCAGTCTCGATTTAGTCCTGGTTCAGTCCTGGTTAAGCCCTGGTTCAGTCCTGGTTAAGCCCTGGTTCAGTCCTGGTTAAGCCCTGGTTCAGTGCTGGTTTAGTTCTGCTTTAGTCGTGGTTCAGTCCTGGTTTAGTCCTGGTTTAGTTTCCGTTTAGTCCTGGTTCAGTCCTGGTTCAGTCCTGGTTCAGTCCCGGTTCAGTCCCGGTTCAGTCCCGGTTTAGTCCCAGTTCAGTCCTGGATTAGTCCCGGTTTAGTCCCAGTTCAGTCCTGGATTAGTCCCGGTTTAATCTCCGTTAGTCCTGATTAAGCCCTTGTTCAGTGCTGGTTTAGTTCTGCTTTAGTCCTGGTTCAGTCCCCGTTCAGTCCCCGTTCAGTCCCCGTTCAGTCCCCGTTCAGTCCCAGTTCAGTCCCAGTTCAGTCCCAGTTCAGTCCCAGTTTAGTCCTAGTTTAGTCCCAGTTCAGTCCCGGTTTAGTCCTGGTTTAGTCTCCGTTTTGTCCTGCTTTAGTCCTGGTTCAGTCCTTGTTTAATCCTGGTTTAGTCTCTGTTCAGTCTTAGTTCAGTCCTGGCTCAGTCCTGGCTCAGTCCTGGTTTAGTCCTGGTTTAGTCCTGGTTTAGTTCTGGTTTAGTCCTGGTTTAGTCTCTGTTTAGTCCTGGTTAAGCCCTGGTTTAGTCCTGGTTCATTGGACATAATAAAAGACCTGGAAAGTCTTACACAAAAGATTTCAAAAATATTAATTGCGTTTTTTGTTCTGAAAAGTTATTTTTAAGATTTATAGGGTCAAAGGCTGCAGATATTTAGAAACCAGAACATTCTCCACACAGAACAGAACATCCCGTCTTCAGAGGAATATCTTGTATTGCCTCGTTGGTTAGTTTGGACCTCTACAAACATTTTCAAAAATGCACGGGATTCTGGTGTTTATTTAGCAGTTTAGATTCATGTTTCATTCATATTTCTTAGATTTACATAAGGGTGAGTGTTTGTACAGTTGTAGGGAGTATTATCTTCTGACACGTCTGGTGAGGGTCTGTCAAATGTTCCTCTCCATGGAGATGTTATTGGTTATTGCTTTGTCTGGAATGTTTCACAGTATGGCATTAAACCTTTCTATCTTCATGACAAACCAGACCAAGTTACAGGTCAGATCTGTGGAGAATGTCTGTTTTTCAAGGTATTTTTGAGCTATAAAACCACCTGTAATTGAATAAATGTAAAGTAGAGCTGTTTAAATCAATCAATCAAACAATATTTATAAAGCGCTTTTCATAAAAAATTGTAGCACAAAGCGCCTTACAGTGGTTAAGGATTAGAAGATTGACTTTTATTGATCTCACACAGGAGAAATTGTTTCTATATTTGACCCGGGGACCATCCCCATGATTTTGTTATTTAGTCTTGGTCAGGCCCTAAGCTGGAGGATTTTACCTATGGCGCATGTTTGGGTTGATGGGGGAAACCGGAGTGCCCGGAGGAAACCCACCCAGACACGGGGAGAACATGCAAACTCCACACAGAAAGGCCCGGGCGACCCGAACCTTCTTGCTGTGAAGCATGAGTGCTAGCCACTCAGCCACCGTGCTGCCAGAGGGGGAAGAAAAAAGAAAAAAAGGTCACACTGGGGAACATTCCAGGGAGAGCAATGACATTTTCAGAGTAACGAGTCATTTACCGTCAATCTACGTTCCTTCCCTCACCTATAGTCATGAGCTCTGGGTAATGACTGAAAGGACGAGATTGCGGATACAAGCGGCCCAAATGAGTTTCCTCCGCAGAGTGGCTGGGCGCTCCCTTAGAGATGGGGTGAGGAGCTCGGAGTAGAGCCGCTGCTCCTCCACGTCGAGAGGAGCAGCTGAGGTGGCTCGGGCATCTGTCCCTCGGGAGGTGTTCCGGGCATGTCCCACCGGGAGGAGGCCCCGGGGAAGACCCAGGACACGCTGGAGGGACTATGTCTCTCGACTGGCCTGGGAACGACTTAGGGTCCCCCCAGAGGAGCTGGAGGAAGTGTCCGGGGTGAAGGAAGTATGGGAGTCCCCCCTTAGACTGTTGCCCCCGCGACGTGGCCCCGGATAAGAGGAAGAAAATGGATGGATGGAACAGGTTATGGACCCCCAACCAAAAAGTTACATAGTGCACCTTTTTTTCTTTGGAATATGACTATGACTAATATAACGCCCAAAGCTTATCAGAGCGTTTTAAAAGGAAAAAGTAGCATTTCTTAAATTCTGTTACAATCTCTACAAATAAAAATTTATTTATTTATTCTTTATTTAATAGGGACAGTGCATATTAATGAACATATACCAGATTATAGCAAGAATGCTAATTTCCATCTGTAATCCCGAGGCAGGTGACACAACAGCAAAAACAATAAAAACAATGACAACTGACAATAACGCCAACATTAAAACATTAAAACATTAAAAGTGTCCACAAGTCTGGTTTTCCTTTAGCCGCTGTTTCAAGTGTGATTTGAAAGTGGCCAGTGTTGCATTTTACATTCCTGAACCTTCTCCGAACAGAATCTTTAAATATCACAAATGTTATCACAATCACAATACAGATCAGAAAAATTGTGAACTGAATCTTGATTTGGAAACCGAAATTGCTTATCTAATAGCAATCTCAATACTTCAGAAAAAATGTCCAAGAAAATGTTTTGTTTTTCAGAATTGTGCTGCCTTTTTTGACTTACTTAAGCCACTTTTGAGTTCAGACCCTGTTTTCTTGACTTGTTTGTTCCATTTCTGTTCTGTTTTTCTCATGTTTTGACTCTCGTCTCTTTCTTTCCCTCTTTCTCTGTTTGCTAAGCGACGTTGACAGCCGTGACAGATCTGCGTTTTGGCTCCACCGCGGCACTTTTGACTCGGCCCCACCCCCTCCGCCCAGGGCCCACGTTCCCATAAACACACCCAGGCCCGGCTGCTGTTCGTGGGCTGAGGTTTACGAGCGGGACCCCCTGTCTCTCGGTGGAGCAGGAGGAGACCAGCTGGAGGCTCTCGGGACGGTCAACACGCTATAACGTTGAGTGATTGGCGTCTTAAATCAAACCACAGCGTTTAATTTAGAGGCTGGTGAATTCGGCACGGCTTGAATAGGAAAAGTAGCTTGTTTTGCAGGCTAAAATAAGTCCCGATAACAACAACATTTCACGTCGATTTTGCTACGGAAATCAAATCTGATACTGATATTGATATCACAATAATAAACGCACGCACTTCAAAACCGTAGAGACGTGTGGTTTTATGGAGGCTATTGTCGTTGTAAGGAGTGTTAACCTGATTTTTCCTGGTTCAGTCCCAGTTCAGTCCTGGTTAAGCCCTGGTTCAGTGCTGGTTTAGTCCTGCTTTAGTCTTGGTTCAGTCCCGGTTTAGTCCCAGTTCAGTCCTGGTTAAGCCCTGGTTCAGTGCTGGTTTAGTCCTGCTTTAGTCTTGGTTCAGTCCCGGTTTAGTCCCAGTTCAGTACTGGTTAAGCCCTGGTTCAGTGCTGGTTTAGTTCTGCTTTAGTCCTGCTTCAGTCCCAGTTCAGTCTTGGTTTAGTCCTGGTTCAGTCCTGGTTCAGTCTTAGTTTAGTCCTGGTTTAGTGCTGGTTCAGTCCTGGTTAAGCCCTGGTTCAGTCCCGGTTTAGTTATGCTTTAGTCGTGGTTTAGTCCCGGTTCAGTCTTGGTTTAGTCCTGGTTCAGTCCCGGTTCAGTCATGGTTCAGTCCTGGTTTAGTCCCAGTTCAGTGCTGGTTTAGTCCTGGTTCAGTCCTGGTTTAGTCCTGGTTCAGTCCCGGTTCAGTCATGGTTCAGTCCTGGTTTAGTCCCGGTTCAGTGCTGGTTTAGTCGTGGTTTAGTCCTGGTTCAGTCCTGGTTTAGTGCCAGTGCAGTCCCGGTAATGAAACTGGACATTTCCAGTGGTAAATGAGGCTTCAGTTCAAGTTAAAACCATAAAACGGTGACCCTAAGAGCATCTGTACTGGGGCCAAAGAAGTTTTATTGTCCAAGAACCAGGAACTTCACTATTAGCATGCTAGTTGTTGTTAATATTACCGGTCTGGCCTCTAAACGTTGCTCTTATACTTGTTCGGAAACAGCTCAAGATCATTCTAAAGCTATTCCGGAAAGGTTCATTTCTGTGACTTTTTCAGTATCGATACCTGCTCAAAAGAGGATCTAGTTTGGATTCTAGTTTTAATATCGTTTAGTATCTGATTTTTCACACTTTTAACAATCGTATTCTGTTATCCACGCTTTAAAGACTCAGCCACAGTGCGTTCGCCGTATTGTTTGACGTAACTTCTGATCCCACTCGTCTCATAAGAGCACCTACTCGACCTCTCCCTCCGCCCTGAGCTTTGTACTCGGCCCCTTTGTCCTGTGTGGGTTATGGGCCCCCCGACGGCGGCCCCTGTTCGAGCGCTGTGGTCGGAGCTGTCAGTCTGAGTCGCTCCCCTGAGTCGGAGCAGGACGTCCCACTCGAAACCCCCTCAAACCCCCTCACGGTCCCCTTAAAGGTCCTGTATTACCGAAACTGGCCTGAGCTTTACTCCGTGTTCTAATGCTCCTCAAAAACACCTGGAGTTCTGCTTTGTTTCATTCACAAGTTTGAGCAACCCTTTATTATGAGTCTGTCTACATCTCCAAAACTTCTAGGTCTAAACTAGGTCTAAACCAGGTCTAAACTAAGTATAAACCAGGTCTAAACCAGGTCTAAGCTAGGGCTAAATTAGGTAAATCTGTGTGTTTAAGGTACATAAGGCACATTAAAACCCCCTCTCTCCTCAGCTCACCCCCGTGGACGCCTTTTTCAGAGCCGACTCTTTGTGCGCTCATAAATAAGATCAGAGTCACATCCCGCCCGGGCCCCTGCAGTGTCCGGGGCCCTAATACCGCTTGGCAGCCATTATGAACGAGCGCCCCTCCCACCGAACGGCAGCCGGACCCTCCGAGGACTGTACGGGGGGACGGGAGCTGGGGGAGGTACAGGGACTTCACTTATACCAACCAAAAAAAAACAAAAAGTACGAATAAACTTTGACACAGCTAAACCTGGAATAGAAACGTGTTCAGATCTGATAGTGTCAAAGACTATTTCAGAATGAAAATTATAATACAAAACACTTTTAGACGATTCCAACACAAAATAACACATTTACACTGTCCCTAGCGAATAAATATATTTAAAAAAAAGTGAATTTAATATGATGTGGTCTTGCACTTGTTTTCATTTGGATCAACGCCACACTGAAACTGGAAATGTCCAATTTTGGGCCAGTTTTGACCAAACGTGCTTTTTCTGTAAATATTCTCTGTGTATGTCAATCAACATAATTTAGTAGTGATTTAGATTTTAAAAATATATATATACAGTGGTACCTCACCTTACGAAAGACCCTACAAACGAAAAATCCAAGCTACGAAACGCCTTCACGTTAAATTTTGGTCTCTAAATACGAAAGAAAATTCAAGTTACGAAATGCGAAATCTTAAAAATTCAAATAATGCGCGCTCAGATGCACGCCCCGAAACGTAAATACACTATCAACACACACGGGGGTTAGATTCCAGAGGTGGCCCACGGTGGGAGAGGTCCGCGAGGTAGGACAACTTTGTATTTTGCAATTGTTCTACATGTTTTAGGGCTGTAAATGCCTCACCACACACATTCTACGCTTTTCTCAGACTGGAGTTGGACTTTTCTCTCATTTCTGTCTCGTTTGAACACTCGAACTTTCATAGATTTTTAACGGAATGTGTTGATAGTGAAGCGTGGGGGGGGCACGGCTCAATATAGCGCCGAACGCGCGAGGGGAGCGGAGACACGAGCACCACGCTCATCTGTGTCCCGGGGTGCGGCGTGCGCCATCCCGTTGGAGAGGTGCACGAGGCCGTGCGTACACCGGGGCTGCAGGCGCGGGATGGAGCTGCGGCGCCCGGGCCGTGCCTCCCCCTCGGAGCCGCGGGCCGAGCATGTGTGGGCGAGCGCAGGAGCCACACGGGGTGATTTAATCCTGGTCTGGTCCCAGTTTGGTCCGGGTCTGGACCTGGTCCGGTCCTGCTTTGGTCTGGGTCCGGTCCAGGTCTAGACCTGGTTTATTCCACGTTTAGTCCTGGGTCTACAGTCTCTTAGCCAATCAGGACGCAGAACACAATGTTACACTATAAAAAAAAATGTTACACTATTTAAAAAAAACCTTGGAACGGAAAGAACGGGGCCTTGGAACGGATCAGGCCTTTTCCATTGAAATAGCTACTCAACTTACGAAAAATTCACGTTACGAAACCACTTCTGGAACGAATTAATTTCGTAAGGTGAGGTACCACTGTAATAATAATCAAAATGTCAGTTATCAATAGAAAATCATTTATTATTAAATGAGTTGATTACTGAAATAATTTTAAGTTGCAGTTCTAGTTTGCATTGTTCAGTTGATTTATATGTAATAATTTTAATTCCTAGTTTAGTTCTTGGTTCACACCTTGTTCAGTCCAGCTTTAGTCCTGGTCTAGCTCTGGGTAAGCCTTGGTTCAGTCCTGGTTTAGTTCTGATTTTGTCTTGGTTTAGTCCTGGTTCAGTCCTGGTTTAGTTTCTGTTTAGTCCTAGTTCAGTCTCTGTTTAGTCCCTGTTTAGTCCTGGTTTAGTCCCGGTAATCAAACTGAACATTCCCAGTGGTAAATGAAGCTTCAGTTCGAGTTAAAACCATAAAACATTTCGTCCGTTGGATCGGCCCAGCGGACGCGTCATCTGATCCGTTAAAACATCTTATTTCTCCTTCTGATAATTCACAACTGTAACTCATAATTTCACTCCAACTTTAAACTCCCATAAACCATCGCTGCGCTGGATTGTTTTCGCAGACTTTTCCATTTGTTTGAAACCTCGACAAACCGGACTTGAGTTTCCTCCATCTGGTAAAACGTCCGCGGCGCTCAGATGGTGTCTCCCCGAGCAGAGGGGCCATTCATTTTAGTCAAATCGCCTCCGAGGCTTTCAAATTCATTATGATTTGCACTGGAGCTTTGGTTTTGATGACGGCCGGGGGAGTTCGGGGACTTGGAGTTTGCGCTGTATTCTTTCTGACAGATGAGAATAAAGAAGATGAATGCACAGACATGAGGTCACTGCACCGGGGAGAGGAGCACAACTGTGGTTTGGCCGAACGCTGCAAGAAGGAGGCGGCTGGTTATAACTCTATTTATTTGAGTAGTTTTGACTCAGTTATTGAGTTATTTAGTGCATATTTTCTTTTTATTTGGTCCAAGAAATATGTTACTCAGTGTTTCTCTTGCGTAGTCTTTATTTAGTGTTTATTTTTCAGTTGTTTCATCTGTACTTTGCAAAAAAGGTTCCAGGTCTAAACCAGGTCTAAACCAGGTCTAAACCAGGTCTAAACCAGGTCTAAACCAGGTCTAAACCAGGTCTAAACCAGGTCTAAACTAGGTCTAAACTAGGTCTAAACTAGGTCTAAACTAAGTCTAAACTAGGTTTAAACTAGGTTTAAACTAGGTCTAAACTAGGTCTAAACCAGGTCTAAACCAGGTCTAAACCAGGTCTAAACCAGGTCTAAACTAGGTCTAAACTAGGTCTAAACTAAGTCTAAACTAAGTCTAAACTAGGTTTAAACTAGGTTTAAACTAGGTCTAAACTAGGTCTAAACCAGGTCTAAACCAGGTCTAAACCAGGTCTAAACCAGGTCTAAACTAAGTCTAAACTAAGTCTAAACTAAGTCTAAACTAAGTCTAAACTAAGTCTAAACTAAGTCTAAACTAAGTCTAAACTAGGTCTAAACTAGGTCTAAACTAGGTCTAAACTAGGTCTAAACTAGGTCTAAACTAGGTCTAAACTAGGTCTAAACCAGGTCTAAACCAGGTCTAAACCAGGTCTAAACTAGGTCTAAACCAGGCCTAAACCAGGCCTAAACCAGGTCTAAACCAGGTCCATGAGCGTATACTAGTCTATGTGCTCTCAAACTTGTTCTAGGGCTTGTTCTAAAACTCAAACAAGAACATAGTTTGATTCTGGTTTTAGCATTGATTAGTGTCTGATTTTCAATATTTATAACGGCCCTAAATGCTATTACGCTAAAGCCAGTACTTCCAACTGTCAGTGTGAGGAGGAAATATTGAGTAAAACAGTGTAAAAGAGTTCTGCAGCCTCCAGTAGTCGTCACTTCTGTTTCTCGGCGAGTTTAATGTGGCCCCAGAGTCACGGGACACAGCGGCGTAAAGCAGAGGAGCTCCAAAACTCTGCTCCTGTGATCCAGCCCCACGCCGCAAAAACACCTACAGCAAAATAACTGACTTAAATCGACGCTACGTTACTATCGCAATATTGACGTCATATTTAAAGACGCTGTATCTGAAAAAATTGGTACAAAATGAGTAGAAACTAGTTAAAATTAGGGTTGTCAAAAGTATCAAAAATCTAAAAACTAACTGATACTAAAACTAGTATTGAAACTAAATACTCATTTGAACAGGTACAGATACTAAATATCACATTCACAAAACAGAAATTAACCTTTCCTGAAGTTTTAGAATGATCTGGAGCTGAATCAGAACAAGTATAAGAGCACATACACGAGTATACACCCATGGACCTGGTTTAGACATAGTTTAGATCTAATTTAGACCTGGTTTGGACCTGCTTTAGACCTGGTTTACACCTGGTTTGGACCTGGTTTGGACCTGGTTTGGACCTGGTTTGGACCTGGTTTGGACCTGGTTTGGACCTGGTTTGGACCTGGTTTGGACCTGGTTTAGAACTGGTTTGGACCTAGTTTGGACCTGGCTTAGACCTGGTTTACACCTGGTTTACACCTGGTTTGGACCTGGTTTGGACCTGGTTTGGACCTAGTTTAGAACTGGTTTGGACCTAGTTTGGACCTGGCTTAGACCTGGTTTGCACCTGGTTTAGACCTGCTTTAGACCTAGTTTAGACCTGGTTTGGACCTAGTTTAGACCTGCTTTAGACCTAGTTTAGACCTGGTTTGGACCTAGTTTAGACCTGGTTTGGACCTAGTTTGGACCTGGCTTAGACCTGGTTTGGACCTGGTTTGCACCTGGTTTGGACCTAGTTTAGACCTGGTTTGGACCTAGTTCAGACCTGGTTTGGACCTGGCTTAGACCTGGTTTACACCTGGTTTACACCTGGTTTGGACCTGGTTTGGACCTGGTTTGGACCTAGTTTAGAACTGGTTTGGACCTAGTTTGGACCTGGCTTAGACCTGGTTTGCACCTGGTTTAGACCTGCTTTAGACCTAGTTTAGACCTGGTTTGGACCTAGTTTAGACCTGCTTTAGACCTAGTTTAGACCTGGTTTGGACCTAGTTTAGACCTGGTTTGGACCTAGTTTGGACCTGGCTTAGACCTGGTTTGGACCTAGTTTAGACCTGGTTTGCACCTGGTTTAGACCTGCTTTAGACCTGGTTTGGACCTAGTTTAGACCTAGTTTAGACCTGGTTTGGACCTGGTTTAGACCTGGACCACTGAGGGATTACACAGATATAAAACCACATGGGAATATAAAAGATTTCATCTTGAAAATCACATTCCATTGTCTAAAGAGTGTTTGTGGTATTCTAATCTAAAAACTAACTGATACTAAAACTAGTATTGAAACTAAATACTCATTTGAACAGGTACAGATACTAAATATCACATTCACAAAACAGAAATTAACCTTTCCTGAAGTTTTAGAATGATCTGGAGCTGAATCAGAACAAGTATAAGAGCACATACACGAGTATACACCCATGGACCTGGTTTAGACATAGTTTAGATCTAATTTAGACCTGGTTTGGACCTGCTTTAGACCTGGTTTACACCTGGTTTACACCTGGTTTGGACCTGGTTTGGACCTGGTTTGGACCTGGTTTGGACCTGGTTTGGACCTGGTTTGGACCTGGCTTAGACCTGGTTTACACCTGGTTTACACCTGGTTTGGACCTGGTTTGGACCTGGTTTGGACCTAGTTTAGAACTGGTTTGGACCTAGTTTGGACCTGGCTTAGACCTGGTTTGCACCTGGTTTAGACCTGCTTTAGACCTAGTTTAGACCTGGTTTGGACCTAGTTTAGACCTGCTTTAGACCTAGTTTAGACCTGGTTTGGACCTAGTTTAGACCTGGTTTGGACCTAGTTTGGACCTGGTTTGGACCTGGTTTGGACCTGGTTTGCACCTGGTTTGGACCTAGTTTAGACCTGGTTTGGACCTAGTTCAGACCTGGTTTAGACCTGATTTGGACCTGGTTTGCACCTGGTTTAGACCTGCTTTAGACCTACTTTAGACCTGGTTTGGACCTAGTTTAGACCTGGTTTGCACCTGGTTTAGACCTGCTTTAGACCTGGTTTGGACCTAGTTTAGACCTGGTTTGCACCTGGTTTAGACCTGCTTTAGACCTGGTTTGGACCTAGTTTAGACCTAGTTTAGACCTGGTTTGGACCTGGTTTAGACCTGGACCACTGAGGGATTACACAGATATAAAACCACATGGGAATATAAAAGATATCATCTTGAAAATCACATTCCATTGTCTAAAGAGTGTTTGTGGTATTGGTATTGAGATTTAGAATCGTGACAACACTTTTTACATAGTTTTTCCATAGTTTAGTTTAGTTTGAGAACCACCTTTACACCAACGCGATCAGGGACAATCACCGGCGTCTCACCAAACATACCATCCAAACCCTAGCACCCCAGGACAAAAGACAGATTTTTATTTGAGTTAACAGCATTTAAAAAGCCCCATTAAAGGAGAGTTAGTTGCGATTAGTTGCCCCCCTGCGGCCTGTTGTTGTTGCCTCGTGCTGGGGTGAGTTTGGACATGTTTGGAGCACAGACAGGTGGGACCCTGGCTCTGCTCTCTCTGCGGTAATGGTCCTGACAGAGGACTTAAAGTGTCCCGTGGAGACACAAAGCTCTCCTGTGTGGACATGTGAGACCAGGTGATGTCATACAGACGGCTCCTGCACAGACTCACTCACGACAGGGGGGCGAGGATAGAGCAACGAGGGGAACAGGCAAATAACGTACTACCGCTGTTCAAATACTAGACGGGCTCTTTCGCTGTGAGGTATGGTTCTGTTACATAATGTGGATACATTTTAGTCTTGTAGTTCTCATACTTTTTCACTATTTTACCTTCCAAGCACCAAATCCAACTATTCCAGATGTAAACAAAAGCTAGATTTAAGTCTGAAATAAGATTAAACCAGTGCTAAAATCATTGTAAACAAGGACTAACCCAAACTGGATTATTTTACATTTAATTTTATTTTTATTACCAATTTTTCTATTTTATTTTGACTTGTACATATACATTTATTAATTGTATTTTATTTTTTATTACTTATTTTTCTATTTTATTTTCACTTGTACATATACATTTATTATTTTTATTTTATTTTTTATTACAAATTTTTCAGTTTTATTTTGGCTTGTACATATACAATTTTTATTTTTTTTTATAACAAATTTTTCTATTTCATTTTGACTTGTATATATACATTTATTAAATTTATTATTTAATTTTTTCATTGCTTATTTTTCTATTTTATTTTGACTTGTACATATACATTTATTTTTATTTGTATTTTATTTTTATTACTAATTTTTCTACTCTATTTTGACTTGTACATATACATTTATTATTTTTAAAACACAAGAAGTGCGGAGGTACCAGAGACACCACATTGATAATAACTTAAACTTAATTTAAATTGTAAAAATAAATTCTAGATAAGTTTCAAAAATAACAAGAGACCGGTGTCCAATAAGGCATAATTATATCAATATACAATAGACCAGTTTCAAAGCTACGTCAACAGTGTTGACTCAAAACAAAGCCACTGCTGCCATAAAACCCCCAGCGAAGATATAGAAGAGAAGAACTCGACGTGAAATAAAGAGAAACAGACGGAATAAATGGTAGTTCATATCATTCAACTGACATACACACAAGTGAACACCTGCTGCTTGTTTAGGGTAATTTGCCCAGGTGTTCAATGGTGTTTAATCATGCTGATTAACTAGCAAGCACAGGACACCGCAAAGCTCAGACATATTAATCGGGTAACCTCTACGACAGACACATGTAAACGAACACGAATAACTTTGTTAAAATGCATGATAAGTTTTCGCATGACCATCATAAATGGCATTTGACATGACTGAGATCACATCTGTGACTCGTGAATTAAGTCGTAGTATGTTACTTACCCCGCAACGCAAGTGCAGTTGGCGGTCAGAACGCAGTTCTCGCGCTTGTTGATGAGAGCCCAAGCATTGTACATGGTCGTCTTGTGGCCTTGTCTTTGACTGGGGAGAACATCAGATGCCAACACGCAAAACTCCCCATTGATATCTGGGTATTTTACCTCCTGTACATGGCCACACATGGCAAACGGGTAGGCATCCATGGATTTGTATGCGCGCACTTTCTCTCTTGTATACACGCTGGGCTTCTCGACTAAATAACAGTGGATATCTGGCCATTGTAAATCTGGCCACTTTCTGCGGTCGTACTGCCACTCCGTGATCACATAAGGATCTGGTAGTCGAACCCCGTTGCTCAACGTGAGCTTTTGAATGTAGCTCTCCCTTTCGTTCAGATACTCCGCTATGGTCCGCCATGGTTGATTCTGGGTCAACAATGCGCGCACATGCCGGTGACGTCACATCTGTTTACTAACTGTAAAGGGGTCTATTAAAAAAGTAAAAGTAAAAAAAGTATGAAACTTTCAAGACCAAATAATTCTTTTTTTAATCATCTTGGTATCAGCTAAGTCTGTTATGAAGTTCCACAGTCCCTTTAAGTTTTATTTTGAGTTTCTAACCCTTTTCCAGTCACACTTAGTCCTCCTTAATGACCCTGAGCCGTCAATGTCCTGGGAGCATCTTAACTTTCTCTTCCTCTTCCTCTTTCTCTCCTTTAGCGTAAACATCTCCTCCGTCCTTCCTGTGGTCAGAGTTAGTGTTCCTCTAGTGTTTCTCCTCCTGCTTTGGTGAGGGTCTCTTTGTCTGGGCCTGGACCCCCGCTGGGCCCAGTCAAAGCCCCTGGAGGCAGATGGAGCCGGTGGAAACAATAATGAGTGAAGTCAAAAGAAGCATTACCAAACCCTAATGTGGACGCTTTGTTCGATTCTGCAGTGACTTGCTCTGCTCCTGCTTACAGGACGTGTGTTTTGTATCGTTTTGTTTCTATATTGTCGAATAAAAGAAGAATCAACAATATGATGATGATTAGCCTATGAATGAATCACTGCGTGCACATGGTAGGATCGGATTGGATTTCTCCAAATCCGATTCCGTTACTCTGCGGGTGGTCTGTCCTTAGATCCAAGTGAAGCTCGTGTAATCGGATAATGGTCAGCGATCCGGCCGGCTCCGCTACGCTATGTGGCGCTGCAGTCCAACTACTTCCGGGTGATGGCTACTCAATAAAAACACAACAAACTATGTGGCGGTATACAAAGATGGCGCTCATTTAATGTTGTTTAATGACATACTGTGGAACATTCCAGGCAGAGCAATGCCATATCCATAGAAATAAGCAGGTGACGGAGCCTCCACCAGAAAAGTTACACAATGCACCTTTAATATTAGCGTAACAATGCTAATTTACCCAAAACGTTGACAAAAAATGACCCAAATGAAGCATAATTAAGTATTTCCAAGTGTTGCCTCAATCTCTGTTCTAGTCTTGTTTTGGTTCTGTTCTAGTCCTGGTTTAGTCCTGTTCTAGAATCAGAATCAGAATCAGAAAGGTTTTAATGCCATATGTTTGAACAAGTTCACAACATTAGGAAATTGCTGCGGTGCTTGGAGCAGAATGTAAACCAACACTTAACATGCAATAAATAAAATAGAATAAAATAGAGTAGCAGAAAATCTTGTCTTGTTTTGGTCCTATTCTAGTCCTGGTTTAGTCCCGTTTTAGTCCTGGTTTAGTCCTGTTGTACACTGGGTTTAGTCCTGTTCTAGTCCTGGTTTAGTCCTGTTCTTGTCTTGTTTGGTCCTATTCTAGTCCTGGTTTGGTCTTGTTCTAGTCTTGTTTTGGTTCTGTTCTAGTCCTGGTTTAGTCCTGTTCTATTCTTGTTTTGGTCCTATTCTAGTCCTGGCTTAGTCCCGTTTTAGTCCTGGTTTAGTCCTGTTGTACACTGGGTTTAGTCCTGTTCTAGTCCTGGTTTAGTCCTGTTCTTGTCTTGTTTGGTCCTATTCTAGTCCTGGTTTGGTCCTATTCTAGTCTTGTTTTGGTCCTGTTCTAGTCCTGGTTTGGTCCTGTTCTAGTCTTGTTTTGGTTCTGTTCTAGTCCTGGTTTATTTCTGTTAATATTAGCGTAACAATGCTAATTTGCCGAAAAAACTGACAAACAAATGACCCAAATGAAGCATAAGTAAGTATTTCCAAGTGTTGCCTTGATCTCTGTTCTAGTCTTGTTTTGGTTCTGTTCTAGTCCTGGTTTAGTCCTGTTGTACACTGGGTTTAGTCCTGTTCTAGTCCTGGGTTAGTCCTGTTAATATTGGCGTAACAATGCTAATTTGCCAAAAACGTTGACATAAAACGATCCAAATGAAGCATAATTAAGTATTTGCAAGTGTTTCCTTGATCTCTGTTCTAGTCTTGTTTTGGTCCTGTTCTAGTCCTGTTTTGGTCCTGTTCTAGTCCTGGTTTGGTCCTGTTCTAGTCCTGGTTTGGTCCTGTTCTAGTCCTGGTTTGGTCCTGTTCTAGTCCTGGTTTGGTCCTGTTCTAGTCCTGGTTTAGTCCTGTTCTAGTCCTGGTTTGGTCCTGTTCTAGTCCTGGTTTGGTCCTGTTCTAGTCCTGGTTTAGTCCTGTTAATATTAGCATAACAATGCTAATTTGCCCAAAATGAAGCATAATTAAGTATTTCCAAGTGTTTCCTCGATCTGTGGCTTTCCAAATTGGCACGGGCTGCGAACGGCTTAACCCGGCCTCCCCTCTCTAATCGGACAAAGCCGTATTAGCATCTGAGTCAAAACGCGCTATCCAAAACTCACTAGCGCAGCGCAGGTGTTCGAGGGTCCTCCACTCATAATAACAGTTGTGGATTAAGCAAACTGGGCCCTTTTCTATCTGGTGCAATTAGGCTGTTATAGCGCACGGTTTGGACCACTCCCCCGGCTCTGTGGGGACCGTCCAGGCACATGTCCAGTATCAGAGAGGTCTGTCCCATAACACGAGCCCCCGGCCCTGCTAGCGCTGCTCAAAAGCCCAATTTGTTTACTCCAGAGGGGGATTATGGGACAGGGCGAGAGGAGGGCGGGCTGGTTGGGTGGGCGGGTTGGATTTTTGGAGAGTTTGGGGCCTCGGCGTTGAAAAGAGGTTTAATTACGGCGACTACTTGAGGAGGAAAAAACAGCTTCAGAGACGGAGCGATACAGGCTGCGGGACAGTCAATCAACCATTGCCCAAAACACTTGATTTATTTTTATTTATTATTAATTCAGTGCATTATTTATTTTTATCAGTTAGCCCTTGGAATGTTCCACAGTATGACATTAATCTTATCTATCTTCTAGTCCTGGTTTGGTCCTCTTCTAGTCTTGTTTTAGTCCTATTCTAGTCCTAGTTTGGTCCTATTTTAGTCCTGGTTTGGTCCTGTTCTGTCGTGTTTTGGTCCTGTTGTGCAGTGGGTTTGGTCTTTTTCTAGTGGTTTAGTCCTGTTCTAGTCCTGGTTTAGTCCCGTTGTACACTCGGTTTGGTCTTTTTCCTAGTCCTGGTTGGGTCCTGTTCTAGTCTTGTTTTGGTCCTGTTCTAGTCTTGTTTTGGTCCTGTTCTAGTCTTGTTTTGGTCCTGTTCTAGTCTTGTTTTGGTTTTGTTCTAATCCTGGTTTGGTCCTATTCTAGTCCTGGTTTAGTCCCGTTGTACACTGGGTTTAGTCCTGTTCTAGTCCTGGTTTAGTCCTGTTCTAGTCCTGGTTTAGTCCCGTTGTACACTGGGTTTAGTCCTGTTCTAGTCCTGGTTTAGTCCCGTTGTACACTGGGTTTAGTCCTGTTCTAGTCCTGGTTTAGTCCCGTTGTACACTGGGTTTAGTCCTGTTCTAGTCCTGGTTTAGTCCCGTTGTACACTGGGTTTAGTCCTGTTCTAGTCTTGTTTTGGTCCTGTTCTAGTCCTGGTTTAGTCCTGTTCTAGTCCTGGTTTAGTCCCGTTGTACACTGGGTTTAGTCCTGTTCTAGTCCTGGTTTAGTCCTGGTTTAGTCCTGTTCTAGTCCTGTTCTAGTCCTCTTCTAGTCCTGGTTTAGTCCTGGTTTAGTCCTGTTCAAGTCCTGCTTTAGTCCTGTTGTACACTGGGTTTAGTCCTGTTCTAGTCCTGGTTTAGTCCTGTTCTAGTCCTGGTTTAGTCCTGGTTTAGTCCTGTTCTAGTCCTGCTTTAGTCCTGTTGTACACTGGGTTTAGTCCTGTTCTAGTCCTGGTTTAGTCCTGTTCTAGTCCTGGTTTAGTCCTGGTTTAGTCCTGTTGTACTCTGCATTAATCTTATTTAACTTCAGGCAGAGAGAGCAGAGCGTTGTGCAGTGTGGCCAGGTTTTGTGAGAGGCGAGTCTGTTGGAAATAAGAAAAGTACATGTTTTTCAAGGTTTTTGCGATAAACTCCAGTATCAAAGAGGTCTGTCCCGTAACGGACACAGTGAAGAGCAGAGTATACGGAGGGCCAGTGAACGCAGTGCTGTGTGACAGATCCAGGACCAGTGAACCATCCCCCAAAACACTCTCCCATGTGGATCAGTAACTAAAGCTTCACGCTCGGGCTTGGTCCTGGTTTAGTTCTGGTTTGGTCTTATTCTGGTCTTGGTTTAGTCCTGTTTTACACTGGGTTTGGTTGTGGTTTAGTCTTATACACTGGGTTTGGTCTTGTTCTAGTCCTGGTTTAGTCCCGTTCCAGTCCTGGTTTAGTCCTGTTGTAGTCCTGTTGTACACTGGGTTTGGTCTTGTTCTAGTCCTGGTTTAGTCCTGGTTTAGCCCTGGTCTAGTCTTGTTGTACACTGGGTTTGGTCCTGGTTTAGTCCTGGTTTAGTCCTGGTTTAGTCCCGTTCTAGTCCTGGTTTAGTCCTGTTGTAGTCCTGTTGTACACTGGGTTTGGTCTTGTTCTAGTCCTGGTTTAGTCCTGGTTTAGCCCTGGTCTAGTCTTGTTGTACACTGGGTTTGGTCCTGGTTTAGTCCTGGTTTAGTCCTGTTGTACACTGGGTTTGGTCTTGTTCGAGTCCTGGTTTAGTCCTGTTCTAGTCATGGTTAGTTTTTTAGTTTATTTTTAAGTAGTTTGTCAATAATTATCGAGACTCTTTACAGCCAAAAAAGTAATAATTAACTTGACCTGAAAATCTCGATCGTAGATTTAGTGTGTAGCGCCCACTCAGATGATTCTTAAAATGTCCTGAAGTTTAAACTGTTGCTTTACATTAAATGTAAAGTCCAAAATTAGTTAGTCCAAAATTATTAGTCCAAATTAGAATATAGTGAAACCTCATTTGTTGTTTTAAAGTCCTACTGTGTAACATTTTAGCCAAATAAGTGACAACTTTTTTTGTTGTTGTATGTTTTTATAGCATTGAAAAAACATAGAAAGAGCCAATCCTGCTTGTTTCCATGGAAATGTTTTTTTTGTTTTTTTTGTTTTTTGGCTATAATCTTTCACAGTATGGCATAAAATACAGTTTGTTTATTCAGAAAGTTACATAGTGTAGCTTTAAGACAAAGTGTTCGCAACTTTGAGCCTTTTACCATTTTATGAACTTATGCTTATATTCATAAATTGATTCATAATATTGTTAAAATAGAACCATAATTACAGTCTTCTCATTTATCCAGGCTTTGAACTGGCACGTTTTGGCTTATGCCCCTTGTTTTTAGATGATTTGAAGCTGACTCTGGGTTTTGTAGTTTTTTGTTTTTTGTTTTTTTCATTTAAAAACCCTGAACATTTGTGACATGTTAATAAACCCTCCCCCGTGTGTGTGGGCTGCTGTGTGGCATTAGTCACACTGTTAAACTGCACTTGTGTCCAACAGAATCGTCTGTATTTGTCACAGAAAAACACTGATCCACTTTATCTGTTTAGCTGCACCTGCCACAGAAAAACTCCACAAATCTAAATATTTGGCATTTTAGTCCTTGGGGCAGATGCTTAAATAACCTTTTGTTTATGATCACATTCACAGGCTGCTCAAGGGACCAAGAGAGTCGCAATGATTTTAATTTATTTTTCTTTTTTTATCAGTTATTAAATGACTTTGAATGTTTGGTTGCTAAAATACGACACAACTCGGGCTGTCGCGGTTTAAGAATTTCCCTTGTGGTGACATAATAACACATGTATTATGTACTTGAAAAATATCTGCGTAAAACTACAGCCAAACCTAAGTATTACCACTGTCCTTCTCTCTACCTCTACATCTCTCCCTCTCTCTTCTTCTCTTTACCTCTCTTCCTCTCTACCTCTTTCTCCCTCTCTTCTGCTCTCCCTCTCTCTACTTTTCTCTCCCCCTCTCCCCTCTCTCTCTCCTCCTCTCTTCCTCTCTTCCCCTCTCTCTCTGCCTCCCTCTCTCCTCCTCTTTACCTCTTTCTCTCCCCCTCTCCCCTCTCTCCACCTCTCCTCCTCTCTTCACCTCTCTTCTCCTCTTTCCCTCTCTGTCCTCTCTCTTTCTCTCTCCCTCTCTCCTCCTCTCTTCACCTCTCTCTCCCTCTCGCCTCCTCTCTACCTTTCTCCATCTCTTTCCCTCTCTACCTCTCTCTCTTTCTCTCTCCCCCCTCTTCTCCTCTCTCCCCCCTCTCTCTCCTGCTCTCCCTCCCTTTCTCCTCCTCTCTCCCTCTCCTCCTCTCTTTCCCTCTCCCCTCTCTCTTTCTCTCTCCCTCTCTCCTCCTCTCTCCCTCTCTCCTCTTCTCTACCTTCATCTCTTTCCCTCTCTACCTCTCTTTGTACCTCTCTCTTTCTCTCTCTCTCTACCTCTCTTTACCTCTCTTCTCCTCTCTCCCTCCCTCTCTCTCCCTCTCTTTCTCTCTCTCTCCCTCTCTCTCTTTCTCTCTCTGTCCCTCTCTTTCTCTCTGTCCCTCTCTCTCCCTCCCTCTCCCTCTCCCTCCCTCCCTCCTCCTCTCTCCCTCTCTTCTCCTCTCTCCCTCCCTCTCTCTCTCCCTCTCTTCTCCTCTCTCCCTCTCTCCTCCTCTCCTCTCCTCTCTCCCTCTTTCCCTCCCTCCCTTGCGTATAATTAACACTTCCGTCATGTGTTAATCCTAATCCCGCTCTCATTTCCAAACTGCTGCTCTGATCCGAGGTGTGAGCGTCTGATCCTGCCCCCGAACACCTTTGTCTGGAATGTTCCGCACTGTGGCTTTAACCTAATCTGTCTGCACATATTCAGATGCATAAAACAAACCGGGATTGTTACCGTGAGCAGGCTTGACTTTCCACAGCTCTGATCTGTCTTAAAGCTCACCAGAGTTTAGTGTGACTTTAATCTTGGTCCAGTCGTGTTTTATTTTCACACTTGACTTTTTCTCTTTTCTTTTTGGAGTTCCTCTCATCATCTCAGGTCGTCTGGACTCACCTCATTTACCTGGATTTTACTTCTCATGACGTGATCTCTCTATCTATGTCGTTGTCTCTCACTGTCTTTCTTTCTTTTTTTGTCTCTCTGTCTGTCTCTTTCTTTTTCTCTCTGTCTCTTTCTGTCTCTTTCTCTCTCTCTCCCTCTCTGTCTCTTTTTCTCTGTCTCTCTTTCTCTCGCTCTTTCCCTCTGTCTCTCTCTCTCTCTATGGGTTTCTCTCTTTTTGTTTATCCGCTCTCTCTCTCTCTCTCTCTCTCTGTCTCTCTGTCTCTCTCTCTCTCTCTCTCTCTTGGTTCCTCTGGTTCTTTCTCTCTCGCCCTCCATCTCTCTCTTTCTCTCTTTTTCTCTTTCTCTTGTGTTTCTGTCTCTCTCTGTCTCTCTCTGTCTCTCTCTCTGTCCCTCTCTCTGTTTCTCTCTCTCTTTCTCCATCTCTATTTCCCTCTCTCTTTTTCTTTCTCTCTCTATCTCTTTCTCTCTTTGTTTCTCTGGTTCTCTGTCTCTCCATTCTCTCTCCATCTCTCTTTCCCTCTCTCTCTCCTTCTCGCTCTCTCTTGCTTTTTTGGTTCTGCCTCTCTCTCCATCTCTTTCCCTCTCTCTATGGGTTTATCTTTGTTTCTGTTTATCTCTCCCCATCTCTCCCTTTCTCTCTTTCTCTCTCTCTGTTTCTCTGGTTCTGTCTCTCTCTCCATCTCTTTTTCTTTCTCGCTCTCTTTCCCTCCGTCTCTCTTTCTCTCTCTATGGGTTTATCTCTTTGTTTCTGTTTCTCTCTCTCTCTCTCTGTCTCTCCTTCTCTCTGTCTCTCTCTCTCTCTTTGTTTCTCTGGTTCTCTCTCTCTCTCTCTCTCCATCTCATTCCCTCTCTCTTTTTCGGTCTGTCTCTCTCCCCCATCTCTCTCTGGTTCCCTCTCTGTCTTTCTCTCTTTTTCTCTCTTTCTCTCTCTCTCTCTCTCTCTCCCCTCTGTTTCTCTGGTTCTCTGTCTCTTTCTCTCTCCCCTCTCTCTCTCTCTCTCCCTCCATCTCCATCTCTCTCTCTCTCCCTCTCTCTCTCTCTCCCCCTCTCACTGCTCTGGATGATCAGTGACGGGGTTCCACTTTAATCATTCCACCTCCTCCACGGGGCATCAGGTTTAAAGGGATGTTTCCTCACAAACACCTGGATCTGTGTGGAGATGTACACTCTCATAATAAAGTCTTCCTCAAACAAACAAAAAAACACAAGTCCAGGTGTGTTTTTGAGGAGAAAACATTAGATCACCACTGTAGAACCTTTAATAACACATTTAATGTTTTTAAAATCTTCACTTAAACCACATTTCCACGGAGAAACTTAAACATCTTCTCTTTATTTTCTCCTTTAACTCGCAGCGTCTGTTTCATTAGCGCAGACCACAGAACATATGCACACGTACATATCCCGCACTTCTTTTTTCTTTAATACGCCGATAATTTGATGACTTGCAGATTTCCCCCTGAGCAGCTGTCTCTTCTCCTCTTTAATGTCGTGTTCAGTGGGACGAGATGAGGAAGATGAGAAGATAAAATCGTCTTCACTGAGCGGTGAGGACGGACGGTGGACGGAGATGAAACGTACAGAACGTAAATCTATAGAAGAGCGAGTCTGTAATGATGTGAGGAGAAGGTTTAATCAAAGTCTGGAAATTCTGTCTGTGCTGCTCCTCGGCACGTTCTCTTTTTCTCTGACTCTATGTCTCTGTCTTTTTCTCCCTCTCTCTGTCTCTCTCCGTCCCTTTCTGTCTCTCATTCTCTCTCTGTCTCTCTCGTTCGCTCTCTTTCTGTCTTTTTCATTCTCTTTCGGTCTGTCTCTTCTCTCTGTCTCTCCCTCTCTCTCTTTCCGTTTGTCTCTCTCTGTCTCCTTCTCTCTCTATCTATCCCTTTCTGTCTGTCTGTCCGTCTATCTCTCTCTCTCTCTGTCTATCCCTTTTTTTCTCTCTCTCTCTCTGTCTGTCCCTTTTTGTCTCTCTCTCTGTCTCTCTGTCTGTCCCTTTTTGTCCCTCTCTCTCTCTCTCTTCTCTCTCTGTCCCTTTTTCTCTCTCTCTCTGTCTGTCTCTCTCTCTGTCCATTTTTGTCTCTCTCTGTCTCTCTGTCCCTTTTTGTCTCTCTCTCTGTCTGTCTCTCTCTCTGTCTATCCCTTTTTGTCTCTCTCTCTTCTCTCCCCGTCTCTTTTTTTCTCTCTCTTCTCTCTCTCTCTGTCCCTTTTTGTCTCTCTCTCTTTCTGTCTCTCTGTCCCTTTCTGTCTCTTGTGTTCTTTCCATCTGTTTTTTTCTCTCTCTCCCTTTGTCTCTCCCTTTGACTCTCTCATTTCTCTTTCTCTCTCTCTCTGTCTATCTCAATCACTCTCTCTATCCCTTTGTCTCTGTCCGTCTGTTTCGCTCACTCTCTCTCTCTCTCTGTCCCTTTCTGTCTTTTTCTTTTTTCTTTTTGTCTCTCTTCTCTCTCTTTCCCTCTCTCCCTCTATTTCTCCCTTTCTGTCTCTCATTTTCTCTATCTTGTTCTCTATCTGTCTCTTTCTCTCTCCCTTTTTCTCTCTTGTTGTCTCTCTCTGCTCTCTCTGTCTGTCTGTCTGTCTGTCTGTCTCGTCTGTCTGTCCCTGTCTCTCTCTCTCTTCTTTCTCTATCCTCTTTCTCTTTATCCTCTTCTCTCTTCCTCTCTTCCTCATCTGAACTTTGAGTAGTTTTTTTTTTTTTCCTTGACAAAATGTCTCCTTTTCAAAGATGAACATTTTGACGGAACATTTCCCGCTGCTCCTCTGAGATGTTTTTACTTCGCTCTGAATGTTACACAGCGTCATTATACTCGCCTGTCTCCATGGAGACGAGCCTTTAGGCCTAGTTCCACGTCAGATCGCTGGAGACGAGGCAGAATACATCTGTAATTGAATAAATGCAAAAAAGACGATATAACGGCAACTACGGATCACCATAAAGTCCAAACTGTAAAGACTTTAACATGTCTGAATACTCATAAAACCAGGGTACGTCTTTCACTGCATTTTGTTTACTCGTTACCATGACAACATGACTGAAAACCTCGCGTATTTGTCCGTATTGACCCATCGATCTGCTCTGAGGACGTGGACTGATGACGGCGTAACACAAATTTGACACCTCCCGTGGGGTCATATATCAACATTTTACCCCAAAAACATTACAATTTTACACCGAAAATCCATCTTTTCTGTTGATTTTTGACAACCATCTCAATTCTCTCAGTCCACAGAATCAGGGGTATGTGAGGACGTGATGCCGAGCGTGTATTTGGATGAATGGGGCTGCGAGGGGCGTATCTTTCATTCAGACAGGAGATTTTTGACCCTGACTTTAGTGCTCATAAGAACACCTGGTCTCCACACAGGCAAAAAGAGAGATTCATATTTTAAAATTACAGCGAACGCGCCGGTCCCCGGGTCCTCGTACGCCCCTGTCGTGAGTCTGAAATGTGCTGAAGGCAATTTGTCTTTCATTTTACATTTCATTTTGCTCCGTTTTCCACATTTTGGTCGTTACTGGTCATAAATGGATGCTGTATTTTTCAGGTTTGACAGGACTGACTCATACAAACTGGGCCTAATGTTGCATGTAGGTTTTCTTCATAGTCTTTTTATATAATATGGATCATGTTATTGCCCAATATGTGCTACTCTGATTATTGATCGCTGACATTTGCTTTCCCCACATCACTAAATGAATATTAGCAAAAAAATATAAACAGTATATATTTGGATTTTTTTTAATGGCATTTATGTAGTGATTTTGAGAAAAAAATGGTTGGAAAAAAAAATATATATATATTTTTTTACAGATGTATTGATTCATATTTATTTTTGATTTCTTATTTTTTAATTTATTTATTTTTTAATTATTTTATATTTTATTTCATAAGGTTGGTTTTTTTTTTTAGATTTTTTTTTTTTTTAGATTTTTTTTCTTATTTGGTAAATTTATTTTTTATGTCAGTTTTTCAATCCCTGTGTGATTGTGACGTGTTTATAATATGACAGGTCTCATGTATTGTGTTCAGATAATCATTAGTAAGGACACAAAATGTTTTATTTTATTTATTTATTTATGTATTTCTTTTTTATTTTTATTTATTTATTTTTTACCAACAATTGCAATTAGCAATTTAGGGTTTAATAACAGGATTCACGCTTCCATTTAAAGACACTAAACTAATCCAAGAATCCCAGGCACTTCAGAACATGTTTTGTAGAGGTCTAAACCAGCGCTTCTCAAAACCAGTGTGATTGTGATAACTGGTCATGACTTAAATAGCACAATTTCTTATGTTATAGAATCAAACATGTCATGGTTTTTGGTGACAACAACCCTATGATAATGAAATCTTTCATCCAAATTTGGTTATAAACGTGGTTTGAACTTGGGGAGGACCATAGGGGGTCATTGGGATATTTTCATACTGATAAAGGGTCCCTGGCCTCAAAAAGTTTGAGAACCCCTTCTCAAAACCTCAGGGTTAACAGGTTTCACACAGAATACAATATCTTTGGTTTAAAAGCATAGTACAATTTACCATAGAGCAAAGAATTCCCTCAATTTATCTGTCAAGTTCAAAGTCAGCGTTATTGTCAAAAACCATATGTACAGGTCGCACACACAGGATTTGAAATTGCAGCGCCCCCTAGGCCCACAGTGAACATAAAACATCTGATAAACAAGACAATAAACATCATGACTAAAACATCACATATACACGTAGCAAAAGTACAATAAACTTGTATATAATACAAATAGGTAAAGCACACAATGTGTATGAGTTAGAGGCAATTTTTGTCAAAAAAGAGAATCCGTCGTTAAACAGAAATGGGGAGTTAGACATAACTTGTCTCCCATTTATAATTCGATTCTCAAACCAAGTCAAAACAGACAAAAGGGCAGACAAGTCAGGGTCAGAGGGGTGGAGACGGTCATTAGGGTGAATAGGTATGCTAAACTAGACGCCAGAGAAATTCGAAAAACAAAAGAAACAAATTAGTTGAGATAGATTCAGAACTATTTCAGTGTAGTGAGCTCCTCCCTGCAGCTAGATATAAACAGGGTCTAACCAGCACTAGAACCAGAACTGACGAAGCCTCTCGGATGAGCGGCAAAACGTTTTCGACCAAACAAACTTTGTCCAGTTGACAAATTGTGTGTGATAAAAGGAGAAATTCAATGTGTAGTGTAATAAAGCTCAAATGGTGTCATTTAAGCAGCAGTATCAGTGTCATTTAAGTGTCATTTAAGCATCAGTGTTAAGTGTCATTCAAGCAGCAATGTCAGTGTCATTTAAGCAGCAGTGTCATTTAAGCAGCAGTGTTAGTGTCATTTAAGCATCAGTGTCGTTTAAGTGCCATTTAATCAGCAGTGTCATTTAAGTGTCATTTAAGCAGCAGTGTCATTTAAGTGTAATTTAAGCAGCAGTGTCAGTGCAGTTCCTTTATTTCCTTGTTGTATTATTAAACCAATAGAGTAATTTCTGCCAATCTGCCCTTAGAAACATCTTTATTATTACAGTTATATTTTGTCATTACCAGACTCCAAACTCTCTGCTCCCATCTGCTGTTATCCAATCACCAGGGGAACGGCACGCATCCCAGAATGGAGCTTTAATATCGTAGTTTCCTGTTTTAGAAAGTCATAACAGGCGAATCAGCGCGTAACATAATCAAGCTTAATTTGGCCCCCGGTGTTTGGGATATGAAGACATCCATCAAACCGGAGCTCCGTGTGGGGCTGAGGGACTGCTCCGGTGGATCGGGTAGCGGCAGAGGAGGACGGAGGGAGGGCGGCGTTATCATAGCGACCAGCTCCAGCCAAATGAAGCCAATCAAAGCTCGCAGTTATAGCGGCTAATTACATCCAAGTCCCGACCGAAGAGCCAGCAGGAGCGAGGACGTGCAAGGTACTTGGTGTTTAAAATACTGTATGGAAAACCTGTCGGCGTACATTCTGATACCACAATGATTAATTTTCAACATTAAATCGTAGAGTATCTAGTTTCAGTACTAGTTTTAGTATCAGTATCTGTGAAAGGTTTTAGTGAAAGTACTCGTTCCTCTGGTCAAGACAGAGTGGGTCAGGTGTTTGTAGTAGTAGTTGTAGTTGTAGTAGTTGTACTTGTAGTAGTAGTTGTAGTAGTAGTTGTTGTGGTAGTTGTAGTAGTAATAGTTGTAGTAGTAGTTGTAATAGTAGTTGTAGTAGTTGTTGTGGTTGTTGTAGTAGTACTATTGGTAGTTGTTGTAGTAGTTGTAATAGTTGTAGTAGTAGTAGTAGTTCTTGTGGTAGTTGTAGTAATAGTTGTAGTAGTTGTAGTAGTAGTTGTGGTAGCTGTAGTAGTTGTTGTGGTAGTAGTAGTAGTAGTTGTAGTAATAGTTGTGGTAGTTGTAGTAGTAGTTGTAGTAATAGTTGTGGTAGTTGTAGTAGTAGTTGTGGTAATAGTTGTGGTAGTTGTAGTAGTAGTTGTAGTAATAGTTGTGGTAGTTGTTTTGGTAGTAGTAGTAGTTGTAGTAGTAGTTGTTGTAGTAGTTGTAGATGTAGTAGTAGTTGTTGTAGTAGTAGTAGTTGTAGTAGTTGTTGTAGTAGTTGTAGATGTAGTAGTAGTTGTTGTGGTAGTTGTAGTAGTTGTTGTGGTAGTAGTAGTAGTTGTACTAGTTGTAGTAGTTGTAGTAGTAGTTGTACTACTACTGTCTGACAGCAGTCGTGACAGAGGGATGACGATATAATACAATTTGGAGCCAGAGTTGATGGAGCCAGAAGCACGCCCATGCTCATTTCCTGTTTGGAACATTATTAAATAAAGCACGTGTTTTGTGATTCGTGTTTTAATTTTACCTTTTACGTTTTGATGGTATTTTTGTTTTGTCATATGAGATGGTTTTAGGGAAACAGGAGGAAGACCAAAGACGAGATTTATGGATTTATGAATGTGATGAAGGACTACATGAGGTTCTGTGGTGTGAGAATGCAGAGGAGAGGGTCAGGTCACGCAGGAGATGCAGAGGAGAAGGTTAGAAGAGCAGAGGAGAGGGTCAGAGGAGCAAAGGAGAAGGTCAGAGGAGCAAATGAGAGGGCCAGAGGAACAGAGGAGAGGGTCAAATAAAGCAGAAGATGCAGAGGAGAGGGTCAGATGGAGCAGAAGATGCAGAGGAGAGGGTCAGATGGAGCAGAAGATGCAGAGGAGATGGTCAGATGGAGCAGAGGAGAGGTTCAGATGGAGCAGAAGATGCAGAGGAGAGGTTCAGATGGAGCAGAAGATGCAGAGGAGAGGTTCAGATGGAGCAGAAGATGCAGAGGAGATGGTCAGATGGAGCAGAAGATGCAGAGGAGATGGTCAGATGGAGCAGAAGATGCAGAGGAGATGGTCAGATGGAGCAGAGGAGAGGTTGAGATGGAGCAGAAGATGCAGAGGAGAGGGTCAGATGGAGCAGAAGATGCAGAGGAGATGGTCAGATGGAGCAGAAGATGCAGAGGAGAGGGTCAGATGGAGCAGAAGATGCAGAGGAGAGGGTCAGATGGAGCAGAGGAAACCTTCAGATGGAGCAGAAGATCAGCGCCTGCAGAGCAGAGACCCTGAATCTCCAGTCGGGTTCGTGTATACTTTTGCAGTTACATAAGAGCGTGTGGAGTAATATTTTGACATGCTCCTGAGCAGATAATTCACATGTGCACCATAGCAACAAAACCAGTTAGCGCCGGTCTATAATTAGCCGCAGTGAAGCAGCACCTCCTCAACCTACACAAGAGAGAGCTGCTCTGAGGCTCCTCGTCCCAAAACCCAAGATCTTCATTTCAAACACACTGGAGACTCAGGATTAAAAAAAAACAACAACCAAAAAACCAGAACAAAATCACTGTGTAGTTAAAACTGCATTGTGGAATTTTTTCCAGTGGAGGATCTGTCAAATTCTGTTTTTTCTAGGTATTTTTGAGCAATAAAACCACCTGTAATTGAATAAATGTAAAGTAGAGCTGTTTAATGCCATACTGTGGAACATTCCAGACAGAGCAATGACGTATCCATAGAAACAAGTGACAAAACTCTCAACCGAAATGTTACGTAGTGCACCTTCTAACGCTGACCTCTAAGGTGAGGGTCCGCTACTTGTTTGTCTCTTGTTTCTGTTTCTGTGCCCGGAATGTTCCACAGTGGGGCATTAAACTGCCCCAGAAAGCATGAGTGTGCAGGCTCGCTTCTCCGTAGATCTGACCATTACTGATTTTATACTCGTACTGTGGAATAATCAAGGCAAAACCTCTATCAAAAATATCTCCATGGAAACAAGCAGGTGACGGACCCTCCGCCACAACAGTGACGTAGTAGTAGTAGCAGCAGTAGTAATAGTAGTAATAGTAGTTGTAATAGTAATAGTTGTTGTAGCAGCGCTCTCAAGTCTCACGCATTGAGAGTGTGACACACGCAATTCGACGTGTTCACACGCTCACACGCCACACATGGCATTTCTCACGCTGATTTATTTTTTTATTTTTTTGTGCCCAGAAAATCGGTCTGTGTGGCTTAGTTTATGCAGGCTCCGCGCGTTTTCAGTAGTAGTTTTAGAAGTAGTATTGTAGTACAGTAGTAGTTGTTGTAGTTGTTGTAATAGTATTAGTTGTAGTTGTAGAAGTTGTAGTTGTTGTAGTAGTACAATAGTAGTTGTAGTATTAGTTGTTGTAGTAGTTGGTATTGTAGGAGTAGTAGTAGTTTGTTATTGTAGTTGTAGTACTTGTAGAAGTAGTAGTAGCAGCAGCAGCAGTAGTAGCAGTAGCAGTAGCAGTAGTAGCAGTAGTAGTAGTAGTAGTAGTAGTAGTAGTAGTAGTAGTAGTAGTAGTAGTAGTAGTAGTAGTAGTAGTAGTAGCAGTAGCAGTAGTAGCAGCAGTAGTAGTAGTAGCAGTAGTAGTAGCAGTAGTAGCAGCAGCAGTAGCAGTAGCAGCAGCAGTAGTAGCAGTAGTAGTAGCAGTAGTAGCAGCAGCAGTAGCAGTAGTAGCAGTAGTAGCAGTAGTAGTAGCAGTAGTAGCAGCAGCAGCAGCAGCAGTAGTAGTAGTAGTAGTAGTAGCAGTAGCAGTAGCAGTAGTAGCAGCAGCAGTAGTAGTAGTGGTAGTAGTAGTGGTAGTAGTAGTGGTGGTGGTAGCGGTAGCGGTAGTAGTAACAGTAGTAGTAGTAGTAGCAGTAGTAGTAGCAGTAGCAGTAGTAGTAGTAGCAGCAGTGGTAGTGGTAGTGGTAGTAGTACCACCAAACATTGGACCATCTGTGCCTGAGCTTCAGTGAAACTGAAACACGAGTCTCCAGTGAAACTGCACATTAGAATAATTACAGTGTTTTCTTCTGTTTTGACAAATTGGCACGTTGAGGATAAAAGATGTTCTGACGCTCGAGTCACTGTGAAAATGTGAATTATAAACAGTCGAGTTTGTACTGTGCACTTTCACCACTTTTAAAATATGCAAATTGACACTTTCACGTTGGTGTTTCATTTATTATTGTTTAAAATATTGTATGGAAAAGTAGCTGTCCCTCTGTCCCCTCTGTCCCTCTATCCCCTCTGTCCCTCTGTCCCTCTATCCCCTCTGTCCCTCTGTCCCTCTGTCCCCTCTGTCCCTCTATCCCCTCTATCCCCTCTGTCCCCTCTGTTCTCTCTGTCCACTCTGTCCCTCTATCCCCTCTATCCCCTCTGTCTCCTCTGTTCTCTCTGTCCACTCTGTCCCTCTATCCCCTCTATCCCCTCTGTCCCCTCTGTTCTCTCTGTCCACTCTGTCCCTCTATCCCCTCTGTCCCCTCTGTCCCCTCTGTTCTCTCTGTCCACTCTGTCCCTCTTTCCCCTCTATCCCCTCTGTCCCCTCTGTTCTCTCTGTCCACTCTGTCCCTCTATCCCCTCTATCCCCTCTGTCCCCTCTGTTCTCTCTGTCCACTCTGTCCCTCTATCCCCTCTATCCCCTCTGTCCTCTCTGTCCCCTCTGTCCCTCTGTCCCTCCCTGATCCGTCACTTCCTGAAACACATTTGTCGTGTATTGATTTCCTCGTCTCCCCCATGACTCATCCCGACTCTCAGGACATTTTTCTTTTGCTGTTTTCTCCTAAACAAACACTCTTTCTTTCCTTGTCGTGCCACATCACTTCTTTAATGAAAAACTAGGCGTGTCCTCCGTCCGCTAAAAAGAGACAGGGGACAGGAAGTACCAATATTTTTACACGACAAATGTAATCAGGAAGTGCACGTTAGCATGCTTGTTGTTGATGGCTTTATCGTCACGGCAAAACTCCACTCTGGCCTGGGAGAGTTGTGAAAAACGCTTATAAACTCATCATGGTGAATAATTAGGATACTTGGAATGCGTAAAAGAAGTGAGAAGTAACTTTGGGCCACTGCAAACTGTTTAAAATGATTTTCCAACCAAACCAGACCAAGTTATAGGTCAGATCTGTGGAGAGGCGACCCCGCTCACAGTCAGAATGTCTGTTTTTCTAGGCATTTTTGAGCTATAAAACCATCTGTAATTGGATAAATCTAAAGTAGAGCTGTTTAATGTCACACTGTGGAACATTCCAGGCAGAGCAATGATATCTCCATGGAAACAAGCAGGTGATGGACCCCCAATCAAAAAAGTTACATAGTATTAAGTAATTACTAAGCCTGAATTAAATATTTGTTCATTATGAGTATGAATATGTGTTATTAAAAGTGTCAATATTGTGCTCTGATCTGTAGAACTCATTTTGGGAGGTGTAACTTTTCGGTTAGGGGTCCGTCACCTGCTTGTTTCTATGACAATCTCATTGCTCTGCCTGGAATGTTCCACAGTGTGACTTTAAACAGCTCTACCTACCTTGCATTTATTCAATTACAGGTGGTTTTACAGCTCAAAAATACCCGGGAAAAACACGATTCTGACTGTGGGTGTGGTCGCCTCTCCACAGATCTGACCTGTAACTTGGTCTGGTTTGGTCTCCATGAAGATAGAAAGGTTTAATGCCACACTGCGAAACATTCCAGGTACACAATTATATTTGGAACCTTGTCTGGGACGATTTTGTGCAACTTTTCAGGTAGAAGAAATGCATTTTGACAGGCCCTTCAACAGCTTTAAGGGTTAAATCGAGAAGCTCCAGACAAGGCAATAACATAAAATAAGACAGTGCACCTTTAATTATTTCTGTTTCATCTGAAGTGGGTCAGATCGGTCTTTTTCCTCTGGTCCCGGGGCTGGCAAGAGGTGCACGGAGGCCCAGCGGTGCTCTGTTTTGTGCCTCTGACAGGTGAAATAGTGTGGGAATGCTTTTTGTGCTACGAGTCGGACCCGCGGAGGTGCTCTCTGAATGCTCAATAGCTCCGTATGATGCCAGCCTTTGAATGGGAGGGCACTGGGGCTAAAACGGCTTGCTTCACAAACACGCAGATTGTCCCGGCGTCTCCTGATGGGCCGGAGCGCCGCTGTTTTTAAAGCACAAACACAAAGACGAGGAGAGGAAGAGGCGAGTTTGTGCTGGTTTATCAGGGCGCACGCTGGGTTCTCACACCGCATGAGGAACGGGCCAAACGGAGAAATTGGTCTCGATATAATCTACTGTTGTCATGATACTGAAATTTCAACCTCGATTTTGATGCTAAGGAACAGACTCGATACTCCATACTACAGCCAAAAATTGATATCACGGTATTTTTTAAAATTATCAGTGTCACGGCATTTGACTTTTTTTGGTACCATGTCTTTGGCGAAGTGGACCGTAACAGCGTTGGTAATATCGTTCCACCGTTTGCTTTTCTTGTCGTAGGCAGTCCCCTTAGCAAACACGTCTTTGAGTGACGTCTGAGTCGCGTTTTGTGTCGCGGCGCCGACTCGAACGTTCCCTGCAGACCTGGAAGAGGGCGCAGATCTTAGTTTCGTGCGTTCTTCATATTCCAGGACGTGTTTGTGACGGAGGTGGTGAAGCAGATCGCTCGTGTCGCCTCCTGCGGCTACGACTTTAGCCCGACGACATTTACAGAATACGGTTGTTTGATTGGCGTCAGATTTTTTCTTTTCTTTTTCTTCCGCACGACTGACACGGCTCCTCTTTTCGGTATAAGTTCCTCTGTGTCTGTAACATTTTCTCCGTCCATGTTGTTCACCGCTCGACACACACTGAGCTTCCACCGCTCTCACGCCACTGCAAAACAGTCCCCCTCTCAAACAATGTCCCGCGGCGCCACGTTCCGCCGCTTTGTGTTCCCGATGTTTTGAACGCACACACTCACCGGGATTGGGATATATGAAAAATCCATATCATTAAAAAAAAACAACAACACCGCTATTTGGTATGAACCGCCCAGTCCTACTCCATACCTCTTTCTTTAGACAACAAAATGTGATTTTCAACATTAAATCATATTACTTTCTTTTCTATTCCCATGTGTTTTTATATCTGTGTAATCCCTCAGTGGTCCAGGTCTAAACCAGGTCTAAACCAGGTCTAAACCAGGTCTAAACCAGG
Organism: Paratrypauchen microcephalus; assembly: GCA_036785185.1. Lineage (NCBI taxonomy): Eukaryota > Metazoa > Chordata > Actinopteri > Gobiiformes > Gobiidae > Paratrypauchen > Paratrypauchen microcephalus. Next base: position 345,011 of record JAVJIX010000179.1, read on the forward strand.
TCTAAACCAGGTCTAAACCAGGTCTAAACCAGGTCTATGGGCGTATACGAGTCATGTGTTGGTCTCCATGATGATAGACAGCTCAAGATCATTCTAAATCTTCAGGAAAGGTTAATTTTTGTCCTGTGAATGTGACTTTTTTAGTATTGATTCCTGCTCAAACTAGTATCTAGTTTCGATGCAAGTTTTCGTATCGATCTTTTGACAGCATTTTCACTGCCTCCTCACAAATCTGACCTGTAACCTGCCCCGATCATGCCCCCTGCTTGCTTATCTTCATAGAACTGGCTACGTTTAAAGCTACACTGTGGAACATTTCCAAGCACATCAGTGGCATCTCCACGGAGACCAACAGGTGGCAGATCCTTCACTAGAAAAGTTTAATCGTGGGTCGTCTTTTTCATTTTCTTGCTTTGTACGTAATATGAAAATGTACAATCTAACTATATTGATTAAAAAAAAAAAAATGCATTGATTTGTGTGACGTAATTCGTAAGAGTTAAGTTGTGTAAATCTGTGTGTGTCCCGTCTCCAGTTGTTTATAAAATCCCAGCCCGCTCTCGGAAACCACTGCAAAGCCGCCGTAGCTCAGCCCTGACAGATCTGCCCTGAACCGGGCCAACCAGGACCGGGCTGTGCTGTTTGGACCAGCGCCCGCGGCCCCCCCGAGGCGCCTGCAGGGGGCGTGAGTGTTTGGGAGGGGGAAGATGGCACCGCACGGAATCCATGTTTTGATGATTGGTCCAATAGAAAGGTCAAATGGGGTCCTGTGAACATGCCAGGAGAGAGAGAGAAAGAGAGAGGGAAACAGACAGAGGGGGCAGAGAGAGAGAGACGGGGAGAGGGAGGTGTAGAAGTAGAAGGTAAAAACACTAGTTGTAATTATTATGTCAGTGATCTGGTTTTACAGTTTTAAATTACGATACTAATAATGGCAGAGTTGGAATTAAACGTGTGCACATAAAGTGATCTGGGGTCTTAAACCTGTGAAGCAGAAGTCCAGATGTGAAGTTCAGTTTGTGGTTTGTTTCTGGTGGTACTGGGGCCCATTAGAGGTGGGGAAACACATCAAAGAATCTATCAAATGTTTTGGAAATACGTAAAATTAGAATATTGAACAAGTCAGCCATCCATCCATTTTCTTGCTCTTATCCGAGGCAGGGGCAACAGTCTAAACAGGGACTCTCAGAATCAGAAAGACTTTTACAGTCATACCTCACCTTACAAAAGACCCAACTAACGAATAATCCAAGTTACGAAACGAGTTTACGTAAAATTTTCGTCTCGAATACGAAAGAAAATTCGCGTTACGGAACGCGAAATCTCAAAAATTTGCGTAATGTGCGCTCGGCTTCGCAGCCGCCTGAATCCCCCTTTGCGACTCTACTTACGAAAAAATCACGTTACGAAACCACTTCTGTAACGAATTAATTTCGTAAGGTGAGGTATGACTGTATTGCCATTGTCAAGTGAACATAATTCACAAAACTAGGAACTTGTCTCGGTGAAAAGGTGCGAACATAAAACACTAAATAATAATAATAATAGGTAGAATATAACTATAATCATATAATAAAAAACAAGGTTCAGAAGAGCAGCATCAGAACAGTAGTGCAGACTTCCTTCACCCTGGCCACTTCCTCCAGCTCCTCCGGGGGGACCCCAAGGTGTTCCCAGGCCAGCCGGGAGACATAGTCCCTCCAGCGTGTCCTGGGTCTTCCCCAGGGGCCTCCTCCTGGTGGGACATGGCCGGAACACCTCCCGAGGGAGGCGTCCGGAACAGACGCCCGAGCCACCTCAGCTGCTCCTCTCGACGTGGAGGAGCAGCGGCTCTACTCTGAGCTCTTCCCGTGTGACTGAGCTCCTCACCCTATCTCTAAGGGCTCTAAGGGTGCGCCCAGCCACTCTGTGGAGGAAACTCATTTTGGCCGCTTGTATCCGCGATCTCCCTTCCGGTCATTACCCAAAGCTCATGACCATAGGTGAGGGGAGGAACGTAGATTGACGGTAAATGACTTGTTACTCTGAAAATGTCATTGCTCTCCCTGGAATGTTCCCCAGTGTGACTTTAAACAGCTCTACTTTACATTTATTCAATTACACGTTGTTTTATAGCTCAAAAATACCAAGAAAAACAGACATTCTCCACAGATCTGACCTGTAACTTGGTCTGGTTGGTCATGAAGATAGAAAGGTTTAATGCCATACTGTGAAACATTCCAGACAAAGAAGCAATAAAATCTCCATGGAGAGGAACATTTGACAGACCCTCACCAGACGTGTCAGAAGATAATACTCCCTACAACTGTACAAACACTCACCCTTATGTAAATCTAAGAAATATGAATGAAACATGAATCTAAACTGCTAAATAAACACCAGAATCCCGTGCATTTTTGAAAATGTTTGTAGAGGTCCAAACTAACCAACGAGGAAATACAAGATATTCCTCTGAAGACGGGATGTTCTGTTCTGTGTGGAGAATGTTCTGGTTTCTAAATATCTGCAGCCTTTGACCCTATAAATCTTAAAAATAACTTTTCAGAACAAAAAAACGCAATGAATATTTTTGAATTCTTTTGTGTAAGACTTTCCAGGTCTTTTATTATGTCCAGTGAACCAGGACTAAACCAGGACTAAACACAACGGTCCAGTACAGCGACCGCATCACTGCCGACGCTGCACCGATCTGCCTGTCAGTCTCACGCTCCATCCTCCCCTCACTCGTGAACAAGACCCCGAGATACTTGAACTCCTCCACTTGAGGCAAGAGGTTGTCTATAGTAAAAAACATTTTTCAAAGAACAGAAACGTGCAGTGTTGTTCTCACAAGGGCTTATCTTTGGGATAATTTGAAATAAGAGAGAGATTACTTTTGCAATCCTACAATCCTTGTCTCCCAAGTTTTAATCAGTTTATTTTAATTGGATCATTTATTTAGACTAGAGTCGTGCTTCAGTGTTGTGGCATTTCGCGGTGGTTTTAGTTTTGTATTTTTAGTCTGAAATGTTTGAGAATCACTGAGGCTCATCGGGATTTTATTCATATTTAATTAATACTTTTTTATTTATTTTTTTATTTGTTTATTTGATAGGGACAATGCACATTAATGAACATAAGTATAAAACAAATATGCCGAATTTTAGCTACAAAGCTAGTTTTCATCCGTAGTCCCTCGGCAGGCAAATACATCAAAATACAACATACAAAACAAGCAGCACAAACAAAAGTCTAGTGTCACATGACTGGTTGGTTTTCAGCCATAGTTTGAGTTGTGTTTTAAAAGTGATCAGTGTAGGGCTCTCCTGTATGTGCAGAGGAAGACTGTTCCAGATGTTAGTGGCCCTCACAGCGACAGGGTTCTGACCAAAGGCGGTTCTTCTGTGGGGGACCTCAGTCTCCTCTGGAGGAGGCCCTGGTTCAGGGACCACTTGATGTCTTAGGTTTGAAAAAGACAGACATGGGGGGTGGGGTTAGGCCATGTAATTTATAACATTTTCAAAATTTTAAAGATTGTAGACCTGATTTGTTTAAAATTTGTAAGGTTATATTTGACAGTATTGGTAAGTTTTTTAATATGATTTTTGAAAGACAAAGTGGAATCAAGTGTCACACCAAGATACTTGAATTCTGTGACCAGTTGTGATTCCTCTCCTCTCAAGAATACTCCGGAGCTTTTTATCTCTTTTGATTGCTTTGAGAACATCAAACAGACCGTTTTGTTTTTTTTTAAATTTAGAAGTAGGGATGTCAACAATTAATCAACTTACGATGAATTGTCGATCAAGACGTTGGTCGAACAAAATGCATTAATTGTAATTCATCGCGGACACGCGCACCCGCGTGGTCATGAAACAAGGCGCTCACGCTCTCTCAACGGCACTGCCCGGGGGCTGCTGAGCACGAGATCGAACCGCGGCGCCCGGAATGCGTAATCTCAGCCCAAGCCACAAACCAGCCGCACGAAACCAGCAGCGGCACGTGGTGATTTAATCCTGGTTTAGTCCAGGTCTAGACCTGGTCCAGTCCTGGTTTAGTCCAGGCCCAGTCCAGGTTTAGACCTGGTTTTTGTTCTGGTCTAGACCTGGTTTAGTCCACGTTTAGTCCTGGTCTAGTCTCTTAGCCAATCAGGACGCAGAACACAATGTTACACTATTAAAAAAAATTGAAGAAAAAAAAAAAAATCCACGAATCGCGATAGAGCGAGGGATTAGTGTATTTTGTTATTCAGCATCAATACATTTGCTTTTTACTAAGGAATAATTAATTAAGGAATATACAATATAATAATACTATGATATATTTTTGACTCAGTGTTATGTTACTATGGCTTATATTCTTAAAGACCCTATTGAAACACTAAAATTCAGGTGAAAAACGCTGCTTATCAGTTAATCGTTAATCGATCGATAAGGTCAATCAACTATAGATTAATGGATTAATCGATAATTTGCATCCCTATTTAGAAGCAAACATGATTTAAAAAGCCATTCATTTACTTGTTCCATAGCTGAGGTCAGAATGGAAGCTGCCTCTTTCACGCTTCTTGCCTGAGTATAAATTACAGCGTCATCTGCATACATTTGAAAATTCACCTTATTACATGTTTTGGGAAGGTCATTTATGTACAGTGAGAATAACAGAGGTCCAAGTATTGATCCTTGGGAAATTATTACAGAAATGATTCTTTCTGGTGTGTGGAAAGCGTAGATTCTGGTATTTTAGTATACATATTTTACATACATATATATATATATTTTTTTTTACATTCATTTCTGTGAATTGAAACATCTCCCTATGTCCCATCCGCTGCACGTCCACTTTCTTTTCTGTGCACCTCCATAAAACTGTCTCTGCTCCTGTCTGCTCCAGAGGCACTGTTTGTCCCATTGTCCCCTGGTCTTTTAAAGGCAGCGGAGTTTTCACACGCCACAGAGCGCCGTCCTGCTGAGACGTCCTGGAAAGGGGCTGCAGCTCGGCACAAATGCCTCTGAATGTGGCTCTGTGTGTTTGCCGTTTCTCCTGCTTTAAAAAGGATCCAGGAGGGAAAGAATTCAACCCAAACCGCAGGTCGTCCGACGAGATTTGGGGGGGAAAAAAAAAAAAAAAAAAGTCTGAAAAATACAAATCCAAGTGGTAGTTTGGGCCTCTCTCCTCCTCCTGCAGCCCCGGACCTGCCCTGAGCTCAGAGCCTTTGTTTTCAATCTGACTTCTGAGGAAATGAGGGGCAAACCTGTCAATAAAAACAGGCATTGTTGAACTTTCATGACCAAAATATAAAACGAACTTGCATCTACATGATCTTACACCAAAAAAAATCTAGTATGTTGGAATAAAAAATAATAAATAAAATAAAATAAAATAATAATAATAATAATAATAATTTTATTATTAATAATAACAATAACAATAACAATAATAAATATAGCCGCAAGCGGCGATGATCGGCCCTCGCTTGCACTCACAGGGGGGGTGGCGCTAACGCGCCATTTTCCTATTCCCATGAGCCATATATGTACTAAATTAGGTGTGGCTACACCAAAGCTTTTGCCGGCGTTCTAATGGCAGGGACAGCTGTTTGACCTGTTACCATGGCAACATGACAGGAGATGCTGCGGGGTCATCATTGAGATTTTTGATCGAGACCCTGTCACGAATGTGTGGTCCAAATTTGGTGTGTCTACGGCAAAGTAAAATCTTTCTGTTCCATGCAATCTCCCTAGGGGGTGCTATTACGGCCAATTGAGATTTTCTTATATCAATCTGTGTAGGGCCGGGGTGTTCAGCAACGATTAAAGTTTGAGTAAAATCGGCGAAAGTATGAGCGAATTGTCACTCGTCGAAGTTTAACAGGAAATGATGCCTTTGCCACCAGGTCACAAGGTCTATCCAATATGGCTGGTTGGTTGCCTAGCAATGGTGTAATATAATTTTTTGTTCCTCTTCCCATGATGCATCTGTGTACCAAATTTGGTTTGACTAGGACAAAGTTTTTGCCTAGCGTCCCATTGATGACGACAGATTTTTGGCCTGTTGCCATGGCAACACAATGGGAGATGCCATGGGGTCATCATTAAGATTTTTGCTCGAGACCCTATCACGAATGTGTGTACCAAATTTGGTATGTCTACGACAAAGTAAAATTTTGCACTTCCATGTAGTCTCCCTAGGGGGCGCTATAGTGTCCATTTCAGATTTTCTTATATCAATCTGTTCAGGGCCGGGGTGTCCACCAATGATTGAAGTTTGAGTGAAATCAGCCAAAGTATGCGTGAATTAACACTTGTCGAAGTTTGATGGCGAGCCGCAAAAACGAACACGAAATTTGTGGCGTTGTCACGGAAACACCGTTCACTCTTTTAGAACGCTTTTAACAACTTTTAATGTCCCACTTGTCTAGATGATACAGCACGATTCTGGTGAGTCTGGGTCAAAAACCCTAGGAGGAGTTCGTTAAATTACGAAGACAGGAAAATGCGCCCTCGGTGTCAGGTCACGTGCTCGGTCCAAAATGGCCGACTTCCTGTTGGTCGCCTAGCAACCGCATAATATACTTTTTTGTTCCTATTCCCATGATGCATCTGTGTACCAAATTTGGTTTGGCTATGACAAAGTTTATGCCGGACGTCCCATTGGCGACGACAGATGTTTGGCCTGTTGCCATGGCAACACGATGGGACATGGTGTGTTGACGTCATTAAGTTTTTTGATCGATACCCCGTCACGAATATGTGTACCAAATTTGGTATGTCTACGACAAAGTAAAATTTTGCACTTCCATGCAATCTCCCTAGGTGGCGCTATAGCACCCATTTCAGATTTTCTTATATCAATCTGTTCAGGGCCGGGGTGTCCACCAACGATTAAAATTTGAGGTAAATCGGCCAAAGTATGCGCGAATTATCGCTCGTCGAAGTTTGATGGCGAGCCGCAAAAACGAACACGAAATTTGTGGCGTTGTCACGGAAACACCGTTCACTCTTTTAGAACGCTTTTAACAACTTTTAATGTCCCACTTGTCTAGATGATACAGCACGATTCTGGTGAGTCTGGGTCAAAAACCCAAGGAGGAGTTCGTTAAAATACGAGGACAGGAAACTCCGCCTTCGGCGCCGGGTCACGAGCTCGTTCCAATATGGCCGACTTCCTGTTGGTCGCCTAGCAACGGCATAATATATTTTTTGGTTTGTAACGACATGACCTATCCACCACCCGAATTTCATTTGTCTACGACAAAGTTCATTTTTCGGGTATAGCCATAGGCGCAATGTATTTTGATTTTCCAGGTGGCGCTGTAGAGCCATTTTTAAAGATTTTTTAATACTGATTATTTGTAAATTCCTTTTTTGGCATTCTTGAATTTTGTGCAAAATTTCGTGAGTTTTCGTCGGTGGGAAGTACCCGAACCTTGAAAAAAGTGGTCGTAAAAATAATAATAATAAGAATAAGAAAAACCAGAACAATAACAATATGGTGCCACCTATGGTGGCAATATATATATCAATGGAAAGGGCTCGTGTCCAGTAACGCACCCGTGGGGTCCATTGTCAATGACGAGCGCGTTGCGCTCGTCATTGACCTCATCGATTACTCACTTGCCCAATACATATTTTTGACGTTTACGATGGTTAACGATTACAATTATGCCGCTTTCGCGGCAATGGGCAGTGCCAGTCTGTGCTATTGGATCCTATGAGTGTCACTATAGTGTGGCATTGAGTGTTTGGAAAAGGGAGAGCGCTTCGCGCTCTGGTTTTGTGGGCACACATGACATCGTGCACTGCGTGCACGATGTCATGTGTGCCCACAAAACAATTACAATTTTGCCGCCACGGGCGGTGCCACCGTGCCAGGTCAGCGGGCACCAGTCGTTGACATGAGTGCTAGGTGCTTAAAAGGGGAGAGCGCTTCGCGCTCTGCTGCGTGCGCAAAACAAAGCGCTTCGCGCTTTGTTTTGCGCACGCTGGTGGGCCGAGAATGTTTTGGGGTGAACAATTACAATTTGGCCGCGATCGCGGCCACGGGCGATGCCACCGAGCCAAGTCAGCGGGCACCAGGCGACGACATGGGTGCTACGTGTTTAAAAGGGAGAGCGCTTCGCCCTCTGCTGCGTGCACAAAACAATGCGCTTCGCGCTTTGTTTTGTGGACGCTGGTTCTGCAGTGCTTCGCACTGCAGAACAGTAACAAAAGGCCCTACGCTTTAGCGCTCGGGCCTAATAATAATAATAATAATACATAAAAATAAATAAAAAGTTTTCAAATTTTCCTGATCAAAATTTTATGACCAGTTGAAAAATTGCAAGAATTCACATTTTGCACTGTTGGATCTTAAAGGAAAAGTAACGTTGTTTACAATTTGAGCCTTATTTCGGTAATAAAACAAGTTGTTTTACTCACCCATAGCACTTTGGTGTCATATGGAGCATTTCCGGAGATGTTTTAGATTAGCGTTAGGCTAACGCCGTTAGCCTAGCGCGACTTATAGCCATAGCTCGGGGCATTCCCCGAGCATGTAATATGCCCCGTGCGGGCTCCAAATAACACAAACTTTAGCACTTTTCAAATCATAGAAGCTCGATGTCTTACTCTACGATTTTGTTTGAATCAAAAGTGGCCTGTAATCTGAGATTTATCCATAGTTTACAGCTTTGCGTTCCATGTTTGGGTCCCGGGAGCTGAGAGCACAGTCCGCGCATGCGCACTAGCGTCCTCATCTACTCGAAACTATGGCTAAATCTTGGATTACAGGCCACCTTTGACCAAACGAAATCGTAGGATAAGACATCGGGCTTCTATGATTTGAAAAGTGCTAAAGTTTGTGTTATTTGGAGCCCGCACCCCCCCCATGGTTAAAAGTTGTGAAATGTCTAAACTGAGCATTTGCGATCCTTTTCTGCGTTACAAAAAATCGGAGCTCAAACGGGCGATTTTGAACAAGGCACCTTATTGACGTCAGATCGAAAAAAGAAATGCAAATGCAGTTCCACCCCCGTCTGTCTGTACTCAGCGTCTCTGTAAATCACGCCCAGAGAGTTTGGACTGTGAATGCGCTAGGCAATGCGAAATGTGTTTTTTTATTTGCCTGGAGGCACGTCCGAGTGTTTCTAGGCTCGGAAGTCCTTTATCTGAGCCTCTGGACCTTTGAACAGCAGTGGTTTAATTTTATTTTCTGTGGAAATGTGTTTATTTTTCAATGGAACGCTTCAAATCTCTCCCCCCGTGCAAAAACACGGAAATGGATCCGCTGAGAGCGGAGAGTTTGGCCACGCCCCCACCCTCTACTATAGGCCAGCTCTTTTCTCCTCATTTGCATTCAAGCAACAACACCCAGAATAAAGTGTTTGAGAGAGATATTTATGACTCTTTCTCATCTTATCTCTGTTTCTCATGCACTGAGTGTTGATTTTGAAGAAGGATTCATTTACAGTATTAGGGAACCATTAAGGAGCCATATAAAAGCATCAAGAAGTACCATGTCATGGGATCTTTAAGTTTTGAGATAGACTCTAGTTTGTGGCTGCATTATGATAAAAATAATAATAATAATAATAAAATAAATAAAAAGTTATTGTATTATTAATATTAATATCAATACATAACAAAATAAATACAAATAAATAATATTACATTAAAAAAAAATAAAAAAAATAAATAAATAAATATATAAATAAATAAGAAATTAAAAGGGAGTCTAAAAACTTTTTGAGGCGACTGTAGAACCGACCGAAAAAAATGTTTTTGTTAGGTCGTTAACTTGACATGGATTTAACACTATTACAGTCCATTACAGAGGACATGTTACAACATTATGAATAAAAATAAAATTAACAAAATATATATGCTAAGGTGTTAATTTACCTCCAAATAGAAAATAATAATAATTTAGATACACTTTTTTTCTTCGGGTCCCAGGAGGATATCAGCAAAATGATCTGATAAATGTAAGCTACAGCTGTTTAAAGTCATACTGTGGAACATTCCAGGCAGAGTAATGACATATCTCATATCATAGAAACAAGCAGGTGACAGACCCACAACCAAAAAGCGACAGTGCAGTTTTAAGATTTCCAACTGCATCTGATAAAAATAATAAAAAATATGTCAGTAAATGTGTTTGGTTTTGTCCTCCCCTGATGCGTGCCCGGGATGTGGCCGTAGAGGACTTCAGTTCGTTTGAAATCGTGGCTGGGTTTTAATGCACAAAGCAGAACTCCGACCAACCAAACTGGCACCCGCTCAAAGAATGTGACTTAAACAAGAGGGGATTGGCCCCAGACCTGCTCTCCTCGGGGACACGGGGATTATAACGGGATATTATGGCCCAGAGTCTGTTCAAATCATTCAGAGCGCAGTCGTAAAGAGACTCCTGCACAAACCACAACGATTAAATGGACTGTTACGATGAGGGATTTAGAGCGAGGCTGCAGTTGAAGGTGCATTATGTCGGGGGTGGTCCGCCACCTGCTTGTTTTTGTGGCTCTGCCTGGAATGTTCCACAGTGTGACATTAAACAGCTCTACTTTACATTTATTCAATTACATTTGATTTTATAGCTCAAAAATACCTTGGAAAAACAGGCATTCTGACTGTGTGTGGGGTTGCCTCTCCACAGATCTGACCTGGAACTTGGTCTGGATTGGTCTCCGTGAAGATAGAAAGGTTTAATGCCATACTGCGAAACATTCCAGGTACACAATTATATTTAGAACCTGATCTGGGACAGTTCTGTTAGACATCAAAGTCCATCACCTGCTTCTCTCCATGGAGATATTGCCTGGAATGTTCCACAGTAGTGCGTTACACTTATTTATCTCTACAGCAGGTGTTATATGTCAGATCTGTGGGGAGGCGAGCCCACTCACAGTAAGAAAGCGAGTTTGTAAGTCTGTTAGAACCCATGTTATTGAGGAAATGCAAGGATTAATTTTCATTTATTGCCATAGCGGGACATTCCAGACAAATGATCAATATCTCCATGGAGACGAGCAGATGGTGGACCGTCACCTGCTTGTTTCTATGAATAGGTCATTGTTCTGCCTGGAATGTTCCACAGTATGACATTAACAGCTCTGCCTTACATTTATTCGATTACAGATGGTTTTATTGTCAGAAAAACAGGAATACTGACTGGGAGCGAGGTCGCCTTTCCACAGATCTGACCTGTAACTTGGTCTGGATTGGTCTCCGTGAAGATAGAAAGGTTTAATGCCATACTGCGAAACATTCCAGGTACACAATTATATTTAGAACCTGATCTGGGACAATTCTGTTAGACATCAAAGCCCATCACCTGCTTGTCTCCATGGAGATATTGCCTGGAATGTTCCACAGTAGTGCATTACACTTATTTATCTCCACAGCAAGTGTTACATGTCAGATCTGTGGAGAGGCGAGCCCACTCACAGTAAGAACACAAGTTTGTAAGTCTGTTAGAACCCATGTTATTGAGGAAATGCAAGAAGGATTCATTTTCATTTATTGCCATACCGGGACATTCCAGACAAATTATCAATATCTCCATGGAGACGAGCAGATGGTGGATCCTCCGCCAGTTGGTTGGGGGGTCCGTCACCTGCTTGTTTCTGTGGATAGGTCATTGTTCTGCCTGGAATGTTCCACAGTATGACATTAAACAGCTCTACTTTACATTTATTCAACAACGGATGGTTTTATAGCTCAAAAATACCTTGGAAAAACAGACATTCTGACTGTGAGTGGGGTCGCCTCTCCACAGATCTGACCTGGAACTTGGTCTGGTTGGGTCTCCATGAAGAGATAACAGTTTAGTAACTATACTGTGACATAACATACCAGACAAAGCAGCAGAAAAGTTCCACAGTGCACGTTTAACTCTAATCATTTCACTTTCTGCCATGGCTCTATTGTGATGTGGTATGGAAAGCATCTTGGCCCATTCTCACTAATCCCCACTTGGTTTCGCACAGATTCTGGTTTATGGTTTGGACTCTGCTGCTTCAGAACAATGCTCCAAAGCTCGGCTGCTTTTTACGAGACATTTCTGAGGTTTTGTTTTTCTCGAGTCGTAGGAGAATAACAGCGCTGGACTCACTCTCCCTGTTTTAAAATACAGCCCCGCGTCACTGTTAATCATTTGCTTTGTTTATGGCCCCGTCAATTCTGAATTAAATCAACCACGACAGGCTTTTAGAAAAACTTTACTTTTTAAATCATTTTTTTGTTGGTCATAATTAACGGTTGTAAAATGTCAAGCTGCAAATCAAAACATGTTGGTTGGGACAAATTTCATTATGGAATACAAAAAGATAACATGACAGTTATTATGGTGGCAAGCTCAAAAAAGTTGCTAAATTTTGCATGTTAAACCGTTGTTCCCTCATCAGAAACATGCCTGAAGCGGTTTTAGATGTCATCCATGCATGTTTGAGCAATCTAGCGATCTCTCCATTGCCCCATCCAAACCCTCCTTATGGTTTACTGTAAGATTCTGTCCAATTCTCAAAAAAAAAAAAAAGTCTATGGGGTCACCAGAAATGTGTGATTTCAAAATGGGGTCACAGGCCAAAAAAGGTTGTGAACCACTGGTCTAGGAGCATCAAAAACAAATTATAAAACATGTTCATACATTGTTTTTGGAGAATATAACATTTTGAAAACAGTAAGCGATCCATCCATCCAACCCATCCAACTGCCTCTTCAGTCTGCTGCCATCAGGAAGGAGACTGAGGAGCCTCAGGGCCAAGACCAGCAGACTGAAAGACAGCTTCATCCACCAAGCTGTCAGGATGCTCAACTCTCTCCCTGCCCTCCCCCAATCACACTGCTGCTTAAATGACACTGACACTGCTGCTTAAATGACATTGACACTGCTGCTTAAATTACAACTAAATGGCAGTAACACTGCTGCTTAAATAACACTTAAATGACACTGACACTACTGCTTAAAGACACTTAAGTGACACTGACACTGCTGCTTAAATGGCACTGCTGCTTAAATGACATTTAAATGACACTGACACTGCTGCTTAAATGACACTGACACTGCTGCTTAAATTACACTGACACTGCTGCTTAAATAACACTTACATGACACTGGCACTACTGCTTAAAAGACACTTAAGTGACACTGACACTGCTGCTTAAATTACACTGCTGCTTAAATGCCATTTAAATGACACTGGCACTGCTGCTTAAATGACACTGACACTGCTGCTTAAATAACACTTAAGTGACACTGACACTGTTGCTTAAATGGCACTGCTGCTTAAATGACACTTAAGTGACACTGACACTGCTGCTTAAATTACACCATTTGAGCTTTATTACACTACACATTGTGTGTTTTACCTGTTTGTATTATATATAAGCCTCTTGTACTTTTGCTACAGGTATATGTGATGTTTTAGTCATGGTGTTTATTGTCTTGTTTATCAGATGTTTTATGTTCACTGTGGGCCTAGGGGGCGCTGCAATTTCAAATCCTGTGTGTGCAACCTGTACATATGGTTTTGGACAATAAAACTGACTTTGAACTTTGATGTTACTTTAAATATGTAGAATAATATTTTCAACATTAAACCGTAGTACTTTCTTTAATATTCCCATGGCCTTATATCTGTGTTATCCCTCAGTGGTCCAGGTAGGTTCCATAGTCGTCCATGTGCTCTTATACTTGTTCTGATACGCCTCAAGATCATTCTGAAGCTTCGATACTACTTTTAGTCTTGATTAGTATCAGATTTTTGATATTTTGGACAGCCCTAGTCTTTGGTTGCCGTGCAGTAGTGATGATGTAAAAGTAGTGCAGCAGAAGCCGAGGTTTCACCTGTGTGTTTTGCTGATGTGAGGAGATCAACGCTAACGCAGCAGTTACGGTAGCTCCCATTGGACTGATTTGGCCCACAGCGAAGAGCCGCGATAATTAAGACTCAAAACTGTGAGCAGTGTCCATTAGGCCTGTGCTGTGAACGGGGTTTCAGCGAGTGATGGCGAGAAGAGGGGAAGCTACAGGCAAAACTGTGTGTAGGTCTGTATCTTTTTGGGGATTCTCTTGATTACAACAAAAGGCTCATACTCAATATTAAAGGTGCATTGTGTAACTTTTATCACGGGGGGGTCTGTCAAATGCTTTTCTTCATGTTAGGAAAGTTTCACAGTATGGCATTAAACCTTTTCTATCTTCATGGAAACCAAACCAGACCAAGTTACAGGTCAGAATGCCTGTTTTTCAAGGTATTTTTGAGCTAAAAAAAAACAATTGTAATTGGTTTTATAGGTACGGCAGAGCTGTTTTAATGTCACACTGTGGAACATTCCAGGCAGAGCAATGACATAACCATAGAAACAAGCAGGTGACGGACCCCCAATAAAACAGGGTGGTTTTATAGCAATTAAAAACACCTGTAATTGAATAAATGTAAGGTATCGATACTTTACAAAGATGTGATTATAATCTCTGGTGAATCTACCAAATTGATGTGATTGACAGGTGGATTAGCCAACCAGGGACATGCATGGTTATTCCATATCAGAAAAAATAAAGGGGGGAAAAATGATCAAAAACATCAGCATTTTCTAACTAAACTCTGTAAATCGGATATAATGAGCTCTTTTGTTTCACGTGTCACTGAATTACGATAATCTGATTGGACGATCACGTTTGGTCGGGTTTGAGAAGTGATTGAGTGATTGAGTTTTTTTTCGTAGTTTTGTCCCAAATATTTTTCATGCACTGCTCCAAAAAGGACTGAAATGTATTTTTGAATTAAGCTTATTTCATATAAATTTGGGTCTTTTTAATTAAGAAATGGTCCAAACAGCATGCTTTTGGAACTTAGATGAATTTAAATCGTCTACGTAATGTTAATGAAATTACAATTGAAAGCTACGTTTTTGTTTTGGTTTTAATAAAAGAAAAAAATAATGTCTTTGTCCATTTTACTTCTTGGACTTCTCTAAGGCCACATTTTTAAAAAGTTGTATTGCGTAACTTTTCTGGTGTAGGGTTCGTCAAACGCTTGTCTCCGTGGAATTGTTATTGCTTTGTCTAGAAAGTTCCACCTTACAGATTAAACCTATGTATCACAAGGTTACGCTACATTACAAGTCAGATCTGTGGAGAGTCGCCCCTCTTCACAGAAGGAATTATTGGATTTTTGACCAATATAAACACCTGTAATGAATAAACGCAGATGGATATGTTTAAAGTCATACCATGGGACAGCAGTAGCATCTCCACGGGGACGAGAAAAGTTCCCCAGTGCAGGTTAAATCCCGTTTTGCCTTGTACGTATATATTAGAGTAGAAATTTTGGTGTGTGGGTTCCGAGGAGCTGCGAAAGGGTTAAAGTTCCAGCGGTTTTAGTTTCTGTCGCCGTCAGCCCTTTGCTAACCCCGCTGTGTGTGTACTGCGCCCGGCCGCTAATGTAAGCTAACCTAAGCTAACGCACGCTAATGTAAACTCACGTGGACAAAGAGAGGCGGCCGCTGTATCCAAGTCAGCACTGGAACTCAACTTTCATTTGCTCTAAAAAGGAAATTGATGAAGATCCTGAGCTCGTACAAAGAGAATCTACACATTTTTACAACAGCGTTTGGAGTTACGATCATTTACTCAACCAAACTGCAATGCCTTGATTCAGTATTTCTTTTCTTTTGGCTTTTTGTTCTCAAAGGCATAGGCCAGGGGCGTCCAAACTTTTTTCATCAAGGGCCACGTATCCAAACACAGACGAAGCAGAGAGCCGATCGAGGGCCATAGACCTGTGCTTGGACTTAGACAAACTTTATTGATCCACAAGGGAAATTGTTTGGGTGCAGTAGCTCACACATCAAATATAATATATAACAGAGGGTAACAAAAAATACATGGAATAGCGACCAAAGAGCAATAGACCAGTGTCAGATGCGACATAATTATAAAAATAATGATGATAAATGTATACGTACAAATCAAAATTAAATAGAAAAATAGTAATAAGCTATAAAATACAATATCAAATCAAATAAGATGTACAATCACAGCTGTATACCGTTGTAGGGAGTATTGTCTAGAGCAGGGGTGTCAAACATGCGGCCCAGGGGCCAGATCCAGCCCTCCAAGACCTTTAATCTGGCCCTCAGCTGATTTTCTATTAAAATATTTAATTATATTTTAATTTTCGGTTAAAATATTGGTAATTTTCTGCACCTCTTTTCTGCGCCGTTTAGAATAGCAGCGTCTCCAGTGCCTCTGTACGTGGCCCCTCCCACCAGAGCAGCACAAATGAAGACTCGCCTCTTTCCAAACGCTCTTAAAGGACCATCGTTTTGACTGTCGACCGTGACACCCTCATCAGCAAAATGTCAAAAATTACAAAAGTGGACGCAAAAAGTGGACGAGTGCAGGATTTTCTCAGAAAAATGCATTATTTGGACTATGGATTATACTAATACCTATTTGTTCACGGAGGTGAATGGGAACCCTGTGTGCTTGTGTTGAAATTGCATTTTTCTTAAAGTTTCAGGTTGTTCATTATATTTTGTAAAAGAAAGAGTTCATCAAATAAAGACTTCTGTAATAGATTTGTGTTTCTCTGCACAAATTTGGACTTATTGCTATTTTTGGGGTATATTTGCCATGAGTTTTCTGATCCGGCCCCTTTGTGATCAAAGTAGTTTGGATACGGTCCCCTGACCAAAATGAGTTTGACACCCCTGGTCTAGAGAGTAGTATAGTCAATAATTGAAATGTATTCATGTTTAACACATTAGAATGAGCTATCAGTCCTTTATTCATGTCTTATTAAGGTAGATTTTCAAAAAAACTTGCAGTCAAAAGTTCTGCTCAAGGTCATTTGGGCCAATTCACCTGGAAGCCTGAGGGCTGCATTTGGCCCACGTGCCATAATTTGGACATGCCTGGTATAAGCTATAAGCTGGAGTCTACCTGGGTGAAGAAAGGAGACTACACCAGGGACTCGGGACAGTCCCAGTTTTGAGCCCTGTGTCCCCTGTCCCAGCAGATTTCTCCAAAACCACTGATTTGTCCCAGTTTTATATAAGACATGTCCCAGTTGCCCCTATTTTTCACCAGTTTGTAGCAAAGAGGGTGATTGTCATTTGTTAAGGTAAAATACAGAAATTGTAATTTTGGTACCCACAGAAGTCCCTCAGATCATGACCCACAAAACAAACGAGAACGGACAATGTTATGCGCTCTTTTCATAATCTGAGGGAATTCTGTCAGTACCAAAATGACAATTTCTGTATTTTATCTTAGCAAATGACAATCTATCCCCCTCTTTACTAAAAACTGGTCAAAAATAGGGACAACTGGGACATTTCTTAAATAAAACTGGGACAATTCAGTGGTTTTGGAGTCTCTCAGATTATGACTGACCCACAAAACAGTCAAGAACGGACAATGTTACGCGCTCTTTTCACTGTTTTATTTACATTTACCATCCCAGTTCAACCATGTCCCAGTTTTGAGTTTTGAAAATCTTAAAATGTAGGATTCAGTAGCCTGTTCATAGTTAAAGATGCACTTTGTAACTTTTCTGTCTGCATAGATGTTTGCCCGATTTTTCATGACTTATTTTCTTTGTACACATGTTTTAGACTCACTGAGGAGTTTGTTGAAATACTTTTTTGTACAGCACCGAGATTTGAGCTATAGAGGGGTGAATACACACTTTTATCACTCATTACAGATCCAAACTACATGTTTTATTGTTTTTTTATTGATTATAGATCATGTTTTGGGGGATAATCCTACTTTAGGGCTGTCAACATTATCGTTTATCGTCTATATTTACTTAAGCAATACAGTCATACCTCACCTTACGAAAGATCCAACTAACGAATAATCCAAGTTACGAAACGCCTTTATGTAAAATTTTGTCTCTGAATACGAAAGAAAATCTCAAAGATTCAAATAATGCGCGCTCGGCTTCGCAGCCGCCCGAATCCCCCGAAAAGTAAATACACTTGTAGCATCCAGTATTTTGTTCATCTCCATGATGCTTTTCGTGTGCCTTCGACCCTCGTTCGTTCTAACACGCGTAAAGGTTACTGTTACTGTTGTTTCGTGAGTTTTTTCGAGTGTGCTCATTGCAACTTTATTCTTTGTTATTCATAAAAATCAATAAAACAGAAAAATGTTTTTAAAAAAAGATAAAAAGTTTAATTTTAATTTAATGTTAAGTTCTTTTGAATTCATAATTTTAAGTTAAATTTATTTATTTCAGTTGAATTAAGTTGTGTGAAATTTATTAATTTTAGTGGAATTAAGTTGTGTGTTTACGTGTGTGTGTACGTACGTTTTCTCTCAGCTGCCAAACGTTTGCCTCCTCCTCCCTCACTCCCTTCACTTCGCTATGCACTCGCCCTTACGTATCTCGGGCATAGTTGCCCAACCCCAGTGGTAAATGATTTGCATGTCTTATTCATTTTAATGGCTTAATAAAGAATTTTCTTTTATTTTTAACACATATTTCATACAAAATTGGTATACTTTTATAATTTTTAAAGGGTTTAGGGGGTAGTATTGGGGGCCTTGGAACGAATCAGGCCTTTTACATTGCGACTCTACTTACGAAAAAATCACGTTACGAAACCACTTCTGGAACAAATTAATTTCGTAAGGTGAGGTATGACTGTATATCGTTATCATGACAGGTCAATTCTTAGCCCTAATTTAGACCTGTTAAAGTCCAGGTTTAGATCTGGTGGAACTCAAAAAGCTAAATATTATCTTTGGTGGTAATGGTGTGGATCTGGCCCTATAGGATTAGATTAGCTGTATGTCTATTTAGAGTTGTGTTTTTTTTTTTAAACATCTCTTTACACGTTTTTACCTGTCCTCTTCATCTTTTTCTCATTTGGCCTTTTAAATTCTATCCTGAGACCAGTCGAGGCTCCCTTAGCGGCAGTTTCAGTTACAGTGAGAGCGTTATTAAACCATCACAGTCATAAAGCTTTATATAAATCCTACTAAAACATGTTTACGAGCTTTCGTGGAAAATCAAATGTTTTCCAGACGTTTTTGCACAGAGCTTTGATTCATGCTACTGTTTATCATAACTTCAGCCTTCTCCGCACCACCAGGGCGGCGCTTTTCCACTCCAGTCACCGCGTCTCTGCCCGTGCTTCTGCTGGGACACAAAATCAGATCTGGGGAATTACATTGTGGATTATCTCAAAGCCGACAGATTGTGTTTGATTATCAGATTAAACATGGAGTGTTTCTGCTCACTTTCCAATACACTCTGGGGTTTATTATCAGGAAATTGAATCATAGGGGTGTCAAAAGTATCACAAATCAGATACTAATCGATGCTAAAACTAGTATAGAAACTAGATACTCATTTCGGCAGGTATCGATAGTAAAAAAGTAACATTTACAGGACAGAAATGAATGATCTTGAGCTTTATCAGAAAAAGTATAAGAGCACATAGACTAGTATATGCCCACTATGGAACCTACTGAGGGATTACACATATAAAACTACATGGAAATATAAAAAGTACTACAATTTAATGTTGAAAATCACATTCTGTTGTCAAAAGAGAGGTTTTTCTTGTTTGTTTTATTGTCATTTTTGTTTTGTTTTAGTTCAATACAGATGTACAATTGACATCTGACATCCAAAAAACACTCACTGCGATTGGATTTCTCCAAATCCGATCCCGTTCCTCGGCGGGTGGTCTGTGCTTAGATCCCAGTGCACATGAAACTTGTGCAATTGGATAATGGTCAGCGACGCTACGCTATGTGGCGCTGTAGTCCAGCTACTTCCGGGTGATGGCTACTCAATAAAAACACAACAAACTATGTGGCGGTATACAAAGATGGCGCTCGAGGAGTTTGACGGAGCAGCATTGGTGTACGTGTTGTGCATTCTTTCTTCGCAGCCATGTTTTCGTCTGACTTTTCCGGCAACAATCGCTACTTATGACGGCGTTGGTGCCTCCTGCCACTTCCGGGTGAAATCCCTGGTGAAAATTCCCGCGCAGTACGCCAATCCGATCCGATATCGTGCACAAGGCGGCACCAAGCGGATTACTATCAGCCTAAGACAGGGGTTCCAATCGGATTCGGGAAACCAATCCTTATACGATCCTTAGCCTGTGCACATGAATTCGATACGATCCCAATCCATTTGCAGTCGGATTACACTCGTCCATGTGCACGCAGTGATTCTCATACACACTGGTGTCCATGCTGCTTACACTCTTGCGCTTTACAAATTGCACATTTCATTCTACCTCAGACTTTCCTTCTTGTTTGAATCGTATATGTTTACCTGTATGTCTTATGTCTATTTATTGTTGATGAGTGTAGCTGTGTGTTTGTGTACGTGTGTGTTTTTTTAGTTTTTAGTTTAAATTGCACATTTGGTGTCTGGTGAAACGCTGCGTGTTAGCTGCGTGTTAGCATGCTAGTGTTGTGTTAGTAGCAGTAGTAGTAGTAGCAGCAGCAGTAGCGGTAGTAGTAGTGGTAGCAGTAGTAGTAGCAGTAGCAGTAGCAGTAGCAATGGTAGCATTAGCAGTAGCAATGGTAGCAGTAGCATTAGCAGTAGCGGTGGTAGTAGCAGCAGCAGCAGCAGCAGTAGCAGCAGCAGTAGTAGTAGTAGCAATAGTAGCAGTAGCAGCAGCAGCAGCAGCAGCAGTAGCGGTAGTAGTATTAGCAGTAGCGGTGGTGGTAGTAGTAGTAGTAATTTCCGGCCTCTGCGTAATGCCTGTTAAGTCGTGAATTGACAATAAAATACACTTTGACTTTGACAATTCCAGGTCTGAAATCATCCAAATGATTCTAGTGAAGGTGTGTGGACTTTAAAAACACAGTGGAGCACTTCCTGTATTACCACATGACATCACAAGGTGGATCAGAGTGTGTTCTGTTTGAGAGAAGAACTCGGCTTATAAAAATAAAAGTAATAAATGCAGGGTTTGTGTGTTAAACATGTGTGAATGGAATAAAAACACAACTCCAGGTGTGTTTATGACCAGGAAACGACATTATAACATAAATCAGGAAATAGCATCATATGGGAACATTACATTTGAAAATGTTTGTAATATTTGAGTGTGAGTTTGAGTCCTGGCTGGCGTGCGCTGGGGCCACATGGCTGTCTGAAGTGCTTTCAAAGATAACACACAGTTGGCATCAGATGAGTGGAGCCCGTTGGACGAAGCGTGGCAACCCTGCCCCGCTCCTGCCCACACCAAGATGGCCGCCGCGACCCCCCCCGTATGCGTTTGATCTCTGGAGCTTCTCGATTTAACCCTTAAAGCTGCATTGTGTAACTTTTCCGTTTTAGGGCCTGTCAAACGTATTTCTTCCACCTGAAAAGTTGCACAATTGCACCTTTAATGCCAAACAAAATCATCCCAGACCAGGTTCCAGATATAATTGTGTACCTGGAATGTTTCGCAGTATGGCTTTAAACCTTTATCTCCATCGAGACCAAACCAGACCAAGTTACAGGTCAGATCTGTGGAATGGCGACCCCGCTCACACTCCTGCTTTTCTAGGTATTTTTGAGCTATAAACCTACTTGTAATGGAATAAATGTAAAGTTGATCTGTTTAATGTCACACTGTGCAACATTTTAGGCAGAGCAATAATGTATCCATAGAAACGAGCAGCCAAAAAGTTACGTAGTGCAGCTTTAAGACAATGAGTGAGCAGAGTGAGCGTGTAATGACTGTTTTGCCTGGTTTAGTGTTATTGCTTTTACTCCCCCGTGTGTGAGTGGTAATGGACTGTGATGGTATGTAAACTGATCTGGACGAAAGAGACGCAGTTATCAACGAATCAGCCCTGGAATTCAAGTGATGTAACTTTAAATCAGGGCTCTCAAGTCTCACGCTTTGAGAGTGTGACACACGCAATTCGACATGTTCACATGCTCACACGCCACACATGGTATTTCTCACGCTGAAATTTTGTTAAGCAAAATTCTAGCCACTGTTCACAGCGCTTCTGTGCCCAGAAAATCGGTAAGTTAATGCAGGCACTGCGCGTTTTCAGCGAAAAAAGTCACTCCTCGCACCTCCCATTGTAGCGCTTTGTGCTACAATTTTGTATGAAAAGCGCTTTATAAATATTGTTTGATTTGATTTGAACCAATTTTTCCCCCCACGTATTCGAGCAAAATGTTTATTGCCCCGGTACAGATATGTTGTATAAGCAGCTCAAAATGTACTTTCTGCATCTAATGATAGCGTTTTATAGCTCGATAATGGGTAATGTGCATGTTAGCTGCGTGTTAGCTGTGTTAGCTGCGTGTTAGCTGTGTTAGCTGCATGTTAGCTGTGTTAGCTGCTTGTTAGCTGCGTGTTAGCTGTGCGTTAGCTGCGAGTTAGCTGTGTGTTACCTGTGTGTTAGCTGCGTGTTACTTGTGTGTTAGCTGCATGTTAGCTGCATGTTAGCTGCGTGTTAGCTGCGTGTTAGCTGCGTGTTAGCTGCGTGTTAGCTGCATGTTAGCTGCATGTTAGCTGCGTGTTAGCATTCTAGTGTTGTGTTAGCTTCACTGAAACTCTGCACTGATCTTTGAGAATTGTGAAACACGCTTATAAACTCATTTTGGTGAATAATTAGGACGCTCGGAATGCATAAGATAAGTGAGGAATAACTTTGGACCAAACTGCAAACTGTTTATAATGATCGAGTTCTGTTTTTGTGTTTATAAGTTGGTAAAAATCAGGTCCATTTGTTGATTTTGCGTTAAGTCTTTGTTCATGTTTGGATTCGGTCGTATAAAGGACAGTTAATCCTGCGTGCGTTGGGAGTTTAATGGGCTCTGACTGTTGTTCTCTGTTAGCTCTGTTAAAAATCCATTAATTATTGTGAGGTTTTAGAGGTCTGTGCTTTTCTGAACAGCACGTGTGCTCTGGATACTGATTTTGAACATTATCATAACAACTGTGTTCATTAAAAACATGACAAGCATTTTTAGACAGTGAACTGTGATTTTTAACAACATTAGTGCTAATAGTACATAGTTTAGGCCCTGTCCGCACGACAATGTTTTTTGGTGAAAACGGGGAAGTTTGTCTTCGTTTGGGCCTGTCGTCCACACGACGCCGGCGTTTTTGGGGGGTGTTTTTCAAAAACGGTTTCCAGAGTGGAGAAGTCGGAGAACGCCGGGGGTCGCGTTGTCGTGTGGGCGGCAAAAAACGCGACTTTTGGGAAAATGATGACATCGCGATGCCGTAATCATCACGTGATCAGTGACCAGAAGGTAACCCTGCGCACAGTACGCACGACACACGAGTGTTTGCCAATTCAAAGCTAAACACGTATTTTAAAACTGGAAAAATCCCGTCAATGAAAAGGCAGATAGTGGACAATGAGGAGCCCATACCAATTTGAGGGTGTTATGTGCTGTAAATAAAGAAATAGAGCAACCATTTCTTGTCTTTTTTATTGAATGAAAATTTACCTTTTACAAACAGGCAGATGCAGTATCACACACAAAAATATATGAAAGCATTTCTGTTTTCTTTACACAGATTCACACAACTATATAGCTACCCGTTGGTGATGGTCCCCGGTTGTATATTCTCGCAGAAAAGCCAACATAATGTCCGAGTATGTTTAACATTCCCGTATTAAGATCCAAACAAGCATTTTGCGTAAATAACACGAGCAAGGTTAACAAGAGTTCTACTTGTTAATGTCTATCTAATAAAACGATAGCAAGTAATACTAACTATCGATTTATAGGCAAAAACTCTGCTCACGCAGCGCAAATCTTCGTTCTGTGGCGTCTGTCTATGTTAGGGACGGTCAACATTTTCACATTACTGGAGTGAGTCCCTGCTACATTGGTGGAGCAGGGGGACAAAATAAATTCGCGTTTGTTGACGGTCCCTAAAGTACACGTGTTTGCTTGTTTATGAAAGAGAAAGGACTTTATGCGCATGTGCTCTTTGTAGTCTTGCATTTCCGGCGGCTCTGGCTCTTTCCGGTTTACAGCGCCACTTATCGGTGTGACATATGTACTACATCGTTTTCACTCAGCGCTCCGCGAGTTTGACGCAAATGTTTTCTGATCCAACACGTGTGTGGACGAGACTTTTTTTCACCTCAGTTAAAAAAAAAAAAACAGGAACGTTGTCGTGCGGACAGGGCCTTAGACCTGTTCTCTCTCTCTGTCTCTTTGTCTCTCTCTCTCCCTCTCTCACTGGGTATCTCTCTCTCTCCCTCTCTCCCCGCCATCTCCCTCTCTGCCTCTCTGTCTTTCTGTCATTGACTCTTTTGTCTCTCTTTCACTTTCTCTCCATCTCTCTCCCACTCTCTCCCTCGCCCCTGTCTCTTTCTCTCTCTCGCTCTCTCACCTCTCTTGTTCTCTCCTCCTCCCCCTTTCTCTCATTGTCTCATTCTCTCTTTCTCTCTCTCCCTCCCCTGTCTCTCTCTCTGCCTCTCCCCCTCCCTCTTTTGCTGTCTTTCTGTCATTGTCTCTTTTCTCTCTCTCCCTCTCTGTCTCTTTAACTCTCTCTCTTTATCCCCCTCACCCTCTCTGCCTCTCTCTCTGTCTCTTCCTCTTTAACACTCTCTCTCTATCTCTCTCCCCTCACCCTGTCTCTCCCTCGCTCTCTCTCTCTCCCTTCTTCTGTCTTTCTGTCATTGTCTCTTTTCTCTCTTGTCTCTCCCTCTTTCCCTTGCTCTGAATCTCTCTCCCACTCTCTCTCTCCCTCCCCTGTCTCCCTCTCTCTCTTTCTCTCTGCCCCCACCCTCTCTGCCTCTCCCCCTCTCCCTCTTTCTCTGTCTTTCTGTCATTGTCTCTTTTCTCTTTTCTCTCTCTCCCTCTCTCTCTTTAAATCTCTCTCTTTATCCCCCTCACCCTCTCTGCATCTTCCTCTCTGTCTCTCCCTCTTTAACACTCTCTCTCTATCCCTCTCCCCTCCCCTGTCTGTCTCTTCCACTTTAACACTCTCTCTCCATCTCCCTCCTCTCACCCTGTCTCCCTCTCTCTTTGTTTGTTTTTCTGGCATTGTCTCTTTTCTCTCTGTGTCACTCCCACTCTCTCTCTCCCTCTCTCTCTCTCTCTCCCTTTCCCTCTCTCTCTCTTCTCTCTCTCCTTCTCTCTCTCTCTCTTTCTGCAGTGCAGTTGGATCTTGTGCTGTGATAAACCCGGTGTTCTGTAATAACCGTGAGATGAACAGGTGAGAAAAGCCGTGACCCGCCCCCGGCCCAAAGCGCTCGCCGGACGCGGCTCTGAAATGATCTGAAGAGGCGGCGCCGGTGTTTGTCTGGAGAACCGGTGTGAATTTTACCGCCGGACGCTCAAAACCAGAGGAAACCAAAGTCTTTTCAATGAGCACATTCAACGAAAACACTTATGTCATATTAAACACAGGGTTCGGGTTAAAATATACTAAAAATGCAGAATATCAAAACAAGATTGGGTCCAAAATGAGATTTTGATGAATTTTTGACATTGTTTATAATAAATTGTGAGATTCAGGTAATTTTTTTGTGGAACTGGAGATTCTTAAGAAATGTGATTCTCCAGCACTTAAAGGTCCTGTATTACGCTATTTTCTGATCAATGTTCTAATGTTGTTTCCTCATCACAGACACACCTGGAGTTGTGTTTTGTATATTTCGCATGTTTAATGCACAAAACCTGCAGATTTAGTTCTTCTCTAAGTTCTTCTCTCTTCAAACTGAAAATACTGTTCCACCTTGTGATGTCATGTGGTAATACAGGAAGTGTGCAAACTCCATACACTTTTCACTAGTATAATTTAGATAATTACAGCCCTGGAAATGCCAGTCTCTACCAAACAAAAGGCTTCATGACATCACAAGGTGGAACAGAGCTTTTTGGAGATGTAGACAGACGAATAATAAAGAGTTACTCATTATAACATGACTTAAAACTCACAAGAGTCAATATTGCGTAATATAGTACCTTTGATTAGTAGTAACAGCAGTACACTGCAAAAAAGCTTGTCCAAAATTTAAGATATACAGTAAACACTTAAATCTATCAGTAAATGACTTAAAAGTAGTGAAATGATCTGTCCATGCAGCAAGATAATATTACTTGACAAGTTATCATAAAATGAACGACCTCTACACTAGAATTAAGCAGTCTCAGAACTAGTAAGTAGATAATAAATCTGAAAACAAGATTAATAACCTGATAGGAGTTTTAAAATCTTGGCCAGATGAGAGAATTTGCAGTGTAGTAGTAGAAGCAGTAGTGAAGTAGTATTAGCAGCAGTAGTAGTAGTAGTATTAGCAGTAGCAGCAGCAGTAATAGTAGCAGTAGAGGTGGCAGTAGCAGTAGTAGTAGTAGCAGTAGCAGCAGTAGTAGTAGTAGCAGCAGCAGTAGTAGTAGTATTAGCAGTAGCAGCAGCAGTAATAGTAGTTGCTTATTCTAGTAGTAGTAGTAGTAGTAGTAGCAGAAGTAGTAATAGTAGTTGCTTATTCTAGTAGTAGTAGTAGTAGTAGTATTGGCAGCAGTAGTAATAGTAGCAGTCGCAGCAGTAGTAGTAGCAGCAGTAGCGGTAGTATTAGCAGCAGTAGCGGTAGTATTAGCAGCAGTAGCGGTAGTAGTAGCAGTAGTAGTAGTAGTAGTAGTAGTAGTAGTAGTAGTAGTAGTAGTAGTAGTAGTAGTAGTAGTAGTAGTAGTAGTAGCAGTAGCAGTAGCAGCAGCAGCAGCAGCAGCAGCAGCAGCAGCAGCAGTAGCAGTAGCAGCAGCAGCAGCAGCAGCAGCAGCAGCAGTAGCAGCAGCAGCAGCAGCAGCAGCAGCAGCAGTAGCAGTAGCAGTAGTAGCAGTAGCAGTAGCAGCAGCAGCAGTAGCAGTAGCAGCAGTAGCAGTCGCAGTAGCAGCAGCAGCAGCAGCAGCAGCAGCAGCAGTAGCAGTAGCAGTAGCAGTAGTAGCAGTAGCAGTAGCAGTAGCAGCAGCAGCAGTAGCAGTAGCAGTAGCAGCAGCAGCAGCAGTAGCAGCAGTAGTAGCAGTAGCAGCAGTATTAGCAGCAGCAGTAGCAGTAGCAGCAGTATTAGCAGCAGTAGCGGTAGTAGTAGTAGTAGCAGCAGTAGCAGCAGTATTAGCAGCAGTAGCAGTAGCAGCAGCAGTAGCAGTAGCAGTAGCAGCAGCAGTATTAGCAGCAGTATTAGTAGCGGTAGTAGTAGCGGTAGTAGTAGCAGCAGCAGTATTAGCAGCAGTAGTAGCAGTATATTTTTGGCCTCTCCTCATCTTATTCCAACTCTTCAGAGTGTGTTGTTCTCAGGCGTGTGCTCGTGTTCTTCTGTGGTTGTGCTTCTCTGTGTCACGGTTTGGCCTTCGCTCTCGGGATAAATTAAAAGTTGGAGACGAGCGGAGCGTGCTGGAGCGTGGTGGAGCGTGATGGAGCGAAGGGGCACGTGGCGCTCAGAGAACCCCCAAACCAGAGCTCCACCGCGGGGAAACCAGCGCCCCCGCACCCCTCTCCTCTCCGGACCTCCACATGTGCGCTGTCAGAAGAACATGAAAGACGAGCCCGAGCCAACGAGGAAAGATTAAAAACATTTCAACACATAAATACTGGAGGAAGACGGGGGAATTACATTTTGGAAAGTTTTACAGTTCGGGGAGAATATCTTTTTCAGTTGTAATTTATGTTTTATTGCTGGATTCTGTTTAAAGTTCACATTTTAATCACATTCAGAAGAAATTACAAAAAGACTGGAGTATAAACAGGAAACTAATAGAAGAATTCCATTTCAGAGCGCGTTTGTGCAGATCTAAACTACAGGGACGGACATTTTTGCAGAATAAGACCGGAGATTTTCTTGTTGACATCACACCACCAGTTTTCCCTATTGATCGCATTGTACTTTACCATGAAATATCCAAAAGTAATTCCACAAAAAACCCAAAACTTGCTCTATAACAATACAAATCTGCACTTTATTTGAACATTCTTCATCTGTATTAAACAAAATTGGCCTATAGATGTGATATCGCCTGAAATCCAGAAATTAAAAAAAAAAATGTTGGTGGGGTTTTCTTTACCCGTTTACATAAAAATATACAGAACATATTGACTTAAAGGGACAGTGTGTAAGATTTTTACCTGTTAATTACTGAAATTGAAGATACCCATTCAAAAATACATTGTTTTCCTAGCCTTTTCACTTCCATCATGAAATCAAAGTATTCTTTTGGACTTAGATATAGTCACATAAAAGGGGGATCTTCCCCATATAGAGGCAGCCATTTTGAATACGAGAGCCACAGAAGGACATTTGGGCTCATCCTTCGCCTCGGCTCCTGCTAACAGCTGCTTAGCCGCGCTGCGTTTGGGAGTGAAGGAGAGAAGGAGAGAAGGGGAAGGGGAGGGGGGAAGGGAGGAGCCTGTGTAAAGAAGCATGCTGCCGGATCACACATCGTAATGGATACAACACGTATTTTGGACTAAATTGTTTTACTGGATTTTATTCGCTGGATCCTTATGGACAGATTGAGACCAAGTTTATGATGAAATACAGAGTTTGACCTGTGCAGAGCCTTCAAAGGTAAGCTAAGTAAGCTAAGTTTTGTGCTTTTCCGTATAAAAGCCCCATGTGCTCGGGGAGTGATTGTTTTGCAGGGAAATGAATTGCATAGTCAAAAAGAGGAGACTGTAAGGTTTCATTTGATGTGTAGATTGTCATGAATCATGATCGGGATTGTGTGTTTTCATGCGAAAAAAAAAAAAAAAAGTGAACGGGGGACCGCGCTTTATGTATACAGCGGTGCGCGGTTCGTGCGCGGGCACGCGCGATCTCGGCGGTACGTC
This sequence comes from Paratrypauchen microcephalus, assembly GCA_036785185.1. NCBI lineage: Eukaryota > Metazoa > Chordata > Actinopteri > Gobiiformes > Gobiidae > Paratrypauchen > Paratrypauchen microcephalus. The sequence continues at coordinate 373,759 of JAVJIX010000179.1, forward strand.
GCGTCCGGGTGACCCTCGAGGTCTGCCATAGCCAAAAGAGGAAGTGGAATAGCTAGTAACCACCTATGCGCCACGAATCCTACACACTGTCCCTTTAAAGGTGCACTCTGTAACTTTTCTGGTGAATGGTCTACCACCTGTTGGGTGAAATGTGATTGCTTTGCTCAGAATGTTTCACAGTATAGCATTAAATGTGTGTATCTCTAGTAGTAGTAGTAGTAGTAGTAGCAGTGCAGTAGTAGTAGTAGTAGCAGTGCAGTAGTAGTAGTAGTAGCAGTGCAGTAGTAGTAGTAGTAGCAGTAGCAGTAGTAGTAGAAGCGGTAGCAGTAGAAGCGGTAGCAGTAGAAGCGGTAGCAGTAGAAGCGGTAGCAGTAGTAGCGGTAGCAGCATTAGCAGTGGGAGTATTGGCAGTAGCGGTAGCAGTAGTAGTGGTAGCAGCATTAGCAGTGTTATTATTAGCAGTAGCGGCAGTAGTAGTAGTAGTGGTAGCAGTAGTAGTAGTAGTAGTAGTAGTAGCAGTAGCAGTAGCAGTAGCAGCAACAGTAGTAGTATTAGCGGTAGTAGCAGCAACAGTAGTAGTATTAGCGGTAGTAGCAGTAGCAGTAGTGGTAGTTGCAGCAGCAGTGGTAGCAGTAGCGGTAGTTGCAGCAGCAGTGGTAGCAGTAGCGGTAGTTGTAGCAGCAGTGGTAGCAGTAGCGGTAGTTGTAGCAGCAGTAGCAGCAGTAGCGGTAGTTGTAGCAGTAGTAGCAGCAACAGTAGTAGTATTAGCGGTAGTAGCAGCAGCAGTGGTAGTATTAGCGGTAGTTGTAGCAGCAGCAGTAGCAGTAGTAGTAGCATAGTTAGTTACAGGTCAGTGTTGTATTCGGTTGGATTTTGCTGGAAAGGACAGAACTCCCTTTAAATAAAAAATGTATTTCAAGCACAGGTCGTTTACTCATGTACTTTTTGCTTTGTTTGTGGATTTGAAAATAGTTGAACTTCCAGCGTTTTTACCGAAGCTAAAACAAAAACGCATTCTCTTTTTATTGCAACATTTAAAGGTGCATTGCGCAACTTTTCTGGTGGAGGGTCTGTCACTATCTATCTGCATTTACTCATTACGGATGTTTCTACTTCTCAAAAATACAATAATTCTCTCTGTGAATAGGTTACCTCTCCACAGATCTGACCTGTAATGTAGCCTGCCATGAGATAGCTTTAATCTGTACCGCGGAACATTCTAGACAAAGCAATAACATCACCATGGAGACGAGCAGACAGCGGACCCTATACCTTTTTACAACTATATTTTTTTCTGCATTATTAAAGTTCAGATCACCTTGGTTACCATCGGAAAAAACTTAAGTATTCGAAGTGTCCCTGCGTGTCCAGCTTTACTCCGTGTGAGAGCGCCCCCTGCTGTGTGGTCGTCGCCTTTGTAAACCTCCGGTCCGGACACACGCAGCCACATTCAGCCGCATCCGTCCCCATAAAACTCTACTCTTTTATGGACAAAAGAGCGCTCCGACCTGCCTCCCTCACATCCAGACCCTCCAGGTAGTCTCCAGGGAGGTCCGGGCCTAATTATCCCCAGGCCGGGCGCTTCTCTCTGGGTTACCATTGTGCGCGCGGGCCCTTTGACTCTGGAGCTGTCAGAAGGAGGATGGTTGAATGCACCTGGGTGGAGGTTGGATTTCGGTCGGAGTACAACAGTGTTTGAGGCGTGGTTTTTGGGGTTAGCGGTGCAGCGTGTTCAGGGGGGTGCTGGCACCACCTGTTGAGAATCGAGTCATGGTGGTCTGACAGCAAAATTACATATTATATTTGCAGGGGAAGTTCTGTTTTTAAACTTGTGTGAGTGGTCATTATGACTACGTTTTTATATCAACAAAATTCCTAGGAAATGACGGGAATGACAATATTAAACATGATTTCGATACTACAGTGATAATAAACCCTGTTTATTTTTATATTATTTTCAACATGCACAACTTTTCTGTTAGACCAGGGGTGTCAAACTCATTTTGGTCCAGGGGCCGTATCCAACCGACTTTGATCCCAAAGGGGCTGGATCAGAAAACTCATGGCAAATATACCCCAAAAATAGCAATAAGTCCAAATATTTGTGCAGAGAAACACAAATCTATTATAGAAGTCTTTTTTATTTGATGAACTCTTTCTTTTACAAAATATTATATTATGAACAACCTGAAACTTTAAGAAAAATGCAATTTCAACACAAACGTACAGGTTTCCCATTCACCTCCGTGAACAAATAGGAATTAGTCCAATTTTCTTGGAAAATCCTGCACTCGGTGTCCACTTTTCTCATTTTTGACATTTTGCTGATGAGGGTGTCACAGTCAACAGTCAAACCGATGGTCCTTTAAGAGCGTTTGGAAAGAGGTGAGTCTTCATTTGTGCTGCTGTGGTGGGAGGGGCCACGCACAGAGGCACTGGAGACGCTGCTATGCAAAACTGCACAGAAAAGAGGCGCAGAAAATTACCATTATTTTAACAGAAAATTAAAATATGATTAAAATATTTGAATAGAAAATCAGCCGAGGGCCAGATTAAGGTCTTGGAGGGCCGGATCAGGCCCCTGGGCCGCATGTTTGACACCCCTGTGTTCGCAAAATTACACACCGTCTTTGCAGTGGAAGTTCTGTTTTTAAACTTGCTTTTTTTTTAATAACTACGTTTTTATATCAACAAAATTTCTCGGAAATGATGGGAATGAAAGTATTAAACTTGATTTCGATACTAAGGTGATAATAAAATGTTGTTTTTTTTGGCAATATAATGTGATTTTCAACATGCTCAACTTAGAGTTAGAGTTCGACCCTACTTGTCTCCATGGAGATGTTATTTCTTTCCATGTAATGTTCCATGGTATGACTTTAAACATAATCATCATTATGTCCATTACAGCTGTTTCTATTGCTCAAAAATACAGTAATAAAAGGCTCGACTCTTCACAGATCTGAACTGTAATGTAGTGTCACGCTGTAACCTGCCGTCTCCCTATCTATAGTCTAATCTATACTGTGGAACATTCTAGACCAGGCATGTCCAAACTATGGCCTGTGGGCCAAATGCAGCCCTCAGACAAATTTTTCTTGGCCCTCAGGCTTTTCAAATTACCTTGAGCAGAACTTTGGACTGCAAGTTTTTTTTTGAAAATCTACCTTGATAAGACAGTATTTAATATTTATTGTGTGGTTTTGAGGATCTTGGCATGAATAAAGGACTGATAGCTCATTCTAACGTGTTAAACATGAATATATTTCAGTTATTGACTATACTACTCTCTAGACAATACTCCCTACAACTGTATACAGCTGGGATTGTACATCTTATTTTATTTGATATTGTATTTTATACTTTAATACTACTTTTCTATTTAATTTTGATTTGTAAAAATACATTTATTATCATTATTTTTATAGTTATGTCTCATCTGACATTGTCTATTGCTCTTTGGTCGCTATTCCATCTATTTATTTTTTTGTTACCTTCTGTTATATATTATATTTGATGTGTGAGCTACTGCACCCAAACAATTTCCCTTGTGGATCAATAAAGTTTGTCTAAGTCCAAGTCTACTGAACACCCTCGATCGGCCCTCTGCTTCGTCTGTGTTTAGATACGTGGCCCTTGATGAAAAAAGTTTGGACGCCCCTGTTCTAGACAAAGGAATGACATTTCCATGGAGATAAACAGGTGGCGAACCCTCCACTAAAAATCTTTAAATGATTGTACTTTCTTTCATTCTAAAGATATTCAGGAAAGGTTCATTTCTGTCCTGTGAATGAGATTTTTTAGTATTTAGTTTTTAGTTTCAGTTTTAGTTTCGATTAGTATCTGATTTTTGATACTTTTGACAATATTGTAGAACGTAACTTACATGCACATAGTTTCACAAATTATATTATAGGTCTAGAAGATAAAAAATAACAGATTTTTTTTACATTCATTTCAGATGGAGGGCAGGGGCCTATGTAACTTCATGGGAGATTAACTGTTTTTGGAAGAAATCTCCGAACTTCTGATCCACAAATGTCGAACCTGAACATTAGTGGTTTGGGCCTGGCTCCACAAACGTCCCACATTAATCTTATGGCTTAAAGGTTTTGGGGTTGAATAATGGCACCACGTTTTGAAGCTACTGAGAGGGAAAAAAAATCACTTTTGTTTATTTATACTGACACAGAAGACGTTGAACTTCGTGTACGTTTTTGGTTTCTGCGGTTAAGTCCAGTAATTACAGAGACGTGAACCATGAACCAGGTCCACAAATCAGCAAATTCTACCAGTGCTGGAACATAATGAAGTAAAAGTTCTAAAGTACTGTACAGATACCTCAAAATTTGACTTAAGTACATTGTTGGGAGAATATTTTTTACTTCACTAGATTTGAGAGCAGATATTTTTACTTCCTACTTCACTATATTTTTGAACAGTAAAACGTAGTAGAGTATAAAGTACACATAGTAAAGTAGTAGTTTTATTATAGTTTGAGGCCTACTTTTGTTTTGTTTTGTTTTTTAAAAGCAAGTTTGTATCCAGTTCATAATTAGACAAAATAGGCAAAGAAAAACAGCTAAAAAAACAACACCACACAACTACTACTGAATCACAAAACTTGATCAAAATAACCACATTTGAAGCTTTTTTCAACCTCGAAATCTGCACGAAATACTTTTTATTTTTAAATGAGTACTGTAATACTTTTACTTGAATATGCATGTATGTAACTGTTTGGTTGGGGGTCCGTCACCTGCTTGTTTCTATGGATACGTCAGCGCTCTGCCTGGAATTTTCCACAGTGTGACATTAAACAGCTTTACTTTGCATTTATTCGATTACAGGTGGTTTTAGAGCTCAAAAATCCCTAGAAAAACAGGCGTTCTGACTGTGAGCAGCGTCGCCTCTCCACAGATCTGACCTGTAACTTGGTCTGGTTTGGTCTCCATGAAGATAGAAAGGTTTAATGCCATACTGTGAAACATTCCAGACAAAGTAAAAACATCTCCATTAAGAAAGCATTTGATGGAGTTTTTTTTTTACAATTTTATTTGTATATTTCAATATATATATATATATAGTATGTATACCAAACATCATATTTGCACATTTTTTCAGAAATAACCCCAGCAAAAATAAATAAATAAATAAATAAATAAAAATAATAATAATAATAATAATAAATAAAAATACAAATTTAATAATAATTAAAAAACAGCAGATAATTCAAGGACAGATAAATACATAGTGACAAAAAAAATAAAAATAAATAAATGCACAACCATGCTAAGGTATGGTATACAATGACACGATGCAGCTTTAAGTAGGTTTTTTCCATTTGACACTTTTAGTTGAGGTTTTTGTTTTTGTATTTGGTTTTTTTCCTCCCGTAACGATATTGAGTTCTCCTTCCACCACTGAATTTTTTAGTTTTCTGACCCGTCCTCCAGCTTTATTCTATTTTAAACTTTAGGGAGTTGGGTTTTATCTCCAAACTGAAGCAGAGTTATCACCAGACAGACCAGACACGCCTCTTTTAGACCAGACCATGTTTCTAAAGCGCTCAAAACAGATCGGCCCATTCAGATTTCGCAATTACGTAAGTGCGTTTTTCACAACAGCATCAGCGAGTCTCTGTGGGCTCAGGTCGGACTTCAAAACCGTGACGGAGCAGTGATGGGCCAGATAAGAGTCACAAGAGTCCAAGTTTACAGCGCACATGACTGGTCAGACTAAAACATGGTTAACATTGTTTTATTTAAAGGCGCGTTATGAAACTTATGCCTGGAATGTTCCGCAGTATGACTTTAAACAGCTCTACTTTGCATTTATTAATTTACACATGGTTTTATAGCCCAAAAATATCTAGAAAAACATGATTCTGACTGTGAGCGGGGTCGCTTGTCCACAGTTCTGACCTGGAACCTGTCTGGTTTGGTCTCCATGGATATAGAAATAGTTAACTTGTGTTTGGAATGTTCCACAGTATGACTTTAAACAGCTCTACTTTGCATTTATTCAATTACACATGGTTTTATAGCTTAAAAATACCTAGAAAACAGGTACTCTGACTGTGAGCAGGCTCGCCTCTTTGCAGATCTGACCTGTAACCTGTCTGGTTTGATCTCTATGAAGATAGATATAGTTAACTTGTGCCTGGAATGTTCCACAGTGTGACTTTAAACAGCCCTACTTTGCATTTATTCAATGACAGATGTTTTTTATAACCCAAAAATAAATAGAAAAAGCAGCATTCTGACTTCAAGTGGGGTCACTTCTCCACAGATCCGATCTGTAAGCTGTCTGGTTTGGTCTCCATGGATATAGAAATTGTTAACTTGTGCCTGGAATGTTCCGCAGTGTGACATTAAACAGCTCTACTTTGCATTTATTCAATTACAGGTGAAAAAAAATGCCTATAAAAACAGGCATTCTGACTGTGAGCAGGGTCGCCTGTCCACAGATCTGACCTGTAACCTGTCTGGTTTGGTCTCCATGAAGATAGAAAGTTTAATGCCATACTGTGAAACATTCCAGACAAAGTAATAACATTTCCATTAAGAAAAGCATTTGACGTACATTCCTCCAGAAAAGTTACGCGCATTTTTAGTATCGTGACAACATTTTTACATATCAGATTTCAAAAACGTAAAGCAGCACAAAAACAACCTTTTAATCGTTGTCTAATCCACGCGGGCAGTGAGGGATGAGGCACGGATCGCAACACCACCCGAACAACAGTGAAAAATGTCTCGTAATTAGTTTTTTTTTTTTAACTTGATGCTTAAAACAGGAGCAGGAAACCACCCACTTACAGCTCCATCCATCCTGGGAGACAGACGAACTGAGCCCCGCGTCGGCCTCTCCTCGCCGGGATGTTTTCAGAGCAAACACTGGGCGGAGGAGCAGAGCCTGGAGGACAGTCGTAAATCTGCGGAGTGAAATCGTGCTGTTAAACGAGACTGGAGAGAGTGGATTTAAAGTGTTTGTTTAGGTCTGAAGAGTAAGACGGGACAAAGAGCAGGAAATGGGGAGTTCATTTAACAACAAGAAAGATGGAGTATCGGGACAGTGGGACTGCGAGTGAAGAAGTAGAAGGTGATTCTAAGTGTTGGGGGTTTCAGTTTTGAGATTTTTAGGGAAAAAGGCCTAAAATAGAATGCGTGAATGAATGAGCTGAAGGTTTGGTACATTAAACTTATGATTTATGAGTGTAATTTGTCTTTAGTCGTCTGCATTAGTAGCTGTTTTTTTAATGAACTCCCCCTGCAGGTGTAGTCTTCTGAGTGCAGTTCGGGTCAGATACAGAGATATACTGTAAGTTTGGAGAGCTTTTGCCACGCCGCCTTTTTAGTCGATTCTGTTCTTTAGTGAACTACAGCTATAGTTTGGTGTGCCCTTGTGGAATCGGTCAAGTAAAACAAAACTTTTAGATTTTTATCCAATTGCTCCAGCAAAAAGAAATGTTTCATTCAAGATGGGCCAAGGATGGGTTAAACCATAAAGCAGTGTTGCATATATTTTCATTGTGCATAAAGGTCTAATCCAGGTCTAACCCAGGTCTCACTCAGATCTCACTCTGATCTCACTCCAGTCTCACTCTGGTCTAACCCAGGTCTAATCCAGGTTTCACTCCGGTCTCACTCAGGTCTAATCCAGGTCTAACCCAGGTTTCACTCCGGTCTCACTCCGGTCTAACCCAGGTCTAATCCAGGTCTCACTCAGGTCTATCCCAGGTCTCAGTCCAGTCTCACTCCGGTCTAACCCGGGTCTCACTGGTCTCATTCCGGTCCAGCCCAGGTCTCAGTCCGGTCTCACTTCGGTCTACCCCAGGTCTAATCCAGGTTTCACTCCGGTCTCACTCCGGTCTAACCCAGGTCTAATCCAGGTCTCACTCAGGTCTAACCCAGGTCTAACCCAGGTCTCAGTCCAGTCTCACTCCGGTCTAACCCGGGTCTCACTCTGGTCTCATTCCGGTCTAGCCCAGGTCTCAGTCCGGTCTCACTTCGGTCTCACTCCGGTCTCCCGCTGGTCTCCCGCTGGTCTCACTGCAGTCTCACTCAGGTCTAACCCAGGTCTCAGTCCGGTCTCACTCCAGTCTACCCCAGGTCTCACTCTGGTCTCACTCCGGTCCAATTCAGGTCTCACGTCAGTCTCACTCTTGTTTCACTGCGGTCTAACCCAGGTCTCACTCCGGTCTCACTCCGGGCTACCCCAGGTCTCACTCCGGTCAAACCCTGGTCTCTCTTTTCTGTTCCAGGAGCAGAGGCCAGTGCAGAGTGCTCGTGTGGGAAGAATCACTTCACGTGTGCGGTCAGTGCGTTTGGAGAGTGCACGTGTATCCCGGCGCAGTGGCAGTGTGACGGAGACAACGACTGCGGTGACCACAGCGACGAGGACGGATGCAGTGAGTTCATGTGTCTCTTTTACACGGTTTATGATTATGTCCAAAAAAAGAATGACGTCACTGTTCCTGAGGTTAGCTCACTGATGGAGAACAAAAGCACTCACTGAACCTGTCAGACGGGGGACTCCCAGTGGAGCTTTAGCCAATCACTAACCAAACAACTGATGCTTTTGGCTAAATCAGGAGCGTCTGAACTTTTTCCACCAAGGGCCACATACATATTCATAGTGGAGGGCCGTAGACAGCTGGGTACAGAGAAAATTTCAGATAGATGCATTTTATCTGAGTTTGACGGAGCCACCACATCTTTAAAAGTCGTAGAACGCAAATTTCAGGTCTGTATCGTAATGTAGTGAGTTGTTAAGGTTGCAGTGATCAAGATACTGGAATTTGATGTAAAAAGTACTGCTCAATGGCTTTATGATCATTTGGGCCAATTCAGCAGGATCCCTTTGCCTGGTTTACACCAGACCAGATCACAATATACTGTATGTGATATATGGTCTGGGAGTCACCTACTGAATATCTCGTAGCGGAGGTGTGGTTTACGATTGCCAACGGCCGTTTATTGGGCGTTACAAATGTCTATCATTTGGCGTATATGCAGTGGTGAAAGTAGTTTTCATTTCTTACAGGTGCTATAATGTCCAGTGCATCACTACCATTTAAAAAACAAACAAACAAACAAAAAAACACTAGGTCACCCGGGGATCGAACCCAGAACCTTCTTGCTATAAAACTAGTGCGCTAGCCACTCAGCCACCGTGCCATCTAGGCTATTTCTCTGGCTACAGTCAAATAAGTTTGACAATCCTTGTGTAACAGACTGCGGATATCTCTGCACGAGAGTTTCGGCCCGAAACTCGGGTAGCTTTCAGTTCTCAATTCTTTTCAGTTTAAATTCTTTTAGCGGTGCTGCGCACTGGCTGAGAATGTTATAGCGGTGCGCCGTTCTGGTGCGCACCGGCTTACTTTCACCACTGCGTATACGAAGCCCATAGCCAATCATGTCAGTTGTCAGTTCAAACTACAAGCTTCTTTTTGTCACGTAGTACGCGTCACCGTCTTTCAACCCCTTCCCCGCTCTCTGATTGGCTCCCAAAATCAGGAGAGCTCGCTTCGCCTAGTCGCCAGCCGTCTTTCAGATCGGAATGAACGAAAGCAGCCTAGGATTTCCCAGGTTAAGGATCCCTGAGGGCCAACAAAAATTGGTCAGAGGGCCGGATTTGACCCCTGGGCCATACCCCTGGGCTAAATGAATATGTGGCATCATACCTATAGTTATTCTTTTTACTAATTGCTAACTAGTAAGTTTTTTCTGCTTGGCAGCAAACGTTGTGTGGACTTGGATCATCCAGGATCTGTACAAACTTCTGAGTTTCAATAGTCCAACCTGGCAACAAGAGATTGTGTCCAGGCACTACACTAGAGCAATGTAATGATAAAAATCAAATGATGATCTGACCCCGGTGACGGTCTGCGGATGTGGTGACGTCATTATGATTCAGGTGGTTAAATGTAGCTGCTCAAACACAAACACTTTCCCCCACCCTCTCCTCTTATTGGTCAGTCTTTTCCTACTCTGGGTGAGTGACAGGTGGATTTAACCAATCACTGTAAAGTATGTACTCTCAGAAAATATTAAGATTCTTAGGTGGATTGTAATTAAACAGAATGATTTTAACTTTGTCCTGCTAAATGTCTTCTGAAACGGATTTGTATTTCAATCAATCAATCAAACATTTTTTACAAAGCGCTTTTCATACAATAAAATGTAACACAAAGCGCCTTACAGTGATTAAAAACAATCCCACATTTCCTTCCACCCACCCAACCAGCCCCATTACTACTGCTGCTACTACTACTGCTACTACTGCTGCTACTACTACTACTGCTACTGCTACTACTGCTACTACTACTACTACTGCTACTACTGCTACTGCTACTACTGCTGCTACTACTACTACTGTTACTACTGCTACTACTACTGCTACTACTGCTGCTACTACTACTACTGTTACTACTGCTACTACTACTGCTACTACTGCTGCTACTACTACTACTGTTACTACTGCTACTACTACTGCTACTACTGCTGCTACTACTACTACTGTTACTACTGCTACTACTGCTACTACTACTACTACTGCTACTACTGCTACTGCTACTACTGCTGCTACTGCTACTACTGCTACTACTGCTACTACTACTGCTACTGCTACTACTGCTGCTACTGCTACTACTGCTACTACTACTGCTACTACTGCTGCTACTGCTACTACTGCTACTACTACTACTGCTACTGCTGATATTACCACCATCACCACCACTACAGCTATCCCTAAATTTAATCACTGCATCACAAGTATGACTGCTACTGTATGTACTGCTCTTTTATTCTTATATTTGCTCTTTGCTCTTTCTCTGAGTTCAGTTTGTGTCTGAGTCCGTGTTGTTTCAGAAAACAGGGGCCCCATAGTTCCCTCTGTGAATAGAGAATACTGTAGTGTTCCTGTTCGCAGAAAAACCCTCTGTCGCCTCGCAGTTATGTCTATTTGCTTTGACATAAATCCCTGAGCTTTCTACTTTGTAGCTGCTTCTTTTTCTTGAACACTTCCTCTCGCTCGAGACCGGGTCCCTTTGCTTTTCCCTGTCACATTAATTTAGTTAGGCCTCGGCTGGGCTCCTAAGTGCTATTGATCAGAGGCCACTTGAACGTAGGCCCCGTGGCATTGATTTCCTTGGCGTTTGGACTCCTGATGCATTAGGACTGTGTGATCGATCCCGGGCACTTGGACCGTGCACCGCAATCTCTTAATCACATCATATCAGATCATAGCGAGGGCCGGTAATTCTGTCACACATGTTTTAGACAGCTGTGCCCGATGTCTTGTTCTATGGACCGTGGCAGAAAATGTCATTGTTTCGCTGGATTGGAAAGATTTTATTTTATTTTTAAAGCAAAATTGACTCTTCAGAGCTTTCAGCCATGTTATAGTTGCTGTGTCATTGTGTCTTTAGGCAAAACCCGTCACCCATCTTGCCTGTTATGGATTTGGCGTGAGTGAGTGAGTGAGTGATTGGTGGTGGTCAGGGATTGGCAGGCTCTCTTCTGTCAGTCTGTCCCAGGGCAGCTGTGGCTACAATAGTGTGGAGTGAATGAATTAAAGGAATATTAACGTTTTTACAATCTGAACCTTATTTCGTACTCACCCATTGTACTTTGGTGTCATTTGGAATAGGGATGCACCGATGTGAAAAATTTAGCTGATACCGATATCCAATATTAATGTTGCTGTTATCGGCCGATACCAATATTAGCCGATATCGATATTTATTTTTAATTCTGAGATAACATTTTATACAGACTGAAAATCTTCTTTTAGACCAGACCAGACTGGAACCTAGACCAGGACCAGACCGGGACTAGACCAGGACTAAACGCGGACTAAACCAGGTCAAGACCAGGTCTACACCAGGTCTAAACCTGGACTGGACCAGGACTAAACCTGGACAAAACCAGGACTGGACCAGGTCTAGACCTGGACTAAACCAGGACTAGACCAGGTCTAAACCAGGATTAAACCACCGCGTGCGGCTCTTTGCCTGGTTTCGTGCAGCTCTTGCATTCGTGCATTAATACATTTTGTTGAAAATCTATGAAAGTTTGAGTGTTTTAAACGAGAGAGAAATGTGAGAAAACGTTAATTCGAGGGATTACTGTACTGACAAATATCGGTCGTTAATATCGGCCCACTTTTACACATCGGGCCAATGCCGATACTTTAAAATATTTGGCAATATCGGCCGATACCGATGTTAATGCCAATATATCGTGCATCCCTAATTTGGCGCATTTCCGGAGATTTTGTAGTTTAGCGATATCCATAACGTGAGTGCTCGGGGCAGGCGATTGCAGTCACCAAATAACACAAACTTTAGCACTTTTCAAATCACAGAAGCTCAATGTTAGTCTCCACTTTCGCTGGAGTCAAAAGTGGCCTGTAATCTGATATCCATCCATGTTTGCATTGGATGATGAGGACAGTGCGCATTCACAGCTGATTTGCAGACAACACAATATATCGGCATTAACACGACGCTCTCAGCTCTCGGTTACAGTCATAAACATCTCCGCTTGAGAAAACCCGAAATGGTGCGAACATGCATTTATCCCGGTTGTGAAAACCAAACGACAGCTTGGACAAAGTTGAATTTTCAGACTTCCTCGTCACAATCCGGAGTTATTGAAGCTGTGGCGAGTTGCTTTGAGAATGGACCCAAACACGAAAACATGGATGGATATCGTATTACAGGCCACTTTTGACTCCAGCGAAAGTGCAGACTAACATTGAGCTTCTGTGATTTGAAAAGTGCTACAGTTTGTGTCATTTGGTGACTGCAATCGCCTGCCCCGAGCACTCACGTTACGGATATCGCCAAAAACAAATGGGCGAGATAGTTTCAGAATAATTTCATTGTAGTTAGCTCCTCCCTGCAGCGAGTTATAAGCAGTGTCCTTCAGCACGCTAACCAGAACTGACGAAGCCTCTCGGATGAGGGGCGAAACGTTTTCGACCAAACAAACTTTGTCCAGTTGACAAATTGAATTTCTCCTTTTATCATGGATTCTACCTGGACGACTGAGGGATTCTTCATGGATATCGCTAAAACTACAAAATCTCCGGAAATTCTCCAAATGACACCAAAGTACAATGGGTGAGTAAATGACGTTGTTTTATTAGGTTAATAATACGTTTATAAGGTTCAGATTGTAAAAACGTTCATATTCCTTTAATTACTACCATGTACCTTTGGTTAGTGGAGGGTCTCTTTGGAGCTGTTATTGCTTTGCCCAGAATATTCCACAGTATTCCAGGGTATATGATGTTAAACTTGAAGACAGTAGCAGTAAAAACACCTATAATTTAATAAATACAAGCTCGATCTGTGCAGTTTTCCTGGTTTAGGGTCTACTGTTCATAGTTCACCGTTTAAAAATAAAATTTAATATCTTTGGTAATCAGACAGAAGTCATTCCCTCAGCTCCTCGGTTTCTCACAATAAACAAACGAACAGTAAATGGCCGCACTGTGAACTATCAACCAATCAGATTTGAGCAGACTGCCGCATGACATCTAACTTAATGTTTGAAAAGACGAGTCCCGGGCACCAACAATACGCCTCCTGTTTACAAGACCCCATGATCCTTCTGTCTCAGGCAAATGAGTTTTTCCCAGAGTTCAAATGGCCGTGATTGACAGTGGATTAGCCAATCAGAAAATCTTGGCCCCCTTTTGCATTAAACCAGAAAACAAAACATAGGTTTGTATTTCAGCTTCATAATAAAAGATGTACACATTAGTACAGTACATAACTGTTTTTAATACTAAAAAGCAACAGTCTGATTGGCAGGGATAGGACAGGATCTCATGACAGACGATCTCGTAAGACAAAATTAACACAAGATCGTGCACATATGTGAAAAATGATTTGAGAGATTTTTTTTTCACACTGAATTTACCTTTGGCTTGGACTAAAAAGAGTTAAGAGCGGGTAAGTTATACAAGTTGAGAAGTTGTAGTTCTAAAAAGCTGTACTACAATGTAGAGCTGGGAAGGAAGTATGACCAAAAATTGATATCACGGTATTTTTCAAAATTATATCTGTGTCACTGTATTTTATGTATTTTTTTTCATGTACTAAGTGGTACCATGTCTTTGGCTAACTGGACAGTCACTGCGTGCACATGGTAGGATTGGACTGGATTTCTCCAAATCCGATCCTGTTACTCGGCGGGTGGTCTGTCCTTAGATCCAAGTGCACATAAAATTTGTGTAATCGGATAATGGTCAGCGACCTGGCCAGCTCCGCTACGCTATGTGGCGCTGTAGTCCAACTACTTCCGGGTGATGGCTACTCAATAAAAACACAACAAACCATGTGGCGGTATACAAAGATGGCGCTCGAGGAGTTTGACGGAGCAGCATTGGTGTACGTGTTGTGCATTCTTTCTTCGCAGCCATGATTTCGTCTGATTTTTCCGGCAACAATCGCTACTTATGACGGCGTCGGCGCCTCCTGCCACTTCCGGGTGAAATCCCTGGCAAAAATTCCTGCGCATGCGCAGTACGCCAATCCGATCCGATATCATGCACAAGGTGGCACCAAGCGGATTACTATTGGCCTAAGTCAGGGGTTCCAATCGGATTTGGAAAACCAATCCCCATACATTCCTTAGCCTGTGCACATGAATCCGATACGATCCCAATCAGATTACACTCGTCCATGTGCACGCAGTCAATAACAGCGTTGGTAATATCGTTCCACCGTTTGCTTTTCTTGTTGTAGACAGTCCCCTTAGCAAACGCGTCTTTGAGCGACGTCTGAGTGTCGTTTTGTGTAACGGCGCCGACTTGAACGTTCCCTGCAGACGTGGAAGAGGATGCAGATCTTAGTTTTGCGCATTCTGACGGAGGTGGTGAAGCAGATCGCTCGTGTCGCCTCCTGCGGCTACAACTTTAGCCCGACGACATTTACAGAATACGGTTGTCTGATCGGCGTCAGATTTTTTAAAGCCGAAGTTCTTCCACACGACTGACACGGCTCCTCTTTTCGGTATAAGTTCCTCTGTGTCTGTAACATTTTCTCCGTCCATGTTGTTCACCGCTCAACACACACTGAGCTTCCACCGCTCTCACGCCACTGCAAAACAGTCCCCCTCTCAAACAATCTCCTGCGGCGCCACGTTCCGCCGCTCTGTGTTCCCGATGTTTTGTATGCACACACTCACCGGGATTGGGATATATGAAAAATACATATCATTAAAACAAAAAACACACGGTATTCGGTATGAACTGGTATGAATCAGTATACCGCCCAGCCCTACCACAGTAACCTCTAGTATTACATAAAATAAATAAAAATAGTGAAGCCAAAATTGTGTATTGGATCTAACTACTTATTTATTACAAATTATGTCAAAATCTCATCTTGTCGTTCTCGTGGACCTAATCTCATCTTGTGAAAATTGTGTCTTGTCACACCTACTGATTGGCTGTGCTTGGAGAGGACCAAAATAGTTTCACTTCACCGTGCACATGCTTGAAAATGAATGAATGTGAATATTAAGATTGTGCCAAAGGGTTTATGAGCGCTACGGATGATTTAAACAGATTTAAGCAGATTTAAACATCTACTTCCTCTGTTCAGAATTAGCTGCCTCATCTTGAACTACGGCGAGTATGAAGTTTGCATGTTCTCCTTGTGTTTGTGTGGATTTCCTCTGGTTGCTCTGGCTTCCCCTCCTACTTAAAACATGCACAGTTCACACTTTGCAACTGACGTCATCAACATGCCCTCTGTTACTGAAGTTGAGCTTTGTTTTACACAATCTGAGCATAAAAATGTAACTGGTACTGCAACGGGCGAGATGATTTGTCTCTCACACATAAAATTACAGTTACACACTTGATAGCATCAGCCAACAGTTTTTCAGTTACCTTCCTCACCTTTTTTATTAAAAATCAAACGCCTAAACAGCACCTTGAACACTTGTATTGCTAACAGGCTCCTGAAAATGTGCTGTTTTTAAATAAATGTTTCCAACCATGCTGAAACCGGCTGCATGTCGGCATTGGAGAAACAGAGATAATATGTATTTCTTCTTGAGTTTTTGATAGGGTTTGCAAATCTGTGCATTGCGTTGAACGTTCCACCATAGAGATACATGTAGAACACCGCCACCTAATGGTACCGCAAAGCATCAGCAGGCCAGGACTCTGAATCGCAGTGGGACTTTCCTGGCTGATTAATTGGCGTCTTTCCCGATTTCACACCAAACAATCTCGTAGCCGTTCAAAACCGTCATGAAACACGTCCAGGATGGGCGCTATTGATTTTCACTGTGCACAAACATACACGGCCCCCCCTTAGGCTCCTCGTGCTGTACTGTAGTGGTAGCAGTGGCGGTACGTTTCACACAGTTACAGCAGGATTTCACAGAGAGTTGAATTATTAACGTAGAGTGCAGTGGGGCGAGCGTTCTGACAGCTCCTCTCTGTCTCCTATGAAAACCTCAACACAAAACGCTCAATGCCATCGCTATAGGAACCAAAACATAAAAGACACCCTGGCTCCGAGGAGAATGAGAGAAGACCTTGTGAGCTGCAGCCTTGAGATGTATAAAGGCTGAAATATATGACTGAAAGAAAATATAAGAACAGGTATTAATAAGTGCTGCTGGAAATATATTTGCCTCCTCATGTTTTACATTTCTGTACACTGGAAGCTCAAATATGGATGAAAATGTGTGTTTTTGGTTGGGAGTCATCTCTCTGCTTGGATTGTTCCACAGTATGACAGCTTCCACAGCTCTATTTAACATTCATTAACTTACAGGTGGCTTTACTGCGCAGAAATACCTAGAAAAACACGTTCTGACTGTGAGCGGGGTCGCCTCTCCACAGTCTCAGTAAAGACAGAAAGGTTTAATGCCATACTGCGAAACATTCCAGACAAAGCAATAACATCTCCATGGAAAAAAGCATTTGGCGGTCCCTCTACCAGAAAAGTTACACAATGCAGCTTTAGGCCCCGTTTACACGTACATTGGTATTTCCCTTCGTTTGTACCCATCTTTTACACGCAAACAGCGAATTCACCTCTGAAAACAAATCTTTCTAAAAACTCCAGCTAGAGTGGAGATTCTGGAAAACTACGGTTTCGCGTTTGCGTGTAAAGTGAGATAAACAGAGTTTTAGGCAGCTGACGCACCAAAAGTGTGATTTTGATTGGCTTGCAGAGCGTTCTCCTTCGTTTTCAGGCGAATTTGCAGTTTGTGTCTAAAATATGGGTACAAACGAAGGGAAATGTCTGTTTTTAAAAATACCAGTGTACATGTAAATGGGTGTTATTTTGGAAAATGGAGGGAGAGAAATATTAGTTTCTCAACATACCCGCCTATGTGTAAACGCAGCCTTAGAACAGGGGTCGGCAACCCGCGGCTCCGGACCCACATGCGGCTCTTTGCTCCCTCTGATGCAGCTCAGTACAGCGGTCCCTCGTTTATCACAGGGGTTACGTTCTAAAAATAACCCACGACAAGTGAAATCCATGAAGTCGTCAGCTTTATATTTTACAATTATTCTCCATGTTTTAAGGCCGTAAACGCCTCACCACACACATTCTACACTTTTCTCAGACTGGAATTAACATTTTCTCACATTTCTCTCTTGTTTAAACACTCAAACTTTCATAGATTTTCAACAAAAAAACACAGTATTAGAGAACGAAACTAAAGTGTATTTCGTGTGTATTTCACAGTTGTTATGACCGAGCCTCTTCGTCCTGGCGCCGCTTCGCTGTGGCGGGTTTTGTCGGGGAGAAAACTCGCAAACATACAGCACTTCAGAGTCACACTGCGATCGAACATTTATATAAATCTGGCAAACTGAACACATCCTGTACAGGAGACACGGAGGAGAATGACTGAAGAATCTGCAAAGGTCTACAGTCCCTTAGCCAATCAGGACGCAGAATGCGCGTTGATACACTATAAAAAAAAAAAATCTGCAAAACAGCGAGGCCACGAAAAGTGAACCACGATATAGCGAGGGACCACTGCATTTAATTAAAATGTATTTTATTTTAGTTCATTCATTTTCAAAATGTAATTCTATGGCACAAAGGCAAAAAAGCCGTTATATGCAGTGTTATTTCATTTAAAATTTCAAAAGGGTTTTTGTGGATCCCAGTGTTTTCTTTACTGTGTGAAAATGTCCAAATGGCTCTTTGAGTGGTAAAGGTTGCCGACCCCTGCTCTCTTACTGTTTTAAAAGGTTCTACAATCACAACTGAGCCTTAGACACATGCAAGTTTTCCTCATCCTCAGTTTATGGACAGGTTCACGTGAAGCTCAGAACCTCCAGAATTCACTCACTGAGCTGCAGAGGCTGCACTAGCACTGACTCAGCATTCATGCAGGTGCTGGATTTCAACTGGATTTCAACTGGATTTCAGCATCGAAACTGGCAACCCAAATGAGAGACATGTGGGACAACCAAAACACCAAATTACTACAAAAACAAATGCTCCATCACGCCCAGTGTTTTTGTGATTCAGAATAAACCTGCATTAGAATTGTGTTCAGTCTTAGATTCGAACGTGTCTACATCAAAGCCCATATTGACAACAGACGCTTTTACTCAAAAAACACAAAATAATATATTTGATCTCCATAAATCAATATCTCCACATGCAGTTGTCATGGCGACAACTGCATGTGGAGATAAAAAGGAAATGCGGAATAAAAAGTGAAGACGCGACGCCACTTTTGCGTCTTCTGTTCAGACCGTCATCATATAAACGTAGCCTAAAGCTGGAGTTCGAGATTTTAAAACCATAAAACTCAACAACTGATTTTAGGCTCTTCTTTAAGTTAAATATTACCTGTGAGTCAGACCGTTGTGGATGTGAAATGGATTTCAAATACTCAGAATTATAAGATGAATATATCTGGTTATGTGATCACTGTGATGAATTTAAGGTGTATGAATGAGGTTTGTTAAAAATCCCTTCGTTGGACTCTGGGGGTTTGGGTCTGACAGAGGAGGAGACGGCGGGTTTGCGGTGGAGGTGAGAAGGAGAGACTTTGATGGAAAAGCTGCTCCTGACTGACTGTCTGCGGTCCAGTCTCACAGAAGCTCCAAAACAAAGATCTGACACCCACATGTGAAGGCTCCATTCAGAAGAACTGGGCCATGAACACACACATCCATACACACGCACTCATACACACACACACCCATACACACATACACACACACACACTCCCATGCACATACACACACACACCCATACACACACACACACACACTCCCATGCACATACCCACACACACACCCATACACACACACACACACACTCCCATGCACATACACACACCCACACACCCATACACACACACATACACACACACACTCCCATGCACATACACACACTCACACACTCATACACATACACACACACACTCCCATGCACATACACACACACACACACACACACACACACACTCCCATGCACATACACACACACACACCCATACACACACACACACACACTCCCATGCACATACACACACCCACACACCCATACACACACACACACACACACACACACACTCCCATGCACATACACACACTCACACACTCATACACATACACACACACACTCCCATGCACATACACACACACACCCATACACACACATACATACACACACACACACTCCCATGCACATACACACACCCACACACACACCCATACACACACACACACACACTCCCATGCACATACACACACCCACACACACATACACACACACACACACACACTCCCATGCACATACACACACACACACACACACACACACACACACATACACATGGATATGTTGAGAATGAGGCTTTAGTTAGTCCTGGTTTAATCCTTGTGTAGTCCTGGTTCAGGCTCTGGTTTAGTCCTGGTTTAGTTCCTGGTTTAGTTCCTGATTTAGTCCTGGTCTAGTCCTTGTTTGGTCCTGGTTTGGTCATGGTTTAGTCCTAGTTTACTTCTGGTTTAGTCCTGGTTTAGTTGCAGAGTAGTGCTGGATTAATCCTGGTGTAGTCCTGGTTTAGTCCTGGTTAAGTGCTAATTTTGTTTCAGTTCATTCATTCATTATTCATTCAGTATTCATAATAAAACAAGATATTTTTTGCTTGTAGATGAAATTGTAGTACTTAAAGATACATGTCTAAACCAGGTCTAAACCAGGTCCATGGGTATATACTAGTATTTGTGCTCCTATACTTGTTCTGAAACAGCTCCAGATCATTCTAAAACTATTCAGGAAAGGTTCATTTGTGTCCTCTGAATGTGACTTTTTAGTATTGATACTTGTCAAATTAATATCTAGTTTTAGTCTCGATTAGTTTCTGATTTTGAGCCTTGTGAGTGTTTAAGATGTCTCCGTGCACATTATAATCTCTATTTCATCTTCTGAACTCTGCATCCCACTTTTTTCTTGGTTAAACCTTTTTGCCTCAGACCGTCAAACTGCCCCCTCCCTCTGCCCCCACCCCCCCACCCCACCTTCTCCATCCTCCCCCGCCCCGCCGAATCGTCCAATCACATCGCGGCTCTCTCGGCGGGACGCGGGAGCCGATTAGGGCCCCATCCCGATAGTGTTTTCCTGGTCCTGTCCTCCCCGGCTCTGTTCTCGTCCAGATACGACAGATGACACCTACTCCTATCTTCCTCTTCCTCTCTTACACCTCTCCTCTTCCTCTCCCTCTTCTCTTCCTTTCCTCTCCCTCTCCGCTTCCTATTGTCTCTCTCTCTCCTCCTCTCTCTCTCTTCTCTCTCTCTCCTCCTCTCTCTCCTTCTTTGTCTCTTTCTCCATTTCTCTCTCCCCCTGTCTCTCTTTCCTCTTCCTATTCTCTCTTCCTCTCCCCCTCCTCTCCCCCTCCCCTCCTCTCCTCCTCCCTCTCTTCTTCTGTCTCTCTCCTCTTCCTATTCTCTCTCTCTTCTCTTTGTCTCCCTTTCTCTCTCTCTCCCTCCCTCTCTCCTCCTTTCTCTCTCTCCCTCTCTCTCTCCCTCTCCTCCTCCTCCTCCTCTCTCTCTCCTGTCTCTCTCTCCTCTCCCTCCCTTTCCTCCTCTCCCCCTCCTCTCTCTCTCCCCTTTCCCCCTCCTCTCTCTCTCTCTCTCTCCTCCATTTCGTCCTCCCCTCTTCCTCTCCCCCTCCTCTCTCTCCTCTCCTCCTCTTTCTTTCTCCCTCTCTCTCTCCTCTCTCCCTCTCCTCCTCTCCCTCCCTCCCCTTTCCTCTCCGTCTCCCCCTCCTCTCTCTCCTCTCCTCCTCTCCTCCTCTCTCTTTCTCCCTCTCTCTCTCTCTCTCTCTCTCTCTCTCTCTCTGTCTCTCTCCCTCCCCTCCTCCCCTCCTCCTCTCCCCGTCCTCACTTTCTCATTTCATTCTCCACATGGGGCGATCTCACCCTGTCCAAACCATTTCCATAATCTGGAGCAGTGGAAGGTGAGGAGTGACTCTGTTTACTCCAGCTCTGATAACACACGTATTTAAAGCCACACTATGAAACATTTTTGATAAAACCAGACTAAAATAAATGCACGTTTGTCGTGTTTTATGTCCAAAAACACTCGTCCTGACTGTGAGACGTCTGTCATGTGGTCTGGAGGAGGGTGTGCTTGTTTCCATGGAATTGGCTATAATCTTCCACATCCTAAAATGTCTTTATCTCCACGGGGGAAGTTCTGAAGTTTAAACTCTTATTTCCATGGAGTTGTGCAGGTGATGTGGATAAATGGATTGTTTTTCCAGGCTGTTTTAGGCATAATTTCATTAGTTCATCATTCATTTGCACGAAACTGCCTGGAGCTCCTTCAATAAAGTCTCATCTTATCTTATCTTATTACTGGACAAAAATAAGAGACCGCTGCATTTTTTCTGAAATCAGCATCTCTACATGTATTACAGCCAAACACAAAGCTGAGCTACTTCAGTTCTTGCACCAGGAGTGGAATAAAGTCACCCAAGAACAATGTGAAAGACTGGGACTAAACCAGGTCTGAACCAAGACTAAACCAGGTCTAAACTAGGATCCAAGAACAATGTGAAAGACTTGTGGAGAGCACAAGCCTGGGACTAAACCAGGTCTGAACCAAGACTAAAGCAGGGATGAACCAGGACTAAACCAGGTTAAAAATGGGACTAAACCAGGACTAAACCAGGTCTGAACCAAGACTAAACCAGGTCTAAACTAGGACTAAGCCCAGTCTGAACCAAGACTAAACCAGGTGTAAACTAGGACCCAAGAACAATGTGAAAGACTTGTGGAGAGCATGCCAAGACGCATGAAAGCTGTGATTAAAAGGGTTATTGCACCAAATATATATTTATTTGACAGGGACAAATTAATTAATTGACAGGGACAGCATTTCTGTAAATGCACCAGATTTAGCCAAGAGGCTAGTTTTCATTATTTTGACCATTTGTCATTTTAGAAGAAGTGAACTTTATTGATCTCACACTGGAGAAATTCTTCTCTGCATTTTAACCCATCCTATATATATATATATATATATATATATATATATATATTTTAGGAGCAGTGGGCAGCACACACATTAGGGCGCCCGGGGACCATCTCCATGATCTTCTTGCTTCGGTTTGGTCAGGACCTAAGCTGGAGTACCTATGGTGCATGTTTTGGGTTGGTGGGGGAAACCGGAGTGCCCGGAGGAAACCCACCCAGACACGGGGAGAACATGCAAACTCCACACAGAAAGGCTCGGGTGACCCGGGGATCGAACCCAGACCATGCATGCAAACTCCACACAGAACACACACGGAAAGGTCTGGGCGACCCGGGGATCGAACCCGGAACCTTCTTGTTGTGAAGCAAGAGCGCTAACCACTCTGCTACCGTGCCGCCATGGTAAATGCAAATAAATGCTCTAAACGATAATATTTTTATTTGGAATTTGGGGGAAACGTTGTCAGTAGTTTATAGACTCAATAAAAAATGTTCCTTTTGCCCAAACACAAACCTATAAGTAGTAAAATCAGAAAAACATATCATTTTTTTGAAACGAGTGAAGCACGGCATCTGCTCTGTCCCTGGACGTGATGATGAACAACAGAGTATGTTTTAGCTCCTTCATCTGAGCTTCTGAAACAGCAGTGGTTTCATTTTATTTTCTGTGGAAATGTGCCGACACGTTTACCTAAAACATTCGTATGTCTGCGGCAAATGGGACAATACAGAGCTGGACTTGCAAATCGACTGAAACTGAAATGAATAGAAATTAGTATTTGAGGCTGATTTTTTAAAATTATTACAATAAATATTTTGTGTCCAGATACTTTTTTCTTACAGATTTACTATAACAAACTCAGTTATATGTGTAGAATCCCTCAGTCGTCCAGGTAGAATCCATGACCAAAGGAGGAAATTCAATTTATCAACTGGACAAAAGTTTATTTGACCAAGTATATTCGACCAAATAAACTTTTGTCCAGTTGACAGATTGAATTTCTCCTTTTGCCACAAACTCAGTATATGTTTTAGTATTTACACTGTGCCCCAGTCGCCCCCAGAGGTCAGAACTCAGATGTCAGAATGATGTAATCTTAGAGTTCAAAACATCAGATGCTCGTTCCAGTTGTGAAATTGGGGAAAAAAAACAAACAAAAAAATGACCAGTTTATTACAGTAAAAATTCATTCAAGTCATTAACACTGGGAAAGTCCTTAAATCAGCCAAAATGTGGAGCCAGTTGAGTGAATTTAGTAACCTGGACCTTGCTGCTACATTAACAGTCAATAAAGCAACGTTTCAAGGTGAATTTCTGCTTTTTTTTTTTATATTAGCTCCCTGTTAGAAACGTTAGTAACATAACAGAACAGAACATTTATAAAAGCAGAGACTCGGTGCAGGAGCAGGTCACAGAAGCGAGTGGACAGAAGGGAGCAAATAAAAGCAAAATAACACAAGTATAATCAATATTTTAACTGTTGGATATCAAATTCATTTCAAACGCAGGGTTTTTCTAACTCAGACTGAAATGCGCAAAGGTTTAAAGGTTATTTTATTCGGGCCAACAGAAACATTTTGTCAGAGTCAGTTCATTCACATTCACACGTCTACATCTCGAAAAAAAAAGTGCGATACATTAAAAACAAGAATACAAAGGCCCCATATGTGCAAAATGAGCATATATAAGATCAAAAATAGGGCTGTCAGTTTAATGATTAATTAATTACACTGCAAATTAACACGTTATAAAAAATTAACGCAATTAATTAAGAGTAGAAATTCAGTGCGCACGCATTTTAAATTTGGTGTGCGGCGAGCAAATCGCTGCTAAGGCCTATCGACAAGAACGCCGTAATTTGGAGCTTTTGTCAAAAAGAATTTTCCGATCACCGAACCTGCTCCAGCCTGACGGATCATTTGAACTATAAACACGTCCGGACAAGTTCCATCGTTACCGGTGATAGAGCGAGCGTGAGCGCACTTCACCAAACCAACAAACCACCAAACCACCAAACCAACAAACCAACAAACCAACAAACCACTCTCGCAGAATTTGGGAAATGAATGAGCAAAGTGACCACAGAAAAACTGACAAACTCAATCACAAAGTGGGTTGCCTCTTTTTCTCACGAGATTAAAATGTGATTAATTTGATTGATTAATTATAAATCCTGTAATAATTAGATTAATTTTTTAATAGCCTGACAGCACTAATAAAAAATAAGATAAAAATATGTTGTTTCCAAGTTTCCAAGTACAAATTCCTAGATCTCTTTGCGTTCCAGTCGGAAGTGGGTAAAACATTTGTCCAAAAAGTGATCTATATTTCCGTCACAAACAGTTGTCCGAAAAAAATCCAGTAGCCTAATTTGCATTCGTATATTTTCTCTAGATTCGTATCACTGCGCCCACATTAGCTCTATTAGCCTATTCACTTGTTAGCGGATGTTTACGGCGGATGCGGTACGGCGACATCCGCCGTAAGCAGATTTTTACAAGTGAACAGGCTAGGCTACGCGCGCAGTGATACAACTCCGAGAGAAAATATACGAATGCAAATTAGGCTGCTGGATTTTTTCAGACAACTGTTTGTGACGGAAATACATTTTACTTTTTGGACAAATGTTGTTTTGCGAAGAAAAACAAGCTTTATTAACTGTCCCCGCGAACTTACCGGACCTACTTACGTGAGCTCCAGAACCCGAGCAGAACCGGGCTGAGAAGAGACTGTCAGCGGTAATCCAGTGTTACCGCACGACACTGTTAGAAGGAAACCCGTACAGATTAACATCAAATAAAACCGCACTATCCCTTTAATAAAAGCGTTTCACACTGAAGTCTCGTTCTGACGCATTCTTCCACAGGTGAGTTATGAGGACGCACACACAGACGCCCTTTTCAAGATGAGCTGCCAAATTACAATCTGGGTGGGGTTTTTTTGTTTTTGTTTTTTCTAACTCCAAACTAAAGTTCAGTGACGTTGAGTGGAGCGGAGGTGAAAAAGTTCAAATCTTTTCAAAAACAACAAATTGAAGAGCAACACATCTGAAGGTCTAGTGGTAATTTCTAGAGTACCGTTGCCATGGAGACAAAGTGGGCACAAATAAAGCACCATTTCAAACTCGCACTACTTCAGTCACTGTGTGCACATGGACGAGTGTAATTCGATTGGAAATGGATTGGGATCGTATCGAATTCATGTGCACAGGCTAAGGATCGTATAGGGACTGGTTTCCCAAATCCGACTGGAACCCCTGGCTTAGGCCGATAGTAATCCGCTCGGTGCCGCCTTGTGCACGATATCGGATCGGATTGGCGTACTGCGCATGCGATGGGAATTTTCACCAGGGATTTCACCCGGAAGTGGCAGGAGGCGCCAACGCCGTCAAAAGTAGCGATTGATGCCGGAAAAGTCAGACGAAATCATGGCTGCGAAGAAGGAATGCACAATAGCACACCTTTTAACTATTTTGTATAAATATCTATTGTTTTATGATATAAGATGTCACTTTTTGGGTGCAGGGGTTGGTTGTGCTGCCTGTAATGTTCCACAGTACGGCATTAAACCGATCTAACGGATTGATAACATTTGTCTGTGTCTAAAATAAAGTGAATAATTGATTCATTTGAGTGGATCCGAACACTTTTATACAGTCTATGTTTAGCCCTGGTTGCTACGGTTTAGTCCTGATCTAGTCCTGGTTTAGTTCTGGTTTAGTCCTGGTTTAGTCCTGGTTTAGTCCTGGTTTAGTCCTGATCTAGTCCTTGTTTAGTCCTGGTTTAGACCTGGTTTAGACCTGGTTTAGTCCTGGTTTAGTCCTGGTTTAGTTCTGATTTTGTCCTGGTTTAGTTCTGATTTAGTCCTGGTTTATTTCTGGTTTAGTCCTGGTTTAGTTCTGATTTAGTCCTGGTTTAGTCCTGGTTTAGTCCTGGTTTATTTCTGATTTAGTCCTGGTTTAGTTCTGATTTTGTCCTGGTTTAGTCCTGGTTTATTTCTGATTTAGTCCTGGTTTAGTTCTGATTTAGTCCTGGTTTAGTTCTGATTTTGTCCTGGTTTAGTCCTGGTTTAGTTCTGATTTTGTCCTGGTTTAGTCCCGATTTTGTCCTGGTTTAGTTCTGGTTTAGTCCTGGTTTAGTTCTGATTTAGTCCTGGTTTAGTCCTGATTTAGACCTGGTTTAGTTCTGATTTAGTCCTGGTTTAGTTCTGATTTTATCCTGGTTTAGTCCTGGTTTAGTTCTGATTTAGTCCTGGTTATTTCTGGTTTAGTTCTGATTTAGTCCTGGTTTAGTCCTGTTTATTCCTGATCTAGTCCTTGTTTAGTCCTGGTTTAGTTTTGGTTTAGTTTTGGTTTAGTCCTGGTCTAGTCCTTGTTTTTGTCTGGTGTCAGGAGTTGGGGTAGGCTCTGGTCTTCGTAGGAGATGCTGTTTTGACCTCTGGTGTAGGTAAGTTGCGGCGAGTCCACATCGTCCTGGTTTGAAATGCGTCAGAGACAGAGTGACGTGTGAACGGAGGTGACAGAGGAGTGAGGAATCCACAGAGAGTCTACACCTCGGACCACACATGCTTCAGTTTAGAGCTCGGACTGTTTGAGCCACGGCGTCAAAATCACAGTAAACGCCTCGAGTGTTTTTAACGGCGGGACCGAGCTCAGTGCTGCTGCTGTGAGGGTCATTTTTCTGGTTTTATTCTGTCTATGCTGCACATGTAGGACAATAAACAAATCTATACAAAATCACTGTATGAGAACTGAAGTTAGATGGTGTTTGAAGACACACCTGCATTTTGGACAGAAAGTGTTCAAAATGCATACAGTCTAGTCCAGGGTGGGCAAACTTTTTGACTCATGGGCCACAAAGGGTTTTAAAATTTGACAGAAGGGCCGGACAAGGAGCAGGTGGATTTAGTGTGTTGGTAATCCACCTCATAAGAGCAAAAAATAACATGGGATATGTAGAAAACATGTGATTTTTTTTTTTCAATTAAAAATGAACAAAAGCATTACAACAAAATGTCCATCTTTCAAGTTCCACAGTATTTAACTGTTTATTGAAATGACGCTTAAAACACAAAATTAAATGAATAAAATACAGCTTTTTTATTACTAACAATTACTATTTTAAAGCACTGAAAGTTCTGTTCTCCTTCAGGTTCTTTCGTTCTTTCGTTGACTGTTTTGTGGCAAAGTGACGCCGATATTCTTTAAAAACCGCTACAGTCTCTTGGCAGATCAGGCATACAGCAGCTGATAAGTATTCGGTGAAAAAATATTTACTTGTCCACTCCTTATTACACACTCGCTAATTAACACTCGACATTCTCTGTCCACTTTTCTTTTCTTAGCTCCGCTCATCTTTACAAGAGTAAAACACAAACGTGGAGCAAAACGCCGCACCTCAACAAAGGTCAATGTATGTAGTGCGCCAGCTATTGGAAAACGCCAGAATTGCAGGGAAATTAAAACATTAAAACATCAACAAGGTTTATTAATATAATTTCTTCAAGTTTGGCGGGCCGGATTAAAAAGCTTAATGGGCCGCATATGGCCCCCGGGCCGTAGTTTGCCCATGCCTGGTCTAGTCCCATAGACTGTATATAAATGGTTCAAATAGGAAGTTCTCGTGCGGCTCTTCCAGCTCATACTGACCCTGGCTCCCTTTGACTTGCATTGGAAAACTGTCAGTGTCCGTCCCTGTTCCTGTAATTTTGGTCTTAAAGGGATATGCCACCCCCAGGTCAAATTTGGGCATCCCCCCACAGTCCAGAGACTAAAACAAGTGATGAAAAGCGTTTTCCTGCTCACCCAGCCATTGTCCGAGTCTGTCGCCACTGACCGCCGCGGTATCTGCTGCTCCTCCGCGTTAGACTGGAGTCTAACGTCGCCAGAGAAAGATTTCGGCCAAAAGGAATTAATTTGCTCGATGCTTTTCCCAATTACTTTCTGTGTAGTGCGCATTCATATCGAGTGCAAATAAATGTGCAAATCAACACGGAGAGCTTGCCTTGGTCCTTTTGGGTGGGAATTATTTTTCAGTGCAGAAGGACATGGCCGAATCACGCACCACGTTGTGCAACAGGGGAACTCCCTTCCCGGTGCGTAACTGGGATTCCCCTGGCAGCGTGGTGCGTGATTCGGCCATGTCCTTCCGCACTGAAAAATAGTTCCCACCCAAAATGACCAAGGCAAGCTCTCCGTGTTGATTTGCACATTTATTTGCACTCGATATGAATGCGCACTACACATAAAGTAATTGGGAAACGCATCGAGCAAATTAATTCCTTTTGGCCGAAATCTTTCTCTGGCGACGTTAGACTCCAGTCTAACGCGGAGGAGCAGCAGATACCGCGGCGGTCAGTGGCGACAGACTCGGACAATGGCTGGGTGAGCAGGAAAACGCTTTCCATCACTTATTTTAGTCTCTGGACTGTGGGGAGATGCCCAAATTTGACCTGGGGGTGGCATATCCCTTTAAAATGTTGGTGTGTAGAATCTCTCAGTCGTCCAGGTAGAATCCACTGTGAAAAGAGAAATTCAATTTGTCAACTGGACAAAAGTTTATTTGGTCAAATATGTTTCGCAGCTCATCCAAGCTGCTTCTTCAGTTCTGGTCAGAGGCTATTTTTGTCAAGAAAGAGAATCCTTCCTTGAACAGAAATGGAGGTCTCGGACATCATTTATCTCCATCTATAACTCTATCCTCAAACCTAAATCAAAACAAACAAAGAAAACAATAGGGCAGCAGGTCAGGTCCAGAAGTGTGAAAACACCATTATGGTCCTGAATGGTTCTGCTGACAAGACCCACACTCCACTCCCACTGCAGATCTAACAGGCCCACCTAACTAACACAAACTGTAAACAAGTAGGTGTGGTAGTCTCAGAGTCATTTCACCGTAGCTAGCGCCCCCTTCAGGCAGATATAGGCAGTGTCCACCACCAGCGTCTGACCAGAACTGAAGAAGCAGCTTGGATGAGCTGAGAAACGTATTCGACCAAATAAACTTTTGTCCAGTTGACAAATTGAATTTCTCCTTTTGCCTTAAAATGTTAGAATTAATCCACGCTACATGATCCTGGTGTTTTTTCTGTTTTGTTTTATTTTTTCACTATTTTGCCCATCAAAAAAAATCCTATTCATAATATAATTCCTGGCTCCAAATTCACCCCATTAACCGTTAGCACCACAAGCCTCATTTGTCTGGAGTCGAACGCTTTTATACAGTCTATGTTTACCCCTGGTTGTCATGGTTTAGTCCTGATCTTGTCCTGGTTTAGTCTTAGTTTAGTCCTGGTTTAGTCTTGGTTTAAACTAGGTTTAGTGCAGCTCTTCTGGTGTGTTCCTGGTCTGTGGTGGGATTCTGTCCTGCTTTGGATCTTGTTTAGTCCTGTTTTAATCCTGGTTTAGTCCTGTTTTAGTCCTGGTTTAGTCCTGCTTTATACCTTGTTTAGATCTGGTTTAGTCCTGTTTTAGTCCTGGTTTAGTCCTGCTTTATACCTTGTTTAGACCTGGTTTAGTCCTGTTTTAGTCCTGGTTTAGTCCTGCTTTATACCTTGTTTAGATCTGGTTTAGTCCTGTTTTAGTCCTGGTTTAGTCCTGCTTTATACCTTGTTTAGACCTGGTTTAGTTCTGTTTTAGTCCTGGTTTAGTCCTGCTTTATACCTTGTTTAGACCTGGTTTAGTTCTGTTTTAGTCCTGGTTTAGTCCTGCTTTATACCTTGTTTAGACCTGGTTTAGTTCTGTTTTAGTCCTGGTTTAGTCCTGCTTTATACCTTGTTTAGATCTGGTTTAGTCCTGTTTTAGTCCTGGTTTAGTCCTGCTTTATACCTTGTTTAGACCTGGTTTAGTTCTGTTTTAGTCCTGGTTTAGTCCTGCTTTATACCTGGTTTAGTTCTGTTTTAGTCCTGGTTTAGTCCTGCTTTGGACCTTGTTTAGACCTGGTTTAGTCCTGTTTTAGTCCTGGTTTAGTCCTGCTTTATACCTTGTTTAGACCTGGTTTAGTTCTGTTTTAGTCCTGGTTTAGTCCTGCTTTATACCTTGTTTAGACCTGGTTTAGTCCTGTTTTAGTCCTGGTTTAGTCCTGCTTTATACCTTGTTTAGACCTGGTTTAGTCCTGTTTTAGTCCTGGTTTAGTCCTGCTTTATACCTTGTTTAGACCTGGTTTAGTCCTGTTTTAGTCCTGGTTTAGTCCTGCTTTATACCTTGTTTAGACCTGGTTTAGTTCTGTTTTAGTCCTGGTTTAGTCCTGCTTTATACCTTGTTTAGACCTGGCTTAGTCCTGTTTTAGTCCTGGTTTAGTCCTGCTTTTGACCTTGTTTAGACCTGGTTTAGTCCTGCTTTGGACCTTGTTTAGACCTGGTTTAGTCCTGCTTTGGACCTTGTTTAGACCTGGTTCGGACCTGCTGGGGCCCTGTTTTAGTCCTGGATTTGTGCTGTTCCTGTGTTCACTAACATTATTTCCTAATTTAGTATTTTAAAAAATCTAAATGTTATCTAACCAGAAGTCATCGGTTCACTGTGACATTTTGTATGAGCTTAATTCTGACTATTCATGAATTCTGGGTGAAACACGATCTGGATCTCTCCTCTCCCGTCTCGTCCCTGTCAGAGCCTCTCAGCCTTATAAGTGCGTCTCTTATTTCGTGTGAAGTGTGAGCTCCTCTGATCAGACTCCGAGTCGGGAGGAGAAACACTGGAGTGAGCAGATTTGGGCGCTCGGAGGTACGGACGGGTTTGTGAAATCGCTGACGCTGCGGAGAGGCAGTGGAGCGGGGCAGGTCCACATGTTTGTGTGGACTCGACATCTGTGCAGCAGTTCCACCTGTCTGCACCTGTCTGCACAAGATTACAACTCCACAGGGGGACAGCGAGTTATTCATATCACTGTACAACATTTAGGTTCAGACAGATTGTGCAAAAGATACAAAACTTTGATTCTATAAAAGTATGCAGGCAATGATAAGTGTTGCGTATTGTTGGTGTGCAGATTCCAGAGGATGATTATGGTCTCAGATGAAGGACAAGAGCCAGAATTTCCTATGAATTACATGGTATTCTCATTTAAGAAAGGTCTAGAAGGCAAATTCCCCTATAACTTATTTAATTACAATAAAAGTCTGCATTTTAACCACATCCATTTGTGACCCGCCACGGGAAAGCCGGTCACATGTCGGGATTCGTGAACACGAGAAAATCGCAATAGAAGCATTTTTTTTTCTAAATTTGTGATTTTCAATTTTTTGCAGAATGTTCTAGTTGAGATCATGAAAAAGTCACTCCATGTTTCAGATGACAGCACTGGTTGCTTAAACAGGACTAAAACAGGACTAAGCCAGGGCTAAACCAGGACTAAACCAGGACTAAACCAGGACTAAACCAGGACTAAACCAGGACTAAACCAGGACTAAAACAAGATTAAACCAGGACTAAACCAGGACTAAAACAGGGCTAAAACAGGGCTAAACCAGGGCTAAAACAAGATTAAACCAGGACTAAACCAGGACTAAACCAGGACTAAACCAGGACTAAACCAGGACTAAACCAGGACTAAACCAGGACTAAAACAAGATTAAAACAGGACTAAACCAGGACTAAACCAGGACTAAACCAGGACTAAACCAGGGCTAAAACAGGGCTAAACCAGGACTAAACCAAGACTAAACCAGGACTAAACCAGGACTAAACCAGGACTAAACCAGGACTAAACCAGGACTAAACCAGGACTAAACCAGGACTAAACCAAGACTAAACCAAGACTAAACCAGGGCTAAAACAGAGCTAAAACAGGACTAAACCAAGACTAAACCAAGACTAAACCAAGACTAAACCGGGACTAAACCGGGACTAAACCGGGACTAAACCGGGACTAAACCAGGACTAAACCAGGACTAAACTAGGACTAAACTAGGACTAAACCAAGACTAAAACAGGACTAAACCAGGACCAAACCAGGACCATCTTTAACAAATTTTTTCTCAGCTTGTCGTTTTCAGAATGGCCAGAAATTCTTCAGGTGTTCTCAGATTTCCATGTGTAAGGCATCGTTGGAAAGCTTAGAACCTACACTTTCAGAATCTGTGAATAATTCAGAACGCCTCCGGGACGACTTGTGACTGTTTTTTCCATGGCCGGTCACAGTTTAGCTCCTCATCTGTATTTTATTATTGGCCTATAGAATGTTGTGCTGTCATCTGAATCACAGCAACTGCTTCATGTATTTTTCATTTTGTAAATGTATCTAAGCTGTATCTAAGCCAGGGGTCTCCAACCTTTTTCCTCCAGTGAGCTACAGTGAGCTACCTTTACAAAACAGAAACCACCAGGGAGCTAATTTTAGTGGCTGCAAGAAAGTGAGTATATGAAAGAGCCATGGCCTTAGGTGGGGTACAGTTAGATGCTTATAAAACATAAACCATTTATTACGGCACAGAGTTAGGCATCAAAATTTAGTTATTCAGCACAATGCAAATAATTCATATAGCTTTTGCCGAGAGGGCGGCAGTAGCTCAGTTGGTAGAGCGTTTGTCCACTGATCCAAAGGTTGGCGGTTTGAATCTCACTCTCGACATTGGTCCATGGATCCTCCTGTGGACCCACCACCCCCAGGAGGATCCATGGGGGCTGGTGCGTTGAGATCTGGGCAGCAGATCTGCTTGGACTGTTGCCCCAGCGTCCTGAATACCAGATAAAGAAAGAAAGCGGAAGAAAATGATTGGATGGATCTTGCCAAGCTTCTTGGAAGGAGTACAGGTTGGAGACCCCTGTACTAAGCTTTCTGTCTTGTTCTAATGCTACAGCAGTGGCTTAATGGCGTCCTTGAGCAAGGCACTCCAGCTGGTCTGTGTATAAATGTAATTTGTGAGTGAGTCTGGTTCTTATTTGTTTTGCTGGTAGTGTCAGGTGCGGTAGTGGGCGGCAGTAGCTCAGTTGGTAGAGCGTTTGTCCACTGATCCAAAGGTTGGCGGTTCAAATCCCGCTCCTGACATAAGAAACATCAGTGGTTGAGCGGTCAGATCCACTGACCCACAGGTTGGTTGGTACGATTCCAGCTCCCACAGATGAATGCTGCCGTTGTGTCCTTGGGCAAGACACTTAACCCTCCTCGCCCCCAGTGTCTGTGTACACTGGTGTGTGAATGCGTGTGTGAATGGGTGAGTGGTTCCTTGTTGTAAAGCGCTTTGGGTGCCTTGAAGGTGGAAAAGCGCTATATAAAGATGTGACCATTTACCATATTATATGCAAGAATTAGACTCGTCGTAGATCAGTAAATTAAAGGTCGGATTATCAACTTTGGTGAGTTTTAAGTCATGTTATATCACTGTGAGTGATGCCAATGGTTCATTTGTGAGCCTTGTTTCTCTGGTCTTCCCCAATGAAAGGAGTTATACCAGAGAAAGTTATGCCAGTGTGAGGAGTTATACGAGGGCCATTCAAAAAGTTCTAAGACAAATGTCATAAATTCAAAATGAGTCGAACTAGTTCAACAAAATGACCTGAAGTCCGAGCAAACATTAAATTTCTAACAAAACTTCAATGAAAACCTAAAGAAATTATTGAAGATTTGCACAATGTTTATGGATGGTTTTTTTTTTTTCCTTTTTCCGAAGTTGAAGGAACATTTAAAAGGAACAAGATTTCAGTCTATACTTGAAGCGAAGAGGGAGGTTGTGACCTGGTTGACTAGACAAGCTCCAGAATTCTATCGAGAAGGAAATTTTTGGTGGAAACATCGCTTGCAGAAGTGTATTGACTTAGGTGGATGTTATGTAGAAAAATAATTTGGTTACTTTCAAAAATAAAGTTGTTTTTTAATTTGTCTTAGAACTTTCTGAATGACCCTCATAGTTATACCAGAGTAAGGAGTGAAAAAACGACTGTCAGACCTGTACGTTTCCTTTTAACAATAGTCCTTTTTACTCGACGTGAGTGAGTTGAACTGCCTCTGTCAGCACGTCATCCTCATGAAGCGTCAGTGTCACCTCAGTTCACGGTGTTCAGGGGGGCGGGCAGAGCTCTGGCAGGTGCAGGGAGAGCAGAGAGCATGCTGGGAAACCTCCAGAGCTGCGTTTGAAGTCTCTTATCTGTGCTACTGCATTCCTCTATGACTCACACACTCACATACGCACAGCTCTGTATCTTTGAGGATCTCCATAGACGTATACCCTCTTCACTCGTCTCTGCTTTGATTTCTTTTATAAAATAACTGGGTCGTCTCCTCCGTGGCAAGAAGATAAAGTTAAACCAGGGGCTGTACCGGAGCCACATCTGAGGCTGGAGAACATTTACACGACTGACTTACATTTATCTGTTACTGTTTGAAGAAATTGCACTTGGGTTTTGAAATGCAGTTTTTTTTATGTACAAGACAAGATCTCACAAGATGAAATTGGCACCAGAGAGAAATCTGTTTACGGTGACACTTAAAGGAGAATTAACGTTTTTACAATCTGAGCCTTATTTCGGTAATAAAACAAGTTGTTTTACTCACCCATAGCACTTTGGTGTCATATGGAGCATTTCCGGAGATGTTTTAGATTAGCGATATCCATAACGTGAGTTCTCAGGGCATATATTATATGCCCCG
The DNA here is from genome assembly GCA_036785185.1 of Paratrypauchen microcephalus. NCBI lineage: Eukaryota > Metazoa > Chordata > Actinopteri > Gobiiformes > Gobiidae > Paratrypauchen > Paratrypauchen microcephalus. Next base: position 408,840 of record JAVJIX010000179.1, read on the forward strand.
AGCGGTTTCCAAATAAGACAAAGTTTAGCACTTTTCAAATCATAGAAGCTCGATGTCTTAGTCTACACTTTCGTTTGAGTCAAAAGTGGCCTGTAATCCGAGATTTATCCATAATTTACAGCTTTGCGTTTCATGTTTGGGTCCCGAGAGCTGAGAGCGAAATCAGCTATGACTCCGCACATGCGCACTGGCGTCCTCATCTACTCGAAACTATGGATAAACCTCAGATTACAGGCCACTTTTGACTCAAACGAAAGTGTAGACTAAGACATTGAGCTTCTATGATTTGAAAAGTGCTAAACTTTGTGTTATTTTCAGTCCACAAACATGTGCCCCGAGAACTCGCGTTACGGATATCGCAAATCTAAAACATCTCCGGAAGTGCTCCAAATGACAACAAAGTGCTATGGGTGAGTAAAACAACTTGTTTTATTACCGAAATAAGGCTCAGATTGTAAAAAACGTTAATTCTCCTTTAAGTTCAGGGACCACATATTAATATCTAACTAAGTGGTAATTTGCATGCTAATTAGCTGTTGCTTAGCTTTTAGTTGGTATTTATCAAATACTCATGAATGTTTATTAAGGTTACAGAGTATGTACAAAAATATCCCCACTACAGTAATGGGAAGAAAATAGTTCATGGCTTAATGTATGCTTTACTATTAACTAGCTATTAAAAATGTGGTCTCTAAACTAAAGTTTTACCGTTCTTACGTTTGGTTTGGACAAAAAGGGGTTCAGTCCTGGGGAGTTACACCTCCTGAAGTTGTGTGAAGAATCCCTCAGTCGTCCAGGTAGAATCCATGGTAAAAGGACAAATTCAATTCAAAGTTTATTTGGTCGAAAACATTTCACAGCTCATCCAAGCTACTTCGTCAGTTCTGGTTAGAGTGCTGATGGACACTACTTATATCTAGCTGCAGGGAGGAGCTAACTATACTGACCTCTGGACACCTCTGGACCTGACCTGGAAACAGGGCAGCCAGGTCAGGTCCAGAGGTGTGAAAACACTCATTAGGGTTTGAATGGGTATGCTAAACTAGACGCCAGAGAGAAACTGAAAAAACAAAAGACAGAAAGCTGAAAACAAAGAGGTGGGATAGTTTCAGAATAATTTCATTGTAGTTGGCTCCTCCCTGCAGCTAGATATGAGCAGTGTCCTTCAGCACTCTAACCAGAACTGACAAAGCAACTCGGATGAGCTGCGAAACGTTTGACCAAATAAACTTTGTCCAGTTGACAAATTGAATTTCTCCTTTTACCTCCTGAAGTTCCAGAAAGCAGTGCTATAACAACAGCAAAGATATAACTAGTGCTGTCAGGCGATTCAGAAAATTATCTAATTAATTACAGGATTTGTAATTAATTAATATAATTAATCGCATTTTAATCTCATGTGTGTGAGAGAGAGAGAGGCAGGCAACCCACTTTGTTTGTCAGTTTTTCTATGGTCAATTTGCTCATTTGTTTCCCAAATTCTGTGAGCTTGGTTTGTTGGTTTGTTGGTTTGGTGGTTTGTTGGTTTCGTAGTTTGTTGGTTTGTTGGTTTGGTGAAGTGCGCTCACACTCGCTCTATCACCGGTAACGATGGAACTTGTCCGGACGTGTTTATCGTTCAATTGATCCGTCAGGCTGGAGCAGCTTCGGTGATCGGAAAATTCTTTTTTACAAAAGCTCCAAATCACGACGTTCTTCTTGATCGTCCCATCTTCGTTCTTTTTACAAATAAACTTGCCGTTCTTCGGCCCTGGCAGCGATTTGCCCGCCGCAAACCAAATTTAAAATGCGCGTGCATTGAATTGCCGCTCATAATAAATTGCGTTAATTTTTATAACGAGTTAATTTACAAGGTAATTAACGCGTTAAACTGACAGCTTTTCTATAAACCTAAAATGGTGAGAGTAAACGTGTGACCTGAACTGAAAAACTGATTTATTATGATTCATTTCAAAAGCTCAATATGCTCCGTTCCACCTTGTGATGTCATAAAGCTGTAGTTTTCAAGTTAACAGCTCCTTTTACGTTTTGTTCAGTGGAGACTGGCAATTCCAGGACAGAAATGATCAGTTTGAGAGAAGAACGTGGCCTAAATATGCAGGTTTTGTGTGTTAAGCGTGTGAATGAAGCAAAACACAATTCCGTGTTTGTTTGTGATGAGGAAAGAACATTATATCACATTATCATAGAGTAATAACGATAAACAGTCGATGTTTCACTTGTGCCTCTTCAGTTAAACTCTACACACATTTATAATTGTGATGTGATGTGTCAGAGAGCCAGTGTTTCGTGTGAGTTTGTGGTTTGTTCAGATCTGGCTTGAGTCCAGCTTTAGCTCCAGATAAAGTGGCCCTCTCCCACAGAGCTTGAAGAACAGTGGCACTAAATGAATTCATGTGATGGATTACCAATAAAACTGCCCTGAAATAATTAGTACGGATTGGCCTGTGGAAACACTCAGTTCTGCTAACAGCGTCTGAGCAGAAACATCGATTTACACTCACTTAGACCTCACATTAGAGGACTTTTTTACTTTTTTACTTAATTTTACATTGCTGGGGTTTTAGATCTGAATTAACAAACGTAGCGACTGTTACCGTACGGTCAAACAGTCCCGAGAACTGATACTTTGCAGTGACATCGCGTCAGGGGTGTTCTACGTGTATCACTTTGGCGGAATGCTCAGCAGTTTCCACGGTGGCATGGCGTAAACATAAGCAAACGCTGTCAAAAACGTTTTAAGATAGTCGGAAAATTCAACTGGGGCTCAAAAAATGGAGCTTACTTCTGGCATCGGGGAAAAAAGGATGACATAAACTGCGCCAACAATCGAAGGAATATCTAAGGTTGGTCGGAAATTATAAACAGGATTTGAAAAATAAAAAAAAATTACATCTGGATTTAATTTGAAAATGGACCTTTTTGTCAACTTTGCACGAAATGGGACTCGAACACTGGACATGACGGGCCGTAACATTACGTAAATTTAAATAAAATAACTTATATCATAGGATGCAATTTGTCAAATGGATTTACTCTCCGTCATGCTCCATGTTTTGTGTTTCCAGTGTTTATTTTTTTTAAATGTTGGAAAAAAAAAGTCTGAAAACTCAAAACTCAAGAAAAAAAAGAGAACAAAAAAAGGTGAGATTGACCTGAAACTGAACTGAAAAACTGTTGATGCTAATATTATTTGAGAGCTCAGATCATCTCACCTGTTGTAGTTCAAGGTCGTTTTCACACCTGCCTTGTTTGGTTCATTTAAAATGAACCAGAGTTCGTTTGCTCCTTTGATTCGGACCTTTTGGGCTGGTGTGAATAAAAACCAAAAATCTCTATCCGGAGCAAACAAGCGAACGGAGACCACCTAAAAAGCTCGGTCTCGGCACGGTTCCATTTGAACTCTGGTGCGGTTTGTTTGAGGTGAGAATGCAGACCGGACTCGATCCGACACAAGTTGGCTTTTTGTACTTAACGAGCTCCCGTCGTATGTCGAGCATTATGGGAAACCGAGGCTGACGGAACGAAACCAAACTAAACTAGGCTTGCTTAGGTTTTGCGTGAAGAGCAAGAGTCAGAACTTGATGCTCACATGAGTGCTGTCCTCCGTAGTCGTCTTGCCCTGTGTCTTCGTCATTTGGAAATTGATTGTAAAATAGTGTAAACCTCACGATGCTGCTCAAACATTTGTGCGAACTGTAAAAACTGAGTAAACCATATCGCTAAGGCTAGATTGAAAACAGCACGTAACACCATTATTCTTCTCCTTCCGTGTTTGGACACGGCGTTTTGACACGGCTCATTTCTGTCCAATGGCTGAGCGACCTCAGCACACGTGGTTTTGTTTATAGATGTTGGTCCACTTGGGGGGAAAAGTGCAGTGTGAAAGCAAACCGCAACAAAATTAAAAAAAAGAAAAAAAGAAAAAAAAAATTTGGTCCGGACCAAAGCAAGTGAACTATCAGACTTTCCTGGTGTGAAAACGACCTAAGATAAGTCCGTTCTTTATGGTCAGATTGCGTTAAAACAAAGCTCTGATTAAAGTCTTAACTTGAGTCACAGAGCTTCAGACAGAGCAGTGCCTTTGGTTAACGTCACATCCCGAGAGAATGCTGGTGACATCAGATATATAATAATCACCGTGTTGACTTAGATTTAGGCTGACCTTATTGATCCACAAGGGAAATTATTTGGAAACAGCAGCTCACACATCACATTATACAATAACAAAGAGTAAAAATACATAAAAATGGTATTAGTGGTTGTAGTTGCTGTAGTAGTAGTAGTAGTAGTGATAGTAGTAGTAGTAAAAACCGTAGTAGTGGTGGTAGTTGTAATATGGGTCAGAGGGATTTCCTCAGGAGACCCTCGGACCCCCTTCGTTCTGCTTCGCTGATTAGACCACAGACAGACATGTATTTTTAATCACGTCTTATTGAATATTTTATCAAATGCACCAAAACACTTCTGTGGCCTGGTGCTGGTTTGGTCATTTGGTCATTCATCCACTTTCTTATAGTAAATATTTTATTAAATGTCTGAATTTATAGTTGGCCCACTCAGTATTGATTTATTTTTTTCCATATTTAGTAGAATTGGTAAACTTGATTTAAAGCTCTTTTCGTTATTTTAGTTGTTGTAAAAGTCTGTAGATGTACAGTTTTTAAATCCTAGGGTGAAAGAGGTCCTCATATTTTATGGAGTTTTGATCAAATCTTCTTTAACAGAGGTTGCACTTTTATGACATTATCTCCATGGAGAGAAGTTCAGTACTATACTGTGGAACATCACAAATCTCTATGGAAACGAGCACCTGGGGGTATTCTTAAAGCCTGGGCTTGTCCTGGTCTAGTCCTGATCTAGTCCTGGTCTAGGCTGTCATGTGGTCCTAGTCGAGTCCTGGTCTAGTCCTGGTCTAGTCCCTGGTCTAGTCCTGGTGTAGGTCATAGTGTAGTCCCTGGTCTAGTCTTGGTCTAGTCCTGATCTAGTCCTGGTCTAGGCTGTCATGTGGTCCTAGTCGAGTCCTGGTCTAGTCCTGGTCTAGTCCCTGGTCTAGTCTTGGTCTAGTCCTGGTGTATCCTTGGCCTTGTTTTGTCTATAAACCCCCCTTGTCAATATCTGATTATACTCTCTTGGTCTAGTCCCTGGTCTAGTCCCTGGTCTAGTCCCTGGTCTAGTCCCTGGTCTAGTCCATGGTCTAGTCCCTGGTTTAGTCCCTGGTCTAGTCCCTGGTCTAGTCAGTGGTGTAGTCTCTGGTGTAGTCTCTGGTCTAGTCTTTGGTCTAGGTCCTAGTCTAGTTCCTAGTCTAGTTCCTGGTCTAGTTCCTGGTCTAGTCCTGGTCTACTCCTGGCCTAGTCCTGGTGTAGGTCATAGTGTAGTCCCTGGTCTAGTCTTGGTCTAGTCCTGGTGTATCCTTGGCCTTGTTTTGTCTATAAACCCCCCTTGTCAATATCTGATTATACTCTCTTGGTCTAGCCCATGGTCTAGTCCCTGGTCTAGTCCCTGGTCTAGTCCCTGGTCTAGTCCCTGGTCTAGTCCCTGGTCTAGTCCCTGGTCTAGTCAGTGGTGTAGTCTCTGGTCTAGTCTCTGGTCTAGTCTTTGGTCTAGGTCCTAGTCTAGTTCCTAGTCTAGTTCCTGGTCTAGTTCCTGGTCTAGTCCTGGTCTACTCCTGGCCTAGTCCTGGTGTAGGTCATAGTGTAGTCCCTGGTCTAGTCTTGGTCTAGTCCTGGTGTATCCTTGGCCTTGTTTTGTCTATAAACCCCCCTTGTCAATATCTGATTATACTCTCTTGGTCTAGTCCCTGGTCTAGTCCCTGGTCTAGTCCCTGGTCTAGTCAGTGGTCTAGTCTCTGGTCTAGTCTTTGGTCTAGTCTTTGGTCTAGGTCCTAGTCTAGTTCCTAGTCTAGTTCCTAGTCTAGTTCCTGGTCTAGTCCTGGTCTACTCCTGGCCTAGTCCTGGTCTAGTCCTGCTCTAGTCCTGGTTTAGCCTTGAACCCCATTGCCCTGTCTAAATCGGACTATGCTCTCCTGGTCTGGTCCTGGTCTAGTCCTGGTCTAGCCCTGGTCTAGTCCTGGTGTAGCCTTGGCTTAGTTCTTCTTTAGTCCTGGTTTTGTCCTTGAACCCCGTTGGCTTGTCTAAATCGGATTATTCCGCGCTCACATGGGCTTTCTGCGGATATGAAGTTAGGGAGGAATGCACTGCTGCAAGGGATTCTGGGTAAATACGACAATCACATTCTGGAGTCCGACAAAACACAACGAGCAGATCAACCAGTGTCAGCTTTCGGAAAAGGGAAGTGGAAGTTGCAAGTTTGGAAAATTCAAATCTTTGTGTCTCATGTAAGTTTGATTAGCGGTGGGAAAATCTGGATAAAAAGCTGCAGCTGGCAATAAAACCAGTTGGATAAAGTACAGAAAGCCGATATTTTATTTGATCCATCCTTCGATACTTTTTTGGTTAGGTTTGTCAAAAGTATTGAAACGATATACTCATTTTTCGCAGGTATCAATCCTAAAAAGTCACATTCACAGGACAGAAATGAACCTTTCCTGAAAGCCTTTAGAACGAACTTGATCTTGTAATGTAACTCCGAATAAAAATGAATTCTGCTTTAAAAAGACCATGTAAACACTTAATTCCTACTGAAAACTATTATTCGGAATTAAGCTTATTGCGAATTAATTGGGTGGTTTATTCCGATTTTAAAGCCAAATTAATTTCGATCATGTAAACGCTTAGTCTGCTTAAAAATAATTCCGTTTTTTCTGCGCTCGTTGGGTCGCCCTTCTGACGCGATGACGCACGGCGAGATGGCGACCAGGAGCAAACGTTGGTCTCGAGCCTAAACGGTTATTTTCGGTTATTTAAGTTCGCTGGAAGAACTACAAATAATGAAAAGAGTGGATGGAAAACATAAAAACACGAACCAAACCGAGATGACAAAAAGCCGGTAGCAGCTGAAGTGTGCGTTTTCTTCCGGTCGACGTAAATACGTTCCTGTCTCAGTCCAATCAGAACCCCAATCAGAATGGAATTAAATAAAGCTGACGGGTTTTCCATGTAAACCTCAATTCGTAATTATTATTTCCATGTAAACTCGAAGGAGAATAATTTAATTCCAAACTATTTAATTTGGAATAATTCATTCGGAATTAAAAAACATCATGTAAACCTTGGCCATTGTGGTATTGGAAACGGTATTGTGTCTCAAATTTATTCCTTAGTATTGAAATCAAGTTTGGAATTTTAGTCTCAGACTCTAGTCCCTGGTCTATTGTCCTGGTCTAGTCCTGGTCAAGTCATGACATATAGACCTTGTCGCTATTTTTAGCTACTTTCTGGACCCCCCTAGCGAGAAAATTAGACAAAAGCGACTAGCGACAAATCTAGCGACTTTTTTTGGTGATCAGAGGCTCCAAGATCGCGGGAGGGGGAAAAAAATAATTGCGCCGTTTTCCCTCTTTCCCCTTCAGAGAAAGAGACAGAGAGACAGAGAGGGGCAGTGGAAGAGAGACACAGGCAGAGAGGGGCGGGGGCGGAGTTGAGAACAGCGTGGACTGTCATACAGACACGGCGCACACACACACACTCACACACACACACACATACTCACACACACACACACACACACACACACACACACACACACACACACACACACACACACACACACACACACACACACACACACTCACCGGTCTCTCCTCTGCTCCCTCCCATCTCGTCAGATCGCCTCGGAGTCTGGTCATTCCTCTCTCTGTTTCTGTCATTCAGTTTCTCTCGTCACGTGCATATCCCTCTCTTTCTTTAGAGCCATAGGCTCTGATTCTCAATAAGTGTATGCCTATGTTCTCTGATTTGTTTTCTTTTTCTTTTTGGCGACACAAAGTCACAAGTAGCACTGCTTAAAAGGCTACAGCACAGAAAAGTTTAAAAAAGCTAGTTCTTTAGCACCAAAAAAAATAAATAAATAAATAAAAAGCTATAGTTTGCCCACTATAGCACAAAAAAACAAAAAATAAATAAAAAGCTTTAGTTAAACTACAGCACAAAAAAAAACACAAAATAAAAAAGCAAGCTATAGATCTTGGACTACAGCTCCAAAAAAATATCTAAAAAATAAAAACCAAATAAAAAAATAAAAAACAGCTCGTCTAGCTACTTTTAGCTACTGATCTGGTTCTGGTCTAGTCCTGGTCTAGTCCTGGTCTGGTCTGGTTCTGGTCTAGTCCTGGTCTAGTCCTGGTCTAGGCCTGGTCTGGTCCTGGTCTAGTCCTGGTTTAGTCCTGGTCTAGTCCTGACATATAGTCCTGGTTTAGTCCTGGTCTAGTCCTGACATATAGTCCTGGTTTAGTCCTGGTCTAGTCCTGACATATAGTCCTGGTCTAGTCCTGGTTTAGCCTGGGCCTACTTCGCACTTGTTTTGGTCTTGGTTTGTGCCCAGTTCAGTCCTGATGTTTGGTGAGGGTTGGTCCTGGTCTAGTCCTGGTCTGGTCCTGGTCTAGTCCTGGTTTAGTTCCAGGTTTTTAGTCTGTTTTGTGAAGATTTGTACTGGTCTGGATGAATATTTTGTGTGTTTATTTGTGTGTTTATTTGTGTGTTTGTGCGTCCAGTGCTGCCGACCTGTTCTCCGCTGGACTTCCACTGCGAGAACGGGAAATGCATCCGAAGATCGTGGGTTTGTGACGGAGACAACGACTGTGAGGACGACTCCGACGAACAGGACTGTCGTGAGTACACAACTGATAAACAAAATACACACACTCACACATACAAGTTCAGTACAAACACAACACCCATACACACACTCACAAAACACACACACACTCACAAAACATGCAACACACACACACACTCACAAAACACGCATACACACACACACACAGACACTCACAAAACATATAGACACACACACACACACACACTCACAAAACATGCACACACGCACACACACATAAACACTCACAAAACGCACATAAACACACACACTCACAAACACTCCGCACAAACACATTTCTGTTTTTTCTGAGCTTTAAAACCACCTGTAATTGAATCATTTATTTAGTAGAGCTGTTTAAAGTCACACTGTGGAACATTCCGGGCAGAGCAGTGACATCAGAGTTGCATAGTGCACCTTGAATATGTCGTTTTTGTCGAGTCTAAACAATAAAACGCAGCGTGGAGACCTAATTATGTTGTGTTTTTGCAGTTAAGACCCCACAGAAGTAAAACACCCCCTCTTTGATGTTTTTTTTTTATTTTATTTCTATCAAATATTTCTATTTATAGCCAAATCTATGACAAAATAAACAAATAAATGATACGTACGCTGCACTTTTAGCTGTCTTAAACCTGGGCATCTGTTTTAAATGTACTCGGGGGTCGGCGGAGGTCAGTCGTCATGACACCCCAGTGACCCCGGCTCGCCTCTTCCTCTGTGATGACCATGTGTGCTGTTACCCACAATGCCCCTGGGGACGCAAACATGTGGGCGGAATATATACGTGTATTTATCTTTGGCAGAATTTCAGTTGGCATTAGCGATTATTGATTTTAGAACAATATCTAATTACAATTTTCTCTGCCTATAGAATTCTTATTGGATTTGCACAGAATTCTGTTTATTTCAGATTCATTTAGCGTTTTGTATAATATAGATCCAAACATACGCATTAACACTGAAATATTTATTTATTTATTTATTTATTCTTTATTTAATAGGGACAGTGCATATTAATGAACATCTGCAGCATTGCAGTGTAAATATGCCAGATTATGGCAAAAATGCTCATTTCCATCTGTCGTCCCTGGGCAGGCGACACCACAGCAAAAACAATAAAAACAATGACAACTGACAATAACACCAACATTAAAACATTAAAACATTAAAAGTGTCCACAAGTCTGTGAACAAGTATTATGAAGAATCACACTCATTTTTTTTTGTAAAGATCTAAACCAGGGTTGTCAAACATGCGGCCCAGGGGCCAGATACAGTCCTCCGAGACCTTTAATCTGGCTCTCGGGTGATTATAGTTTTAAATATTTTAATAATATTTAAATTTTCGATTAAAATAAGCTACGTTCAGACTGCAGCCTAATGTGACCCAAATCTGATTTTTTTTGCCTCTATGCGACCTGTATCTGATCTTCTAATGACCGTCTGAACGACACAGATCCAATTTTTTCAAATGCGATCCAGGCCACATGGATATGTGGTTCTAAAACCGATACATGTCAAAAGATCGGATCTCTTGACATGCGACTTCAGTCTGAACGGCCAGGTCGGGTTCATCCGACCTACACATCATCAACAAGTGAGAGTGGTACAAGTAGGCGCTCACAAATGTACACAAATGTCCTTCTCGTCATATAAAAATTGTGTATAAACTCCATGTCAGTGAAGCGGCGAAGCACAGAGCAATCCCACCACTCTCAACACCAACACGTTCCTTTCTACGGACGTTGCTGCCACTGCCCCACAAAACGCCAAGGCCAAAAAACTTCTCCTTCTCCATCTCTTCCTTAAAACAAATAAGTTGTACATGCTCTGGCTCTGGTACAACAGCAACTTTAAAATCTCCAGGCTAGTGTCCATGTTTAGGCGACTTCCATAAACACTGAGCACACTCGCTGCTTGTGACCTCGTCGTGTCCTCCAAGGCGCATGTGGGACACTTTTGGAGCGTTTAAAGTTCACACTGGAGATCACATGCAAGTCGCATTTAATTGGAAATTTGAATGACCTCGCAAAAAAATCGGATTTCACAAAAAAAATACGAATTGACCGTTTAAGCCCTGCAGTCTGAACATAGCCATACTGGTAATTTTCTGCGCTTTTTTTCTGCGCAGTTTAGCATAGCAGCGTCTCCAGCACCTCTGTGCGTGGCCCCTCCCACCAGAACAGCACAAATGAAGACTCGCCTCTTTCCAAATGCTCTTAAAGGACCATCGGTTTGACTGTCGACCGTGACACCCTCATCAGGAAAATGTCAAAAATGAGAAAAGTGGACGCCGAGTGCAGGATTTTCCAAGAAAAATGGACTAATTCCTATTTGTTTCCGGAGGTGAATGGGAAACCTGTACGCTTGTGTTGAAATTGCATTTTTCTTAAAGTTTCAGGTTATTCATAATATTATAATATTATGTAAAAGAAAGAGTTTGTCAAATAAAAAGACTTCTATAATAGATTTGTGTTTATTTGCACAAATATTTGGACTTATTGCTATTTTTGGGGTATATTTGCCATGAGTTTTCTGATCCGGCCCCTTTGGGATCAAAGTAGGGTGGATACGGCCCCTGGACCAAAGTGAGTTCGACACCCCTGCTCTAAACTCCAGGGTTATCAGGTTTTGTACGAAGCTTTCTGGCTATTGAAATTGTATTTTCAATTTAATTTTGTTTTGGAATTCAGTCTTATTTTATTTGCATGAACCAGAGTTTAAAAAGTCATGTAAAAGTTTCTGAAATATTTATTTTACCAAAGGCAAAATGTAAATATACAAATTATTCACTCAACTAAAGTCCATGTGTAAGACTTAGTTCTGTAAAGTAAATCGACCAGTTTTGATATCGCAGTAATTCTAATAACTAACTAACATGCTAACTGGACACTTCCTGATTGATTTCCTGCAGATTTAACACAAAAACATGGAAAAGAAATTGAGAGGCTCTTTAAAGGTGCATTGTGTAACTTGTTTGTCTAATTGGAGATGTTAATGTTTTGGTTTAAACCAGGGGTGTCAAACTCTCTGATCCCAAAGGGGCCGGATCAGAAAACTCATGGCAAATACACCCCAAATATAGCAATAAGTCCAAATATTTGTGCAGAGAAACACAAATCTATTACAGACTGCTGCTTCTTCAGTCCCAGCAATAATTCGTTTATCTTCTGTCTTCTCAATTCTCCGTTCAAGTTATTGTGTTGTTCGAAATGCCGTGTCTCGTAGTGTTTAAGATTATATTCCTTGAGCACCGCCACTTGTTGCAAACACACAGAGCGTACAGGTTTCCCATTCACCTCTGTGAACAAATAGGAATTAGTCAATTTTTCTTGGAAAATCCTGCACTCGGCGTCCACTTTTCTCATTTTTGACATTTTGCTGATGAGAGTGTCACGGTCGACAATCAAAACGATGGTCCTTTAAGAGCGTTTGGAAAGAGGCGAGTCTTCATTTGTGCTGCTCTGGTGGGAGGGGCCACGTACAGAGGCGCTGGAGACGCTGCTATGCTAAACTGCACAGAAAAGAGGCGCAGAACATAACATTTTAAGAACGTAAGAGAGAGAGAGAGAGAGAGTGATTGTGAGTGAGCGAGCAAGCGATCGATCGAGCGAGCGAAGAACAAACGAACCCACTTTGCCATTTGTTGGTTTGTTGGTTTGGTGGTTTGTTGGTTTATTGAAGTGCGCCCACGCTCGCTCTATCACCAGTAACAATGGAACTTGTCCGGACGTTTATCGTTCAATTGATCCGTCAGGCTGGAGCAGCTTCGGTGATCGGAAAATTCTTTTTTACAAAAGTTTCAAATCACCACGTTCTTGTTGATCTTGTTGTATCTTGTCTTCGTTCTTTTTATAAATAAACTCGCTGTTCGAAGGCCCTGGTAGTGATGTGCTCGCCGCACACCAAATTTAAAATGCATTGAATTGCCGCTCATAATTAATTGTGTTAATTTTTATAACACGTTAATTTTCAGTGTAATTAATTTATCTAACGCGTTAAACTGACAGTTCTAAATACAAGATCAAATAAGATGTCCAATCACAGCTACGTACAGTTGTAGGGAGTATTATCTGTCCCTCTGTGGTCTGGTGCAGTGGGTGAGCAGGAGTGTCCATGATGGAGAGCAGTTTGTCCGGTGTCCTCCTGTCCCTCACTGTGACAATCACTGCGTGCACATGGACGAGTGGAATCCGACTACAAACGGATCGGGATAATATCGAATTCATGTGCACAGGCCAAGGATCGTATAGGGATTGATTTCCCGAATCTGATTGGAACCCCTGGCTTAGGCCGATAGTAATCCGCTTGGTGCCGCCTTGTGCACGACATCGGATCGGATTGGCGTACTGCGCATGCGCGTGGGAGTTTTCGCCAGGGATTTCACCCGAAAGTGGCAGGAGGTGCCCGACGCCATCATAAGTAGCAATTGTGGCCGGAAAAGTCAGACGAAATCATGGCTGCCAAGAAAGAATGCACAACACGTACACCAATGCAGCTCCGTCAAACTCCTCGAAGGCCATCTTTGTATACCGCCACATAGTTTTTTGTGTTTTTATTGAGTAGCCATCACCCGGAAGTAGTTGGACTACAGCCCCACATAGTGTAGCGGAGCCGGCCAGGTCGCTGACCATTATCCGATTACACGAGCTTCATGTGCACTGGGATCTAAGGACAGACCACCCGCTGAATAACGGGATCGGCTTTGGAGAAATCCAGTCCGATCCTACCATGTGCACGGAGTGACTGTCTCCAGCTCACAGCTGATCACGTGACCAGCTTTACGGATCAGTTTGTCAATCCGTCCAAAGTCCCGCTCCCCCAGCAGACCACAGCGAAGTCCAGGGAGCTGGCTTCCACAGACTGGGAGAAGATCTCAACATTAACAAAGCAAACATTGTCAGAAAGTCACATTGGGACTTTTTATACGTAGAGCGTGGACAGTAAGAGGCCGGTATTTTCATGTTTCTCATTTAGGCGTCTATATTTGTACAGACCATGATTCCAGCCTTTCATTTCACACAGATGTAATTACCCCTGAGCTCAAATTATCGGTTAGTCTTGGCATTTGCTCCCAGTTTGTTCTGTAGTCCGGCCAAAACAAATGGACCATATTCTAAGACTCATAATCTAATGTAATCAACACGAGTTATTTCTGTTTTGGAGAAGATTCTGGAGTTTTGTAATGAAAGGTCACTCTGAAAAGCAGATCAGGGGCTGGTTTATCTGTAAGGACCCTGGTAGATTCTTGTATTGATTTCTGATGGAATTTGTGTGGGAAGACAAGAGCTAAAGCACACCCGATCTATACACTTGGAGAAGCTGTTTGTTTATTTATAGACTATATTTTTTGAACTTTAAAGCTCCTATATTGAGCTAAATTGATTTGTCTGAGCTTTAAGCCATGTTCTAATGATGTTACCTCCTCAAAAACATACCTGGAGTTGTTTTTTCTTTCGTTCACACATGTTTCATTTCAGTAATCCTGCATTATTAGTCTGTCTACATCTCTAAAGTTCTAAATGCTCTGTTCTCATGATGTCATGAAATGGTAGTTTCAAGTTAATAATAGTCACTAATAGCCTTTGACAAGTGATTGTAAAATGTACTACGTAAAGGTTGAAATGAAAACAGTGTACATAGTCAGACCTGACAACTTGTGCGCTTAAATGCGAGATCCATGTGCGTAATTTAGAACAACAAACGGTACAAACGCACAAAGCGGTCAAAATGTGCATCCGCTATTTAAAATCCGTACATGTTGGCAGGTCTGCATAGTTTAAAAGCAGGCAAAAAACTATGTAATTACTACTAGTAGCAGTAGCAGTAGTAGCAGTAGTAGTAGTAGTAGTAGTAGCAGTAGCAGCAGTAGTAGCAGCAGTAGTAGTAGCAGTAGCAGTAGCAGTAGCAGCAGTAGCAGTAGTAGTAGCAGTAGTAGTAGCAGCAGTAGTAGCAGTAGTAGCATGAGCAGTAGCAGGAGTAGTAGTAGCAGTAGTAGTTGTAGCAGTAGTAATAGCAGTAGTAGTAGCAGCAGCAGCAGCTGTAGTAGTAGCAGTAGTAGTAGCAGCAGTAGTAGTAGTAGCAGTTGTAGTTGTAGTAGCAGTAGTAGTAGTAGCAGTAGCAGTAGTAGTAGTAGTAGTAGTAGCAGTAGCAGTACTAGCAGCAGTAACAGTAGCAGCAGTAATAGTAGCAGCAGTAGTAGTAGCAGTAGCAGTAGCAGTAGCAGTAGTAGTAGTAGTAGTAGTAGTAGTAGTCATTGTTGTTATATTATATATTTTCTTGGGGCTGATGTTGTTTGACCCACATTTCCCAGACTCCTCGGTGGTTCTGTCTCTGCTCTTAGCTCTGTTCAATATTTCATCTGCTTCAGTCCATTTACCCTCAGACCAAACTGATTATTTCATGCTCCTGTCAGAGTCTTACCTCACTCCACCTGTGGGGGGCGCAATATTTTTTTATTTTTTTTTTTTATTTTGTTGTGTGAGTTGTGGATAGAATTTTAATCTTTAAAACTGAACACCAGGATTTACTCTTCCATCTGATTCCAGTGTTAGTATCAAAAGACTTTTATGATTAAAAGCCTTCAGGGTCAGTCTGCAGGGGTTGTCAAACGTATTGAAAATAAGATACTAATCAATACCAAAACTAGTATCAAAACTAGATACTTGTTTTTCGCAGGTATCAGTACTAAAAAGACACATTTACAGGACAGAAATGAACCTTTCCTGAATAATTTTAGAATGATAATGAGCTCAGAACAAGTATAAGAGACCTGGTTTATACCTGGTTTAGACCTGGTTTAGACCTGGTTTTGATCTGGTTTACACCTGCTTTAGACCTGGTTTAGACCTGAACCACTATGGAACTGATCTGGACCACTGAGAGATTACACAGATATAAGCCCACATGAAAATATAATGTACTACGATTTATTGTTGAAAATCACATTCTGTTGTCTAAATAAAGAGTGTTTTTATTGTCATCGTGGACTTAACTCGGTGTAGTATAAATCCTAGTGCCTCAAGTCAGTATCATCAAATTGAAAATGGCTTCTGAATGGAAATCGAAATTTTGTGATTGCAAAAAGTGTCCGGATGACCTCTCTACCTCTTAAAACCTTCTCTACGTGACTTTTATATTGTTTTTGCTAATGCATTTATGGATGTTTTTCAATCCCGATGCTCTTTTTAAGCCCAAAAAACCCCCCCAAAACATCCATCACCATCTGCAAACCTCTGTGCACTTTGTCTGTGACATTGATTTCCTGTATTTTCATTGTTTCCTCTGCGTGTCACTGTGAACAGACGTCCCCATAATGCCCCCGCTGCCCTTTGACCTTTGGCGTGGGCCGACTGAGTGAATGATGAGCGCCTCCTAGGGGTCAGCACCTCTGTGACAGGACAGGCCCGCGATGAGCGATGTCTGGACAATTTAATAATGCATCCGTCAACCGTAGATTTGATTAAAGTTTAATGATGCAAAATGTCCGAAAGGCCGGGGTCAAGAGGAAGAGGGGCACAGGGAGGAAGGGTTCTGGGGCTGGGGACTCTTAAAGGGACACTACAGACAAAAAATACTATTAAACTATGGCAAAGGGGCTAGCAGATTGGCTGTACGGCTCTCTATCAAGGTTATAATAGTTTTGGATTTTTTTCATTATAGTTTAGTTTTAATTCGTTTTTAGAGTGGCTCTGATGGTTTTATGCGTGAAAAGACCCTCAGTCGTCCAGGTAGAATCCATGATAAATTAGTGAGCAATTAGCAATTAGTTGAGATACTTACAGAACTATTCAGTTACAGAACTTTTCCAGGGTAGTGAGCTCATCTGAGGGCTGAAGAGATATGCTAAACGAGACGCCAGAGGAAAACAAAAGATAGCAGATTAGCTGGGATTGGTTCAGAACTTTTCCGGTGTAGTGAGCTCCTCCTTGCAGCTAGATATAAACAGGGTCTAACCAGCATCAGCACCAGAACTGACGAAGCCTCTCGGATGAGCGGCGAAACGTTTTCAACCAAACAAACTTTGTCCAGTTGACAAATTGAATTTCTCCTTTTATCTCTGATGGTTTTAGTTAGTTTTTGTTTTTTTCTATTAGGCTACGTTTATATGATGACGGTCTGAACAGAAGACGCAAAAGTGGCTCCGCGTCTTCACTTTTTATTTCGTGTTTAGACGAGCGTTTTCGGGAGGAAATCTGCGTGCATACGGTGGTGCAAAAGTGTGTGGAATTCGATCAGGTATGCATGCCAGGCGGCTAGGTGGCGCTGTGATACATTATCACTATGTCCGTGCGCATGCGTAGAATCTTCCTTCTTCTCATCTGCGCCGCGAAAAGCAAAACAAAACATGGCTGCCGGTAGCAGAAAAAAAATTGTGTGGTCAGACGAAGAAGTTCAACTATTGCTTCAGACCACGTTAGACGATAAAGCAACGAAGGCGCAACAAGGTGTGGACTGGGAGTTCTGCCAAATAAAGTACACTGATATATGGACGTACGCGACGTCAGCAGATTTGACCAGAGTTTTGCGTCTTGGGCAGTGTAGACGAAAACGCTACGGCGGAGCGTATTCAAGTTTTACGCTTTGGAAGGCGTTTTTTTTGTGTTTTTAAGCCCCCAAAACGCCGTCACCGTCTAAACGAAAGGCACATCCGATAAAATGTTTGGTGTAAGCATTCTTGTGTAAACAGGCCTTTAGTTTTAGTTTTTGGGTTATACTTTGGTTTATTTGTCAAGTGCAGCATTCAAAAAGAAAGTATTGTGTTATCAAACTTACAACAAATACAATTTTAAAACATTTATTCAGGTTTACCCCCACAACAACCAAAGCACTCCACAAGCTGCAGCCTAAAGTGCAAAAACAAATAGGCAAGGTACTCGCTATTAGCATCCTTATGCAAACTTCGTAAATGTACTTTGAGATTCGTGGGATTTTTCCCTTTGAGAACTGTTCCTGCCCCCAGCACAATGCACTTCCTTTTGTCCGTCTCGCCGTCAAAGATATAGCCGCTTTTTCCCAACTTTAGCCGTTTTGCCAGATCCCACGGTCAACACACGTGTGCACAAGCTGACTGTAAACAGGAAGTGACGAACATTAAGTGCCGTAAGGTGCCACCAGCTCACGTAAAACTGCCAGAGCAATGGGTTGATTTATTTTATAGCAATCCAAGGCTTGTAAATAAATTGACAAAAAATAAAAAACGAAAACAAAGAGCAATTTATCTATAATTTCAGTTAATTTTAGTTAGTTTTTTAAACACACAATACAGGTTCAGTTCAGATTTTTTAGCTGTCAATCAAATGTGTCATATTAAGTGGCCTCCCAAAGAAAACCATGGAAGGAATAAACGTGAAGGAGGCTTCAGGTGGCAGACATAAGTTAAAAGAATCAAACTTTATTGGTCTCGGTGAGGAGTTTATATCCTCTCTCTTTGCTATGTCTCCCTTGTGGGCGGAACTTCCTCACCCATTTCCTGCAGAATCGAGGAGAGGAATCAAGGAGAAGGAAGCGAGGGAAGAGAAACGAGACTCTGGCCGTTTCCCAATTCAGCGACGGCACGCTTGTGAGCGTCCTTGGAACGGGATGTGCGTCATATCCGGCGCGACAAGCGCCGTTCCATTCGTTTTTTCCCCCCTGCACCGTTAAGACGAGCCCTGAACGGCGCCGTCGTTTCCATGGAAATCGGGGCGTGGACCAAGCGTGCAAACATGCACACTTCGCACACTTAAAAGCCCCAGCATGCACAGCGCGGGAGGATATATGACTACAAAGACCGACTCGCCAGCGACATCGACAAGTGAGAGTTGCGACGTCACTATAAAATATACGTACTGGTTCACCACACCTACAACTATGCTACATGAAACTCTTCATAAACTACGCTAAACATGTGTGACGGTGGCCGTAACGGCATAGTTCACGGCACCTGTATTACCGTTCACATGCTTTTCCCCTTACACTTCTATATTTCCTTTGCTGTTGTAATGCTGGATATTCTACAGTATCGCCATGTCCAACGTTTACTCTAAGCTGCGCACTGTTCGCACATTCTCAGCGCACAAGAAAACTTGTGCAGCGCACTGTAAATCAGGGATGAAAGAGCTTTTAGCGGATCGCCGCTTTTTATTCAGCCGCGGGGTCATTTTTTTATATCTGCAAAGTGCGAGCCGCGCAGGAGGGGGGGGGGGCATTTCGGATGTGGAGTTAGTGTGTGTTTGCTCAGACACATTAAAAATGAGGGGGAACATTGGCCATGTCCCAATTCCAAGTATTACTAGTCGCAATAGTATAATATTTCTGTCTTTAGGGAACAAGGAGCAGACCACCTGGCTCATTGAGCTGAGGCGGGACTTGTTCCATTTCGCAGACGCCCATGTGAGAAACGTAGTGCACTAAGGACAGAGCGAGTGTGCGTCGTCTCAACGACAGACCGAGTGCACACTCACAAGCGTGCCGTCAGTGAATTGGGAAACGGCCTCTGACTCTGGCTTGTTCCACTGTAGTGATGCTTGGACCAATCAGAAAGGAGTATTTGTCTGAACATCCCAATAGCTTTCGGCTAGAGCCAACCCAGATTTTCCCACATTTTCAAATACTCCCGGGATGCTACAAATATGAAGACTTGAAAAAGTGCTTTACCTTACAAAGTTCAACAGAATTGCAAATCTTTAAAGGTCTTAAATTACACAAAATGGACTCTTGTGAACTTTGTGCCATGTTATAATACCTTAGAAACAGACTTGGAGTTGTGTTTTGTTTCATTCACACATGATTGAGTAAACGTTTATTATTAGTCTGTCCACGTCTCCTAAGCTCAAAATGCTCCGTTCCACCTTGTGATGTCATGTAGTTTTCAAGTTAAACCTTTCTTGCATAGAAAAAAGTTTTTTGTACCAGAGCTGCCAAATTCCAATCAGACATGTATTTTTACATTATTAGACATACCCCATACTTTTTTTTTTCAAATAAAGTTTCTAAATTGGAGGTTTTAGGGGTACCACATATGTTGCCACCATGCAGCTAATGTATGGTGTCACAGTGTCAAAAATGTTTTAAAAAAAGCAAAATATTTGTTTCCTGAAGTAACACTGACGTTCTGTGAACTTCACCAACAATTTTGTCAACTTTCAGCAGTGTTTGGTTGTTTAGCCAGTTCAAACAGAGATTGCACCAAATATTATATATAATATAATAACCTATATAACATAATATATATATATAATATATAATCAAATATTGCAATAAAATGTACCCCTAAACTTTCGTACTATAGCTGCTTCATCACTGTATGTCTGGTGTGAAAGATTATTACTATATCATTACTTTAATACAGTATACAAAAACTTACATGCATACTGGCCACATATGTGGTCAGTTGATAAAATACCTCCTGGTTTGTTTATTTTTCTTTGAAAATCACCAAATACTATTTTTACATGTTCTAAAACATGACTAAAACTAAACTGATATAGAATTATTGCACTTGGCAATAATACCGGCTGGTTAGCTCAACTACCGGCTGGTTAGCTCAACTGGTAAGGCACTGACTTTCCCCCCGGGGGTTGTGGGTTCTAATCCCCCCGGCAATGAGCTAACCAGTGTGGGTCCTTGGGGAAGACCCTTCACGGTACTGCCCCCCGGGCACCGAAAAAGATGGGTGCTCACCTCTCCTGAAAAGGATGGGTCAAATGCAGAAGTCAAATTTCTCCCATGTGTCACTGTGTGTCATTGTGTGTGAGACCAATAAAGGCTTAATCTTAATCTTAAACTTGACAAGTGGAAAAGTCAAACTCCTTCCACTGGGGGCTGCCATCTTGATTCTGCAACAGGATATCACAGCGCCATCTAGCAGCAATAGAATGCAACTACAGGGCTGCATGTATGTGGCCAGCATGTTTTTAGGGGTGAAAATGTCTGTTTTCTCTCCATTTGACCCACTTAAACGTAGGCAAC
The DNA here is from genome assembly GCA_036785185.1 of Paratrypauchen microcephalus. Classification (NCBI taxonomy): domain Eukaryota; kingdom Metazoa; phylum Chordata; class Actinopteri; order Gobiiformes; family Gobiidae; genus Paratrypauchen; species Paratrypauchen microcephalus. The sequence continues at coordinate 429,509 of JAVJIX010000179.1, forward strand.
ATAGGAGGGGTTAACCGTTCCTTTTACCTTTTGTTTAGTAGAGATTGCCTGTAGAATTTCAGTTGAAACGGTGACTGAATGATGGATGTGGCTGGGTCAGTTTGAATCAGATTGTAACTTATCTTTAATGCCCTCTCAGATACAAATATTTTCAGTTGCTCTATTGATCGCTGATAGATTTATGGCTTGTTGCGGTCGGCTCCTCTTCTCGACTGTCTGACGTTTTGACGCTGCGGTATTGATCGAGCCCGTGGTCCATCCGTCACCATTGGTCCAGACAAAACCTGTTTGCTTTATAGATCTGCTGTCACTCAGATCTGTGTACACACCTCCCTGTCTCCTCCTCTGGGACTTTTTTTTAATCTTTATCTCAAATCATCAACAAATTCATTAATCTTGCAAAACGAAATGGTATTTCTTTGCTAGAACATTAGTAGCCTATTGATGGATTTTTGCAGTTTATTTGTGTCATTTTGAGTACTTTTTACCATTGGAAAGATGTAAGATTTTGTTCATCAAACTGTTAACTGCCATCACAACAGTGCCTTTTCATCACTTTGAAATCCATGATGCCAAAGCTCATTTAGGCTTAGACAAACTTTATTGATCCACAAGGGAAATTATTTGGACACAGTAGCTCATATATCACAATATAATATAATAACAAAGAGTAAAAATTAAATGGTAATAATACATTTTAAATAAGAAGTAAAAAAGAAACAAGAGACTGGTGTCAAATAAGGCAAAGTTATATAAATAATATGATCCATCCATTTTCTTCCTCTTATCTGGGGCCGGGTCGCAAGGACAACAGTCTAAGCAGGGACGCCCAAACTTCCTTCACCCCAGACACTTCCTCCAGCTCCTCCGGGGGGACCCCAAGGTGTTCCCAGGCCAGCCGGGAGACATAGTCCCTCCAGCCTGTCCTGGGTCTTCCCCGGGGGCTCCTCCAGGAGGCGTCCGGAACAGATGCCCGAGCCGCCTCAGCTGCTTCTCTCAACGTGGAGGAGCAGCGGCTCTACTCCGAGCTCCTCCCGTGTGACTGAGCTCCTCACCCTATCTCTAAGGGAGTGCCCAGGCACTCTGCGGAGGAAACTCATTTCGGCCGCTTGTATCTGCGATCTCGTCCTTTCGGTCATTACCCAGAGCTCATGACCATAGGTGAGGGGAGGAACGTAGATTGACGGTAAATTGAGAGCTTTCGCCTTTTGGCTCAGCTCCCTCTTCACCACAACGGTCCGGTACAACGACCGCATCACGGCCGACGCTGCACCAATCCGCCTGTCAATCTCACGCTCCATCCTCCCCTCACTCGTGAACAAGACCCCAAGAAACTTGAACTCCTCCACTTGAGGCAAGCTGGCAGACCCTCCACCAGAGTTACACAGAATACTTTTAATGTCATTTCTATTACTTTAAACAATTGCAGCAACCCCTTAGAGCTCCGGTGTTGCTTCTTTGCAGAGTTATTTTTACCCTGTTATTCTGGCAGATCTCACACTCCAGGTCTGTCACTGCCTCTCCTGACGTGGTTTATTTGTGTATTTATTTATTTGTTTGTTTGTTTCCAGCTCCCAGAGAGTGTGAGGAGGATGAGTTCCACTGTCAGAACGGGTACTGTATCCGGAGCCTGTGGCACTGTGACGGAGACAACGACTGCGGGGACAACAGCGACGAGCAGTGTGGTGGGTTCAACACGACAGACGGCCATGAAATGTTCTCCGTGCAGGGCCTATTTTAAATGTGTTTTGATTCCAATTCCTCTTGTAGAAATGCGTTTCACTAATATATTCCCTGTCCTCCTGTCCCTCAGACATGCGTAAATGCTCAGATAAAGAGTTCCGGTGCACAGACGGGAGCTGTATTGCAGAGCACTGGTTCTGTGATGGAGACACAGACTGTAAGGACGGATCAGACGAGGAAAACTGCCGTAAGTCTTTAATAAAATACAAAATCATAATTGGATAAAAACATGAAACAGCTTTTCTTCACACTCAAAGTTGCTTTTATTCGTTCATGTGAGTGTGGTGAGCGAGTGAGTGTAGGTGGTGGAGGAGGGGCCGATGGCACAGATTAGCGGCCTTTCTTCAGTCAGTTAGGATTAGGGGTAGAAGTTAGAGCTACTTAATAAATAAATCTGGACTATTCATATAAAGTTTCTAATTGCAATTTTTGGCTCTGCATCCAGTGGGGTTTTAATAAATTGCTACTCAGCATTGTAAAAAAAAAAACATATTTGGCTCTCTCCTGGCTGTGTCTTCTGTCTAACATGTTTATTTCTTTGAAAAAAAAAGAGGTTTACCGCACACTTCCTTGACTTTATACTTTATTAGACTAGAGAGAACAGCACGTTTCGCCTCTACAGCGTCATCATTGTTCGCTCTAGACTGGGGGTGTCAAACTCTTTTTGGTCCGGGGGCCGTATCCAACCGACTTTGATCCCAAAGGGGCCAGATCAGAAAACTCATGGCAAATATACCCCAAAATAGCAATAAGTCCAAATATTTGTGCAGATAAACACAAATCTATTACAGAAGTCTTTTTATTTGACAAACTCTTTCTTTTACATAATATTATAATATTATGAACAACCTGAAACTTTAAGAAAAATGCTATTTCAACACAAGCGTACAGGTTTCCCATTCACCTCCGTGAACAAATAGGAATTAGTCAATTTTTCTTGGAAAATCCTGCACTCGGCGTCCACTTTTCTCATTTTTGACATTTTGCTGATGAGGGTGTCACAGTCAACAGTCAAAACGATGTTTTTTTACGAGCGTTTGGAAAGAGGCGAGTCTTCATTTGTGCTGCTCTGGTGGGAGGGGCCACGTACAGAGGCACTGGAGATGCTGCTATGCTAAACTGCGCAGAAAATTACCAATATTTTAATAGAAAATTCAAATATTTTAAAAGAAGATCAGCTGAGGGGCAGATTAAAGGTCTTGGAGGGCCGTATCTGGCCCCCGGGCCGCATGTTTGACACCCCAATCAAGTGTGCGGTAAACGCTCTTGGATTTGTTGAACGTTCCTGCTGTTACTAGCACCTGGAGCTGTGCATGGAGTCTTGAACTTTTGAATTTTTCTGTTTCTTTCTTTGTTGACTCTTCAGCCTCAGATGTGATGACTGCCACCTGCAGTGCGGAGGAGTTTAAGTGCGCCTACGGACGCTGCATCCTGGACATTTACCACTGTGACGGAGACGACGACTGTGGAGACTGGTCTGACGAGTCCGACTGCTGTAAGGAGCTGTTTACTCTGTTTAAAGGAGAATTAAAGTTTTTTACAATCTGAGCCTTATTTCTGTAATAAAACAAGTTGCTTTACTCACCCATAGCACTTTGGTGTCATATGGAGCACTTCCGGAGCGGAGATGTTTTAGATTTGCGATATCCGTAACGTGAGTTCTCGGGGCATATGTTTGCGGTCTCCAAATAACACAAACTTTAGCCCTTTTCAAATCATAGAAGCTCAATGTCTTAGTCTACACTTTCGTTTGAGTCAAAAGTGGCCTGTAATCCGAGATTTATCCGTAGTTTCAAGCAGATGAGGAGGCCAGTGCGCATGTGCGGAGTCGCAGCTTATTTCGCTCTCAGCTCTGGGGACCCAAACATGAAACGCAAAGCTGTAAATTATGGATAAATCTCGGATTACAGGCCTCTTTTGACTCAAACTAAAGTGTAGACTAAGACATTGAGCTTCTATGATTTGAAAAGGGCTAAAGTTTGTGTTATTTGGAGACCGCAAACATATGCCCCGAGAACTCACGTTACGGATATCGCTAAACTAAAACATCTCCGGAAATGCTCCAAATGACACCAAAGTGCTATGGGTGAGTAAAACAACTTGTTTTATTACCGAAATAAGGCTCAGATTGTAAAAAAATGTTAATTCTCCTTTAAGATGAGGGAGTGTGCGTGATTAACAACAATATTTATTAATCAATGAACAAATTCCATCACACCAAAGATGAGATACAAGCAGTTTATCTGACAAGCTTAGATTTTGGTTTGGTTTTTTGGGTTTTTTTTAGACCTTTTTGGGGTTTTTTTAGCATAGATTTTTTAGATTTTCATTCTTAAACGCTCTTTTCTAAAAAAAAAAAATTCCTGGAGCTTTTCACCATGGAGATGCTTTTGAACTTATGTATTTCCATGGAGTTAAGCACTAGGTCAGGTTCCAGCTCAGCTCTGTGGAGAGTTGAGCCCATATACAGTGCTGCGTGGTATTCACAAGGTATTTCAAGGCATTTGTACACATCAAGAAAAATATAAGGTCTGTAATGCAAGAAAGGTACATTTATTACCGTATGTGGATCAGTAACATCTCCATGGAGACCAGCATGTGCAGACCTTTCCATCAGAAAAGTTACATAATGCACCTTTAACTATTTCTCTATATCTTTTACATATCTCACACTTGCATACCAGATTTATCAAGCGGATAAACGATTAAATATCTTAAGTAAATCTTATCTTCTGCCTCTCAGTTGCTTCTGAAGTGTGAGACCTGAGCGTGAACCGGTGTTTACTCGTGTGGCTGTGTTTTGACGCTGGCGTTTTGGAGGTTGTGGGTCAGATTCCCTCTTCCTGCTGCGAGCGCTTCAGACAGATTCCTGAGAGGAGGAAGACAACATTCCTCTGGCTCAGACTCTGCTCAGACATGAAGGAGGGCTCTGTTTAGGAAGAAGAGAACTCTGTCACTCACTCGCTCTCTCGGTGTTGGTGTATGCAAAGAGAGAGGGATGAGAAAAGAGGGGGAGAGTGTGTGTGAGAGACAGATGGAAAACAAAATACACGCATTCTGTTGTGATCTGTGTTGTCTTTTGGTCCATTCAGGTCAGGAAATAAATGTTTCTTCTAATATAAATAATATAAATTGTTCAAATTATTGTACTTTTTGTACTATAGAGCGCACCTGACTATAAGCCGCACCAAACAAATAAAAAAAAATAATTAAGATTTGTACATGTATAAGTAACCTGACTATAAGCCGCAGGTGTCCACATTGTAACTTGAGATATTTACACAGAAAGATGGTACACGAAAGGATTTTTATTTTATTTTAATTAACGTAAATACTGGTACGTGCTTTTTTCGAACAGCGCCTACAGCAGAAACACGGCAGTAAAACAACTGTAAAATGGCCAGCCTGTAGCCTCTGGAAGCCTTAAAATAAAGTTTCAATTTAACTTTAAGGGTAAATCCCCTGAACTCAATCTCGCGGAACTGTTGAGGAGATTTTAAAGGGATAGTGCGTTTTTTGTTTTTTGTTTTTTTTTTATGTATGGGTTTCCTTCTAAAAGTTATGTGTGTTGACACCGGCTTACCTCTGACAGTCTCAGCTCAGCCCGGTTCGGCTCGCTTTCTGGAGCCCACGTAAGTAGGTCCGGTAACTTCCCTGGAACATGAAATAAAGCTTGTTTTTCTTCTCAAAACAAAACATTTGTCTGAAAGGTGATATATTTGCGTCCCAAGCACTTGTCCACGAAACATCCAGCAGCGTAGATTGCGTTTGCATATTGTCTCTCTCGACTCGTATATTAGCTGTATTAGCAGCGCTCTCAAGTCTCACGCTTTGAGAGTGTGACACACGCAATTCGATGTGCGGCTCACACGCCACACATGGTATTTCTCACGCTGAAATTTTGTTAAGCAATTCAAAACTGTAGCCACTGTTCACAGCGCTTCTGTGCCCAGAAAATCGGTAAGTAAATGCAGGCAGCGTGCGTTTTCAGCGAAAAAAAGTCACCCCACCCACCCACCACCCCGCTCCCCCAATATAAATCTCACTCCTACCAAACTTCAAAACTTGAGAGCCCTGTGTATTAGCCTGTTCACTTGTAAACTTCCCCTTACGGCAATTTGAAGGTAAAGTAAATACAGGGGGTCCTCGGGTTACGACGGTCTCGACTTACGACGTTTCGTGGTTACGAACGCGCCCCCATTAAAAAATATATATATATATATATTACGCGTCATTCCGTCTTACGCGGTTTAGCGTGGTAAGAGATGTAAACAAACGCGAATGGCGCGCTGCGCACTGCGGAAGAATACGCTCTGTTGTGGTTGTAGGGAGAAGAAGACGGCCTCGTGTGCGTGCCCAATGTGGGCGGAAGTACCTGATGTGGGCTCTGATCTGCTCCTATGAAAGCGGCAGTGATAACCAAGCAGCGTAGTGGTCTAATTATTGACATGGAAAGGTTATTGGTGCTTTGGTTGGAAGATCAAAGTCAAAATCTGACTTACAACGAAATTCGGGTTACGACGCGTCTTAAGAACGGATCAACGTCGTAACCCGAGGACCCCCTGTACATGATTTGCAGTTGAACCTTGTGTTAATTGATACTTTGCGATTACATCATCCTGGAGGTGTTCTGCCTGTGTGTCTATGGTGGAATGTTCAGTTACCATGGTGACACAATGCACACATTACATACAAACACTGCCAAGGAAATTTAAGGTAGTTTGAAAACTCAGGAAAAAATAAAAACATTTATTTAAACAACACTTTTTCAGGAGCCTGTGATCAATACGAGCGTTCATGGTCCTGTTTTGGTGGTTTTCAACAAAATCGGTGGAGTGAGGAACAGAAAAAAAACTGCTAGCTAGATTTGTTTAGCAGTACAAATGTTGTTGCTCACTTGTTGTAGTTCAGAGTTAGTCAGTTTTTTATTATCAGATTAAAGGCTTAACTAACCGAGCTTCAGACAGAGCAGTGCCAACAGTTAGCGTCATTCGCCCGAGGACTGTTGCTGACGTCGGTTTTTGTTCGTTGTGTTTCCCCGCAGCGTCTCACCAGCCGTGCCGCTCCATGGAGTTCATGTGCAGCAGCGGGATGTGCATAAACGCCGGCTGGAGGTGCGACGGCGAGTTCGACTGTGACGACCAATCGGACGAGAAGAACTGCAGTCAGTATTTTAACCACAGATTCAATAGACTATGTCGTATCATTTTATTTTTAAAGGCGCTGAAACAGACTTTTACTGTTTTAGAAGTTTGAAAAGCAAAACTAGTTCATTTGTAAAGGTCTTACTGTATATTACACAAATTTGACTCTTTTGGGGTTTAAGTCATGTTAAAATGCTGTAATCTCCTTAAAAACATCCTTAGAGTTGTGTTTTGTTTCATTCACACGTGTTTCAGTAACACTCTGTTTACATCTTTAAACCTCAAAATGCTCTGTTCCACCTCGTGATGTCATCAAGCGGTAGTTTTCAAGGACAGAATCATTCAAATGATTCTTTTGAAGGTGCATGGAGTTTTAAATGACTCTGGAGCACTTCCTGTATTACCATAACTATTCTCCACATAGAATTTTTCAGGCACATCTCAGACAGACTTTTGCTTTCACGGTAAAGCTAACAACAACTAGCATGCTAACAGCGCACCAGCATCACTGCCTTGTTCACAGATGATTAAAAAAAACACCTTAAAACCTGCTTTTACAGTCTACTCTGTCTGTACCTGGGCTCAACCAGTTTGAACTTCTGCATTCAGAGCATCCAGGCATCCGAATTATTACAACTAGCATGCTAACAGCGCACCAGCATCACTTCCTGGTTCACAGATGATAAAAGACTTTATAATTGCATGTACATTTTGACCTTAAGAGCTGCTATTGCAATAAATCTGTAGTAGAACTAAACCAATTTTAACTTATGCATTTAGAGCATTCTAATTATTACAACTAGCATGCTAACAGCGCACCAGCATTACTTCCTGGTTCACGGATGATACAATAAATCTGTAGTAGGGCTAAACCAGTTTTAACTTGTGCATTCAGAGCATCCTCATTATTCAGAGCATCCTAATTATTGCATTATTGTGCATTCGGAGCATCCTAATTATTACAACTAGCATGCTAACGGCGCACCAGCATCACTTCCTGGTTCACGGATGATTAAAAAAAAACCTTAAGAACTGCTTTTACAATCTAGTCTATCTGTACCTGGGCTAAACCAGTTTTAACTTCTGCATTCAGAGCATCCAGGCATCCGAATTATTACAACTAGCATGCTAACAGCGCACCAGCATTACTTCCTGGTTCATGGATGATAAAAGACGTTATAATTGCATGCACCCAGTAGTCCCATTTTGACCTTAAGAACTACATGCTAATACAATAAATCTGTCATAGGGCTACACCAATTTTAAGTTATCCATTCAGAGCGTTCTAATTATTACAACTAGCATGCTAACAGCGCACAGCAGAATAAAAGTCTGGTCTAGCGTCTTTTAATTGAATTTTAATAAGCACGATTGTAAGTTGTATTCATAACTGTAGATTTACTTTGACAGTAGCTCGTAAACATTTAGTAACAATGGTTGTGTAACTCCCCGTAGCCACGTCCATGTGCACGGCGGACCAGTTTCGCTGCGGGACGGGCCGGTGTGTGCGGTTGTCATGGCGATGCGACGGAGAGGATGACTGCGCCGATCACAGTGACGAAGAGGGCTGTGAGAAAACCGGTGAGGATTTCAGTGTTTTTACCGCGTATTTTGGGTCGCACTGGTATAAGCACTGTGGGGGAGCTTATTTTTCAGTGTGTTTGGTTTTTATTTTGGTCGACGATCCTGTAAGATTTTCTAATCAAATCTGAGCGTAATATTTTAAGGCTTATATACTGTATATAATAAAAAACGACTAACCGAGTTACCACGAGAGCATTGATCAGAGAAGACTGGAACATACAGATGGTGACGTCCATCAGAGGATCACAGTCATGGAACTCATGACCTGCTCATGTCAGGAACTGTGGGTCCTCCTCGTCCTTCAAGTACATCTGAAACACTGGTTGAAAAATAATCAAACATGCTCTCACAGGTAGATGTGCTTGGGGGATGTTGGGGGGTTCTTGGTTCTCGGGGCGTCTTAGAGCGTATCCACACCTGCCTTGTTTGGTTCGTTTAAAACAAACCAGAGTTCGTTTGCTCCTTTGATTCGGACCTTTTGGGCTGGTGTGAATAAAAATCAAAAATCTCGATCCGGAGCAAACAAGCGAACCGAGACCACCTCGGTCTTGGCACGGTTCCATTCGAACCCTGGTGCAGTTCGTTTGAGGTGAGAATGCAGACCGGACTCGATCCGACACAAGTTGGCTTTTTGTATTTAACGAGCTCCCGTCGTATGTCGAGCATTATGGGAAACCGAGGCTGCCGAAACGAAACAAAACGAAACTTACGAGGTTTACTTAAGTTTTGCGTGAAGAGCAAGAGTCACAACTTGATGCGCACGTGAGCGCTGTCCTCCGTAGCCGTCTTGCCCTGTGTCTTCGTCGTTTGGAAATTGATTGTAAAATAGTGTAAACCTCACGATGCTGCTCAAACATTTGTGCGAACTGTAAAAACTGAGCAAACCATATCGCTAAGGCTAGATTGAAAACAACACGAAACACCATGATTCTCCTCCTTCCGTGTTTGGACACGGCGCCTTGACACGGCTCATTTCTGTCCAATGGCTGAGCGACCTCAGCACACGTGGTTTTGTTTATAGATGTTGGTCCACTTAGAAAAAAGTGCAGTGTGAAAGCGAACCGCACCAAAAGAAAAAAATATTCAAAAAATTTGGTCCGGACCAAAGCAAGTGAACTATCAGACTTTCCCTCTTGTGAAAACGACCTTAAAATCAGAGAATGGTCTGTTGTGGTGAACTTGCTGTCATGTCTATGTGCACTTCTGTCTCTTTTGTGTGTTCCTCTAATGTTCTAAGGTCTAAGATTTTCACACCAGGAAAGTCCGATAGTTCACTTGCTTTGGTCCGGACCAAATTTTTTATTTTTTTTTATTTTGGTGCGGTTCGCTTTCACACTGCAGTTTTTTCCCAAGTGGACCAACATCTGTAAACAAAACCACGTGTGCTGAGGTCGCTCAGCCATTGGACAGAAATGAGCCGTGTCCAAACAGGGAAGGAGGAGAATCATGGTGTTACGTGCTGTTTTCAATCTAGCCTTAGCGATATGGTTTGCTCAGTTTTTACACTTCGCACAAATGTTTGAGCAGCATCGTGAGGTTTACACTATTGTACAATCAATTTCCAAACGACGAAAACACAGAGCAAGACGGCTACGGAGGACAGCGCTCATGTGTGCATCAACTTCTGACTCTTGCTCTTCACGCAAAACGTAAGTAAGCTTCGTAAGTTTAGTTTTGTTTCGTTTAGTTTTGTTTCGTAAGCCTCGGTTTCCCATAATGCTCGACACACGACGGGAGCTCGTTAAATACAAAAAGCCAACTTGTGTTGGATTGAGAGTTTAGAATTTTATTCACACCAGCCCAAAAGGTCCAAATCAAAGGAGCAAATGAACTCTGGTTCGTTTTAACCGAACCAAACGAGGCAGGTGTGAAAACGACCTAAATGTTCTTCTGTTCTGACCTGCCTGAGGACAGCGGATGTAAAGCAGCTCTTGTGCTAATTCTGGCATATTTACACTGATGCTGTTTGTTGACATGTTGATGAATATTCATTGTCCTAATTAAAATAAATGTAAAAATAATAGTAATTTAAAAAACAATTTATAATATAATCACATCGCCCTTGCAATTTTCGCTTTTTGTCCAGATTACACACCGTCATTAACACTATAGGGAATATTATTTTTCAATTAGTTTTTTAATACCTTTTGTTCTCTTTTAGTTGTCACTCTTGCAGGATGTTCTAATTGACTCCACTATAGTATTTGGACATACTGTGCATTAACAATATTTTATAATTAGACTGCAGACTAATTTAATACAATGTGCAATATAATCACATCACCACTGCAGTACTGGGAGTGTGTACGTATTCGTTATAAATTCTTTTTAAAAACATTTCTGCTCGTCTCCATGTAGATGTCATTGCTTTGCCTGAAATGTTCCACAGTATGGCATTAACTTGAAGCTTAACTTAAAGACTTACAGTTAGAATGGATAGTGTTCCATAGTGTTATTTTAGAGAAATTAAAACACCCAAACATGATTAGAAAGATTAATGCCATACTGTGACGCACTGCAGGCTAAATTATAACATCTTCATGGAGACCAGCAGGAAAAAAGTTGCTAAATGCAGCTTTAAAGGCCTTGCACCAGATCTTAAAGATCCCATGACATGGTACTTCTTGATGCTTTTATATGGCTCCTTAATGGTTCCCTAATACTGTAAATGAATCCTTCTTCAAAATCAACACTCAGTGCATGAGAAACAGAGATAAGATGAGAAAGAGTAATTTTTCTGACTCTGAACACTCCATAATGGGCATTGTTGCTTGAATGCAAATGAGGAGAAAAGAGCTGGCCAATAGTAGAGGGTGGGGGCGTGGCCAAACGCTCCGCTCTCTGCTCTGAGCGCTCTCTGATCCATTTCCTTGATTTTGCACGGGGAGAGAGGTTTGAAGCGTTCCATTGAAAAATAAACACATTTCCACAGAAAATAAAATTAAACCACTGCTGTTCAAAGGTCCAGAGGCTCAGATAAAGGACTTCCGAGCCTAGAAACACTCGGACGTGCCTCCAGGCAAATAAAAAAACGCATTTCGCATTGCCTAGCGCATTCGCAGTCCAAACTCTCTGGGCGTGATTTACAGAGACGCTGAGTACAGACAGACGGGGGTGGAACTGCATTTGCATTTCTTTTTTCGATCTGACGTCAATAAGGTGCCTTGTTCAAACTCGCCCGTTTGAGCTCCGATTTTTTGTAACGCAGAAAAGGATCGCAAATGCTCAGTTTAGACATTTCACAACTTTTAACCATGGGGGGGCTAAACAGGGACAAAACCTCAGAAAGTGAAAATTTCATGCCATGGGACCTTTAAAAATGTGAAAAACAGAACTAAATCAATTTAGGGCCTGATTATGCTTACAGGTAAAAACGACTAAATATTTTATCGGAAAAACGCAAAAAACTGAAACCGCCCTCCAAAGTGGAAAACTTGAATACACTCTGCTGTAGCGTTTTCGTCTACACTGCCCAAGACGCAAAACTCTGGTAAAATCTGCTGACGTCGCGTACACGTTTACGTCACATCGGTCCATATATCAGTGTACTTTATTTGACTCCCAGTCCACACCTTGTTGCGCCTTCGTTGTTCTGTAGTCTAACGTGGTCTGAAGCAATAGTTGAACTTCTTCGTCTGACCACATGAATTTTTTTTTGCTACCAGTAGCCATGTTTTGTTTTGCTTTTCGCGGCGCAGATGAGAAGAAGGAAGATTCTACACATGTGCGCGGACATAGTGATAATGTATCACAGCGCAGCCGCCACAGCTGCCTGGCATGCATACCCAATCCAATTCCACACACGTATGCACGCAGATTTCCTCCCGAAAACGCTCGTCTAAACACGGAATAAAAAGTGAAGACGCGATGCCACTTTTGCGTCTTCTGTTCAGACCGTCATCATATAAACGTAGCCTTAAAGGAGAATTAATGTTTTTTTACAATCTGAGCCTTATTTCGGTAATAAAACAAGTTGTTTTACTCACCCATAGCACTTTGGTGTCATATGGAGCACTTCTGGAGATGTTTTAGTTTAGCGATATCCTTAACGTGAGTTCTCGGGGCATATGTTTGCTGTCTCCAAATAACACAAACTTTAGCACTTTTCAAATCATAGAAGCTCAATGTCTTAGTCTACACTTTTGCTAGAGTCAAAAGTGGCCTGTAATCCCAGATTTATCCATAATTTACAGCTTTGAGTTTCATGTTTGGATCCCGAGAGCTGAGAGCGAAATAAGCTGTGACTCCGCACATGCGCACTGTCCTCCTCATCTACTCGAAACTATGGATAAATCTCAGATTACAGGCCACTTTTGACTCAAACGAAAGTGTAGACTAAGACATTGAGCTTCTATGATTTGAAAAGTGCTAAAGTTTGTGTTATTTGGAGACCGCAAACATATGCCCCGAGAACTCACATTACGGATATCGCTAAACTAAAACATCTCCGGAAATGCTCCAAATGACACCAAAGTGCTATGGGTGAGTAAAACAACTTGTTTTATTACCCAAATAAGGCTCAGATAGTAAAAAAAATGTTAATTCTCCTTTAGACGGTTTTTTACTTACCTTATGTATTCAGATCGTCCTGATCATTCACCATGACGAGTTAATAAACACTTTTCACAACTTTCAGAAGTCAGTATTACTAGACGTAGGCAGCACAGTAGGATACTAGGCCTACATGTATTTATCTCTATGGAGACAGCAAGCGATGCCACGGGGCCAAGTTACATATCAGAGTTGTGGAGAGGCGAGCCCACTCATAATCAGAATGTAAGTTTTCAGGTCATTAAATCCCCTGTTATGGAGTAAATGCAAGATTAATCCCATACCACGACATGCCAGACAAAGCAACAACATCTCCATGGAGACAAGCAGGTGACAGATCCGCCACCAAGAAAGTTCCACAGTGCAGCTTTATGTTAAGAAGTTGATTGACTGACTGACTTGACTAGTGACAGATTCTTTAGATTTCACCCTTCGCGGAGTGAAAGTGACTGGAGTGAGCCTGTACCTGAATGAAACGCCTCGAGTTTCTGCCCGCGGCACTCACAGCGATGTCATTGTTTCAGCTAAAAATAACATCACAGGTTTCCACGACGACGGCCCATACCAAACCTGCGCTCTGCCGAGGCACTGGGGGCTGATGGGAAACGGAGTTATAATGACATGAGCCAGACTGTGCTCAGACCAAACATCTGTCTTAATCTGTAAACTGAGAGGATTAGGAAAGTATGAAAGTTGTAGTTGGAATTATGTCACGTCTGGCCTATAGTTTCTCATGTAAGCGCTTATGAGAAGAAAATAATCCCGCACTCCATCTTACTTGCAAAATGTAAGATTTATTAGGACATACAATGTTTTGGCATGAGGCCTTCATCAGGCAAATAGAGTGAGAGCTCAGGTGGACATCTTAAATAGGGTGTGGCAAGCACCCAAGGGTGACATAATAATAATAATCATCATCATCATCATCATCATCATCATCATCATCATCATAATCATAATAATCACAACATACAACTCAACAGAGGCAAGAACATTATTTACAATACAATACTTCCAAAAAAATGCTTAAAGATCCCATGACATGGTACTTCTTGATGCTTTTATATGGCTCCTTAATGGTTCCCTAATACTGTAAATGAATCCTTCTTCAAAATCAACACGAGAAACAGAGATAAGATGAGAGAGTAATTTTTCTCTCTCTGAACACTCCATAATGGGCGTTGTTGCTTGAATGCAAATGAGGAGAAAAGAGCTGGCCTATAGTAGAGGGTGGGGGCGTGGCCAAACTCTCCGCTCTCGGCTCTGAGCGCTCAGCTGATCCATTTCTGTGTTTTTGCACGGGGGGAGAGATTTGAAGCGTTCCATTGAAAAATAAACACATTTCCACAGAAAATAAAATTAAACCACTGCTGTTCAAAGGTCCAGAGGCTCAGATAAAGGACTTCCGAGCCTAGAAACACTCGGACGTGCCTCCAGGCAAATAAAAAAACGCATTTCGCATTGCCTAGCGCATTCGCGGTCCAAACTCTCTGGGCGTGATTTACAGAGACGCTGAGTACAGACAGACGGGGGTGGAACTGCATTTGCATTTCTTTTTTCGATCTGACGTCAATAAGGTGCCTTGTTCAAAATCGCCCGTTTGAGCTCCGATTTTTGTAACGCAGAAAAGGATCGCAAATGCTCAGTTTAGACATTTTGTAACTTTTAACCATGGGGGGGGGGGGGCTAAACAGGGTAGGGGAGCTCACATTAACATTCAAAAACCTCAGAAAGTGAAAATTTCATGCCATGGGACCTTTAAATTAAAATCATCGTTAAGACCTTTTGGCACTAAAGTTTGGAGGGTGAATCCAGTACGCCTCTTTGTTTGAGAAGGCGTTCATGGAGGGGGGACATCCTCAATGCCACAGAAACGAGTGAACAAATGTCATGTCTATGGTCATTAAAATGTACCGCTACAAGATAATCTCATTCCTCCGTTCTTGTATAATGTAAGTGCAAAAAATGTCTTGAATAATAATGAAAAATGTATTTTTTTAAATAAAAAATTAAGTATGTTTATGCCTCATAGAAGTAAAATAGCCCCTCTTTAAAGTTATTTTTTTTATATTATTTATTTATTCATGTTTTTATTTTTTATTTTTTTTATTATTATTATTTTTAAAAAATATATATTATTATTATTTAATAAAAATGAATATGTTAATGCACCATATAAGTAAAATAGCCCCTCTTTAAAGTTCTATTTTTATATTATTTCTTTTAATTTTTTAATATTATTATTTTGTTATTATTATTTTAAATAAATTAATATGTTAATGCCCCATAGAAATAAAATAACACCTCTTTAAAATTCTGCCTGATATTTAAATGTTAACATATTTAATTAAAGGTGTACTGCATAACTTTTCTGGTCGGTCACTTGCTTGTCTCCATGGAGATGTTATTGCTTTGCCTGGCATGTTACACAGTACAGCATTAATCATCTGTAATAATTCAATAATAATTCATTCCATTTATATGGCGCCTTTCATGACACCCAAAGCGCTTTACAGTTCATTGTTCATTCACTCCACACTTGGTGGTGGTAGGCTACTTTCTGTAGCCACAGCTGCCCTGGGGCAGATTGACGGAAGCGAGGCTGCCAATCTGCACCATCGGCCCCTTGACCACCACCAACACTCATGCACACACACACACACAGCACTTTCATACTAGGCAATGTAGGGGAAGTGTCTTGCCTAAGGACACAACAACAGTTTTTTTGCAACTGGCGCCATCGGTGGCACCTGCAATTCCCAGTGTCTCCCATCCAAGTACTAACCAGGCCCTGCCTTGCTTAGCTTCTGAGATCTGACGAGATCAGGCTTTTGACCAGTAGGTATGGCCACAATCCAGCATTTATTCCATTACGGGTCTTTTAATTGAAAAAAACCATAGAAACGTGCATTTTTACTGTTACTGGGGTCACATATTCACAGATCTGACCTAACGACCTGTAATGCCTGATGACGTTTCCATGGAGATAAATAAGTGAATAACTGTCCTGTAGAACCATACAAGCACATGGTGAAGTCTCTGCCAGAAAAGTTACGCAATGCAGCATTAAAGCTTGATGACGTTGCTTTTATGAAATGTGTGCGTGTGTTATGTGGTTTTTTTCTCTCGACAATCTTTACACTCAAATGAAAGCTCGGCAGCTGTATTAATAATTAAACCTGTGGGATCATTTGTTTTCAGTAAAAGCCACACTGTACACACACACTCCTTTATTTTTGTCACTTTAAGACCCGTGTGTTAACTTTGTTTTATCACGGCTCATTTGTCAGAGCTTCGTTCACAAAAGCATTTGTCACTTCACTCCAACACCCCACAACAGTAAATCTGCTCTGAATAAACATTGTGACTCATGCTCTGATAACGAAAAGAGACTCAGAGGAATACAGTACGAGGTGTAGAGCTAACAAAGAAGGTCTATCAGTGTACTAGGGCTGTCAATAAAATTTTGAAAATCAAATATTAATCAATACTACAACTAATATCAATATTAGATACAGTGATCCTTCATTTATCGCGGGGGTTAGGTTCCAGAAATAACCCATAATGAGTGAAATCCACAAAGTAGGACAACTTTATTTTTTACAATTATTATACATGTTTTAAGGCTTTAAATGACTTTAAACACTGGAATTAACGTTTTCTCACATTTCTCTCTCGTTTAAACACTCAAACTTTCGTAGATTTTTAACAAAATGTATTAATAGTGAAGCGTAGGGGCTCACGAGGGGAGCGGAGACATGAGTCACTGGATCCGCAGGAAGCACCGCGCTCATCCAACGGCACTGCCATGTCCCGGGACGCGACGCGCACCAACCCCTTGGAGAAGTGCGCGACACGTGCACCCCTCATCGTGGTCAAATCCGTGACAGAGCAGCACGACCGGCGCAAGGCCGGGGCTGCGAGCACGAGATCGAACCGCGGCGCCCGGACCATGCCTCCCCCTCAGGACCGCGTCCTCACAGCCCGAGCCACAAACCGAACACGCACAAACGAACGCAAGAGCCGCACGAAACCAGCAAAGAGCTGCACGGGGTGATTTAATCCTGGTTTAGACCTGGTCTAATCCCGGTTTAGTCCAGGTCTAGACCTGGTCCAGTCCTGGTTTAGTCCAGGACCAGTCCAGGTTTAGACCTGGTCTAGACCTGGTTTAGTCCACGTTTAGTCCTGGTCTAGTCCTGGTTTAGTTCTGGTCTAGACCTAGTTTAGTCCACGTTTAATCCTGGTCTAGTCCCGGTCCCCCCAAGTCCCACATCTATCAATCGGCAAAGGTCTACAGTCTCTTACCCAATCAGGACGCAGAACACAATGTTACACTATAAAAAAGTTTTTAAAAATCTGCGAAACAGCGAGGCCGCGATAGAGCGAGGGACCACTGTACTCTTTTGAGCAGGTATTGATAGTCCATCCATCCATTTTCTTCCGCTTATCCAGAGCCGGGTCACGAGGGCAACAGTCTAAGCAGGGACTCCCAGACTTCCTCCTGCTCCTCCGGGGGGACCCCAAGTTGTTCCCAGGCCAGCCGGGAGACACAGTCCCTCCAGCGTGTCCTGGATCTTCCCCGAGGCTGACTATTGATAGTAAAAAGTCACATTCTCTGACAAAAATGAATCTTTTCTGAATAGCTTTAGAATGATCTTGAGCTGTATCAGAACAAGTAGAGCAAATAGACTTGCCCAGCCAGTCTCTTCTAAATTCAGTTTGAATCCAGAAGTGACTAGAACCGGACCATAGACCATGAAAAAAAACTCTTTGAGAAGATCCAACCACAGCTTCTAATTTGTAGTACATATCTCTCAAGGCCCGTCCACACGACAACAATTTTGGTGGAAACGGAGAAGTTTTTATTCATTTTGGCCTTTCGTCCACACGGCGCCGGCGTTTTGAGTGGGCGAAAATGGTGTTTTTTTTAAAACAGGTTCCAGAGTGGAGAAATCTGAGAACGCCAGGGTCGCGTTGTCATGTGACGAGCAAAACTCAGCTTTTGGAAAACGATGACGTCAGAAGAGAAGAGAAATGACTTTATGCGTATGCATTCTTTTTAGTATTGCGTTTCCGGTGGCTCTGGCTGTTTCCTGTTTACAGCACCACATATCGGTGTGGCATATGTATTACATTGTTTTCTCTCAGCGCTCCGTTTTCGTCTGGACGCGAATATTTACTGATCCCACACGTGTGTGGACGCCAATTTTTTTCAAACCGCATTTAAAAAACATCCAGGAGCATTGTCGTGTGGACGTAGCCTCAAATACAGAAGATGTCTCCTCTCCGAGATTCTCTTAAAGGAGAATTAACGTTTTTTACAATCTGAGCCTTATTTCGGTAATAAAACAAGTTGTTTTACCCACCCATAGCACTTTGGTGTCATTTAGAGCATTTCCGGAGATGTTTTAGTTTAGCGATCTCTGTAACGTGAGTTCTCGGGGCATATGTTTGCGGTCTCCAAATAACACAAACTTTAGCACTTTTCAAATTACAGAAGCTCAATGTCTTAGTCTACACTTTCGTTTGAGTCAAAAGTGGCCTCTAATCCGAGATTTATCCATAGTTTCGAGTAGATGAGGAGGACAGTGCGCATGTGCGGAGTCACAGCTGATTTCGCTCTCAGCTCTCGGGACCCAAACATGAAACGCAAAGCTGTAAATTATGGATAAATCTCGGATTACAGGCCACTTTTGACTCTAGCAAAAGTGTAGACTAAGACATTGAGCTTCTATGATTTGAAAAGTGCTAAAGTTTGTGTTATTTGGAGACCGCAAACATATGCCCCGAGAACTCACGTTACGGATATCGCTAATCTAAAACATCTCCGGAAATGCTCCAAATGACACCAAAGTGCTATGGGTGAGTAAAACAACTTGTTTTATTACCGAAATAAGGCTCAGATTGTAAAAAACGTTAATTCTCCTTTAACATTCAGAATAAAATGTATAACTTCTTTTACCTGAGATAAGTAATAGTTTGATGCTTTGATTGTTTCTGATTTCTGGAGCAATCCGAGCTGTTTCTCTGTCCTTTATGTTGTTCTTTCCCCTTTTTTTACGTGTAAGCATCCATGTTTTTTGACGTGAACAGAGCATGCGTTTCTCTGATTGGTCAATCCGCCTGTCAATCATGTCCTCTGGGATCAGGGAGACGGGATACAGCTCCAGATCTACTCGTGTTTGTGAAGTTCTGGCTGGTCAGGTAAACATAGACTAGAATACGCCCATGGAACACTGTGGATCCTGGACCAGTGAGGACACAAATATGAGGACACATGGGAATACAGAAGAAAGTACTATGATTTAATGTTAAAAATCACATTCTATTGTCAAAAGAGAGCATTTTTATTATTGTCGTGGTATCAGAATCTGTATTGAGTGTATTCCTTAGTAACGAAATCAAGTTTGAAATTTTTGCAAACTTTATAATGAACATGTTTTTCGGACAGTAAAAATCAGGTACAGCACCTTTAAACAGTGCCACACTATGAATCTACTGCAATAGGGACAGCAAAGGATCATGGTCTGTGTAGTCCTGTCTTCTTTTTTACTGCGTTTGTTACATCACTGTTACATTAGCCCATTTTCTCAGATTTCTTTGTGTCAAATCTGACCCAGCAACTTCTGAAATCTGCTATTACATCTATCGACACTTTCCCTTTTCGCGATCAAAGTCTTGTCTTAATTAATTGGTCTCGAGAGATTTCAGACTCCCTCTTGGTCCCTGTCCGTGTGGTTAAAACTGTTTTTGTGAAGATGAAAAGCTGGTCGCACCATCTGTGTGTGGGCTGCTCAAAAAGTACATTTTTCAAAAGCTGTGGCAAATTCTCCAGTGTTTTTTGGCCTTCGTTCTGAAGGAGAGTGTAACAGAAATGGTACTTTATGTGTCAGAGCGAGTGGGATCTGAGGCCTGGGTCAAAAACGAGTAAAATGATGATTGTAAAAGAGGATTTTTCATAGTAAAGGTTAATTTAGGACTGTATAAGGAAAACATGTCATAAAACTAGACTATAAGTTGTTTTTGTAGGTGCATAGTTCGAGTAACTTTTTAAAGAAATTGTACTTTCCAGAGTACTTTTCTAGCTGCATACGTTCACTCCTATTGTTGAATGTTCAAAGTCAGCTTTATTGTCAAAAAACATATTTACAAGTTGCACACACAGGATTTGAAAAAGCAAAAACGCCTTATATTGTATTTTTTTTAAACCTAGAAATATTCTAGATATGTTAATTTCATCCCACTTTCATGTGAGGTTCTAATCGGTTTGCAATATTTACATTTGGACATGTGATGGTCATTAAATCTGTGTGAATGATCACGTACGATATTTAGTTAAACGTGTGATGTTTTTGGAAGTGGTGTTTGATTGGGATTCATGAATAATAAAATGATTGTACCTTTCCTTCTCCGCAGAGAGCCCTCCATGTGCCTCGGACCAGTTCCAGTGTGGAAACGGACGCTGCATCGGTCAGAGGAAAGTCTGTAACGAAGTGAACGACTGTGGAGACGGAACAGACGAGCACCCGCATCACGACTGCCGTGAGTCGAATACACGCTCATGTTTCACCTGTGGTTAAAACACATTTAAATGTCTTGTGACTAAAATGATTTTTAGATTTTTGTTAAGACTGAATAATTAACTCATTGAGTGCCGGCCTGTTTTCAGAATTCTATCCACCAGAGTGCCGGAGGTTTTAGTGTATTTTTACTGATTTTCCAAGACCCACAGAATACTGAGTTCTTTGACTATATAAACATGGCACACATCAAAATAAAGTGTAGACTCTCTTCTTTCACCTAGAAAAAAATTATGTTTCTAACCTTTTCGGTTCTCAAGTAATTGATAGTAGAACATAGGGAAGTTTCAGCAAAAACACTGTTTTTTACCACAAAGTGGAGAAAACGAGCATTTTGTACAAAGTCATTTCGAGCAGATCGGTGATTTTGACGTCAATATTTATTGATTTAGTGACACCTCAAACATCTAAAACAACAGAGAAAGAGATTTTTGATGACAAAGTACATTTTTTATTTACAAATATAAGAATATAAGGCTCTGTGAATTGAAAATTCCTTCAAATCAAATGTGCCAAGAGATGTTTACAGGATATAATACTATCTTTTCCTATAAAATAGAACTTTGTCACTTCACAACAATATTGAGGCTCAGAGTACAGATCCATAATAAATACTAATACACACACACACATATATATACATACACACAAGCCCATGCATAAACCTTTACACACACACAGCTGCACACGCACGCGCGTGCGCACACACACATATAGCTTCATTCATTACAATTACCACACAGCAGCATCATGTAAACTTAATTCTTCTCATCTCATGCCTCTTTAGAGACCAGGATCTACTGCTCCAAGTCAGTAAACTTCTTCTTTGGTGCTGTCGTAGTTTTGATCAGAGTCCCTGCTCCGCGCAGCGCACACATGACACGCCCCCTGCCTCGGGCACAGCAGATCTCAGCCCCGACCTCGCTGCTTGATCTGGCTTGTCTCTGCGATCCTCTGATCCGGGATCCTGGGTCCCAAGAGCGATCAGATCGCTCCATAGGCACTGATCAACAGTCCTCTGCTTTTCTGGATTCCCCTCGCCTCGCCATCTTACTCCTTTCGCCAATACACAGTACACAAACTACACTCCTCCTCTCTTCCGCGTCTCCGATCGGCAAATAATGATACAAGATCACTACCTACAGGTTGGGAGACGTGAATTACACCTTCAAAGTTGCTCCAGGTCGCATTCTAGCGATCCCCGCTGAAAAACGTCCTTGACGAATATATTCGTCACGGCACTCAATGTTTGGTTTCAACATGACGAGAAAACTTGTTACCGGCACTAAATGAGTTAACTACAGTATTTTCCGGAGTATAAGTCTCACCAGCCATAAAATGCATAATAAAGAAGGGAAAAACATATATAAGTCGCATTTTTGGGGGAAATTTATTTGATAAAATCCAGCACCAAGAACAGACATGTCATCTTGAAAGGTAATTTAAAATAAAAATAGAATAGAGAACAACAGGCTGAATAAGTGTACGGTATGCTAACGTTACATGACGCATAAACAACGAACTGAGAACGTGCCTGGTATGTTAACATAACATATTAAGAGTTATTCAGATAACTATAGCACAAAGAACATGCTAACAAGTTTACCAAACCATCAGTGTCACTCCAAATCACTAAATCCAATGAAATCTTCAATCCACAGGCCTAGAGCGCCCTCTTGCGGTTTAGTGTGAAAATAACATGTGAAATTCTATAATAATGTGTTAATAATTTCACACTTAAGTCAGTCCAGAGTATAAGTCGCACCCCCGGCCAAACTATGAAAAAAACTGCGACTTATAATCTGAAAAATACGGTAATACCTGAGTTTTGTGTAGAATCCCTCAGTCGTCCAGGTAGAATCCACGGCAAAATGACAAATTCAATTTCATCTGGACAAAAGTTTATTTGGTCGAATACGTTTCACAGCTCATCCATCCTAGAGGTAAGATCGGGCCTAAAAAATCCAGCCCGACCCGACTCGGCCCGCGGGTATTAAAGCCCGACCCGGCCCGAGCCCGACCAATTAACTTGATTTGCAGGCCCGAGCCCGAAGCAAATCCGAAATTTCATATTTTATTTGTGAGGGGCGTTTTTTTGAAACAAATGATAATATAGATGTTTGACGATCATCAATTTTGCTAGTACAGCTGTTTAAATGCCTGCTCAGCGTCGAGGTCAATGTTCCCCCTAATGTTTTATGTGTCTGAGCAAACACACTAACTCCCTGAGCGCTCCTTGGAACCCTGTGCGCGACATCCGACATGCACCCCCGCTACACGCGGAAAGAGCTGCGCGTGCTCGCGGCTTGCGCGTGCTCGTGGCTTACACCGGTAGAAGTTTAATACGAGACACATACTTTTGTTTCTGAATACTGGACGATTCCCCCGTATTCAGATGACCCCGCGGCTGAAAAAAAAAGCGGAACTCTTTCATCCCTGCGCTGCATAGGTTTTCTTGTGCGCTGAGAATGTGTGAGCAGTGCGCAACTGCACAGGTGCGCAGCTTAGGTGCCAGTCTTTTTGCTCTCGTATGAAAGCAAAGCGCCACATTGACTACATTCAGCGAAGCCAACGCAAGTTTCTGTAGCATTTTCAACAATCAATTTGAAGCTTTTCCACACCTCACTCTTACCGGTGCGTGTTTGTCTTTTCAGTCCTGTCTTTAGTTTATCCTTAACTTCTTGCTCCTCCATATTGGGGATACCAGGTCAAAATAGATGCGGACTTGCGGAGGGGAAGATTATTAAGAGCGGCTCCTGTTTAATAGTTGAATAGCAATTACATTACAGCGCCTTCTCTGTTTTATCCAAATTATTTATTTTAAAACAAGTATTCCTTAGTTTAGTATCCACACATCGTTTTATTATACATTTTTATAAACATATATTTATTTTTTTTAAAAGTCAGCGAGAGAGAAGCCCGGCCCGAGCCCGACCCGAAGCAATGATTGACATTTTAGGCCCGAACCCGACCCGAAATTCGGGTCGGGTCAGGTCGGGCTCGGGCTCGGGCTTAAGATCTTACCTCTAATCCATCCTTCAGTTCTGGTCAGACGCTGATGGAGTCATTTCATTGTAGTTAGCTCCTCCCTTCAGGCAGATAATAGGCAGAGATATAGGCAGTGTATAGAATCTATACACTGCCTATATCTCTGCCTGTTATGATCACAAACATAAAAACAATTTAGTATCTATACTATAGATACTAAATTGTTTTTATGTTTGTGATCATAACACATGTACTAAAGTGTCTAATGTCTGCAACTGCAACATATTTTCTGTTGTATATCTTTATGTCTGGGACTGCGGATGGAAATTAGCGCTGTGCTAAATCCGGCATATTTACGTCGGTTTGTGTGATCTTATACAAATTGTGCGTTCATTAATATGCATTGTCCCTTCCAAATAAACAAATAATAAATAAATAAATACCAGCGTCTGACCAGAACTCTCTTTGGTTGCTTTTCCATCTATTTTTTGTTACCCTCTGTTAAATATTATATTGATGAGTGAGCTCCTGTACCCGATCAGTTTCCCTTGTGGATCAATGAAGTTTGTCTAAGTTTAACTGAAGAAACAGCAAAACGTATTGAATTTCTCCTTTTGCTTCGCTGTGTGTGTTTATCTGTGTGTGTCTTGTTTAATGCGTGTGTGTTTTGTTGTGTTGTGTCTCCTCTCAGTGTGTGTTTGTATAACATGTATAACTTGTGTGTATGTTGTGTGTTGTGTTGTGTTGTGTGTCTTGTATAACATATATAATATTTGTGTGTGTGCTCTCAGGGCCGCGCTCCAGTGAGGGGAACTGCCTACTGTGTTGTGTTTTGTATAACGTGTATATCTTGTGTGTATATATTTATGTGTGTTGTGTTGTTGTGTGTCTTGTATAACATGTATATCATGTGTATTTCTTGTGTATTTGCTCTCAGCGAGGGAAACTGCCTGCAGAACAATGTGTTGTGTTGTGTTTTTGTATAACATGTATATATACTGTGTGTTGTGTTGTGTGTCTTGTATAATGTGCATATTTGTGTATTTGCTCTCAGGGCCGCGCTCCAGCGAGGGGAACTGCCTGTTGTGTTGTGTTTTGTATAACGTGTATATCTTGTGTGTATGTTGTGTGTTGTGTTGTGTGTCTTGTATAACGGGCATATTTGTGTATTTGCTCTCAGGGCCGCGCTCCAGCGAGGGGAACTGCCTGCAGAACAATGGGGGCTGTGCTCAGAAGTGTCAGATGGCCCGGGGGCTGGTCCAGTGCACCTGTCACACGGGCTACAGGCTCATGGAGGACGGCCGGAGCTGTCAGGGTAAAACTGTCTGCATCGGGACACGAACGCACAACTGTCACCACACATTTCAAACTTCATTTCAGAACTAACGAATAGACTCTGTACTGTTTCTGAAACTGTAAAGATAATCAAAAACACTCTTACTTTTGTGATTTTCAGCATTAAATCGTAGTACTTTCTTTTATATTCCAAGTGGTCTTATATCTGTGTAATCCCTCAGTGGTCCAGGTCTAAACGAGGTCTAAATGAGGTCTAAACCAGGTCTAAACCAGGTCTAAACCAGGTCTAAACCAGGTCTAAACCAGGTCTAAACCAGGTCTAAACCAGGTCTAAACCAGGTCCATGGGTTTATACTCATCTATGTGCTCTTATACTTGTTCTGATAGAGCTCCAGATCGTTCTAAAACTTCAGGAAAGGTTCATTTTTGTCCTGTGAATGTGACTTTTTGGTATCGATACCTGCTCAAATGAGTATCTAGTTTTGATACTGGTTTTAGTATCAATTAGTCACTGATTTTTAATACTTTTGACATCCATAAAACACACGCCGGGTAAAAGTGCTTACATCTGAGACCCTGACTCATCCTCGCCACAAACACACTGAACCTGGACGAACAGGCTCGGTCATAAATCTTCGTATTATTATAACAGCCTGACGTATTTACGATCGCTCGTTTCATTAATAAGCTCTCTCCCTACTACAATAAATCATATAACATTACCTTAATAAAGTTCTATCTTGTATCTGGAATTTTAATGTACTACAGTGAATAGTGGTTTAAAGTTTGAAGCAAAACTAGTAGACGACATTTTTGTCTCGCAAGAGATGTACGACAGTTTGAAGATGTGAAAAGGTTTTTCATTTTCTCAAAATAGCTGCATCACCTTAAAGGGATAGTGTGTTTTTTTTAGTTTTTTTTTTATGTTAATCTGTATGGTTTTCCTTCTAAAAGTTTCATGCGGTAACAGACTTACCCATGACACCGTGCTCTGGTCCCGGTTCTTCTCCAGTAACGTAGCTCGTGAACGTAGTTCCAGTAAGTTAGCGAAGACAGTTAATAAAGCTTGTTTTTCTTCTCAAAACAAAACATTTGTCCGAAAGGTGATATATTTGCGTCCCAAACAGTTGTCCAAGAAAAATCCAGCATCGTATTTTGCATTTGCATATTTCCTCTCTAGATTCGTATCAATGCGCCCACTTTAGCTCTATTGCCTTTTCACTTGTAAACTTTTGCTTACGGCGGACCGCATCCGTCATTTACTTCCGCTAATGGTTAACAGGCTAATAATAAGTAATAAGCACGCAGTGATATCAATCGAGATGAAATTTGCGAGACGAAATATAACGCTGCTGGATTTTTCATGGACAACTGTTTGGGACGCAAATATATCACCTTGCGGACAAATGTTTTGTTTTGAGAAGGAAAAACAAGCTTTATTAACTGTCCTGGCTAACTTACCGGAACTACGTTCACGAGCTACGTTACCGGAGGAGAACCGGGACCACATCACGCTGTCACGGGTAAGTCAGTGTTAATCTCACGACACCGTTGAAGGGGAAGCCATACAGATTCCCATAAATCCTTTTAAGAAAGTAAAAAAAATAAAATAAAAAGATTATGGTGGCCTGTGCATACCAAGGAACAATCCAACGAAAGCTTTAAAATCTCCATGGAGACCTGCAGGTGTTGGACCCTTGTTGACCCTGGTCACTAGGGTCAGGGAAGGAACAAAAACCAAGATGTAAAATGGTATAAATAAAGTAATAATTGGATAAACGGGAATGGAAAAGGTAAAATAACAAAAGTGGTCTAAAATATGTACAGAAAATATGTACAGAAAATAACAAAATAACAAAATAACAGGATTTAAAAATAACGAGGTCTTTTTTTGTCAAAAATTGGTCACGTAGGTCTATAAAAAAAAAAAAAAACAAGTGACAAACTAAGGGGCACATAACACAAAACAAAACTACAAATGTCCCCAAAACAAAAGTCACACAAACCTACAAACAGAATTGCGTGAGCAGCAGAAAAAACAGAATTCAAACATGATTTTTGAAACGTGTTACACCATTTCCAAACTTGATCCAGTCCAATTTATTTAGTAGTTTGTCAGTCGGCTTGATGTGCCTGACGTGTTTCGTGGCCTGATGTTTGGTCTTTCGGTGGTTCATTAGAGTTCTTAAAGCCTGTCCTGTTGTTCCAGATGTGGACGAGTGTGCAGAGGAGGGCTACTGCAGTCAGGGCTGCACCAACACAGAGGGGGGCTTCCAGTGCTGGTGTGTCCAAGGCTACGAGCTCAGACCCGACAAACGCTCCTGCAAAGCCCTGGGTGAGTCCTGTCATCATTTTATATTCTTCTGTGTACCACTTTGTAATATCTTCACTTTAAAGGAGAATTAACGTTTTTTTTTACAATCTGAGCCTTATTTTGGTGATAAAACAAGTTGTTTTACTCACCCATAGCACTTTGGTGTCATTTGGAGCATTTCCGGAGATGTTTTAGTTTAGCGATGTCCGAAACGTGAGTTCTCGGGGCATATGTTTGCGGTCTCCAAATAACACAAACTTTCGCACTTTTCAAATCATAGAACCTCAGTGTCTTAGTCTACACTTTCGTTTGAGTCAAAAGTGGCCTGTAATCCGAGATTTAGCCATAGTTTTGAGTAGATGAGGAGGCCAGTGCGCATGTGCGGAGTCACAGCTTATTTCTCTCTCAGCTCTCGGGACCCAAACATGAAACGCAAAGCTGTAAAAAATGGATGCGTGAAAAGTCCCTCAGTCGTCCAGGTAGAATCCATGATAAAAGGAGAAGTTCAATTTGTCAACTGGACAAAGTTTGTTTGGTTGAAAACGTTTCGCCGCTCATCCAAGAGACTTTGTCAGCTCTGGTTATTGTGCTGGTTAGACACTGCTTATATCTTCTTTCTTATATCTTCTTTTGAGGACAGTGAGGTTCAGATCTTAGCCAGGGAAAAGAACTGGTTTGAGAGGGGAGTTAAAGAGGCTATTTTCGTCAAAAAAGAGAATCCGTCGTTAAACAGAAATGGGGGAGTTAGACATAACTTGTCTCCCATTTATAATTCGATTCTTAAACCAAGTCAAAACAGACAAAGAAACATTAGGGCAGACGATCCAGGGCAGAGGGGTGGAGAGGGTCGTTAGACGTTGAATAGGGGGACAAAACTAGTCGCCAGAGTAATTTTAAAAACAAAGAGACAGATTAGGGGGGATCGTTTTCAGAGCTTTTTCAGTGTAGGACGCGCCTCCCGGCAGCTAGATATAAGCAGGGTCTAACCAGTACAATAACCAGAGCTGACGAAGCCTCTCGGATGAGCGGCGAAACGTTTTCAACCAAACAAACTTTGTCCAGTTGACAAATTGAACTTCTCCTTTTATCATGTAAAAAATTTACTTTTAACTTCTACTTGTTTACAGTTTGTGTTAGTTAGGTGGGCCTATTAGATGTGCAATGGGAGTGGAGTGTGGGTCTTGTTAGCAGAACCATTCAGGGCCATAATGGGTATTTTCACACCTCTGGACCTGGCCTGCTGCCTTATTGTTTTCTTTGTTTTGATTTAGGTTTGAGGATAGAGTTATAGATGGGAGACAAATGATGTCTGAGACCTCCATTTCTGTTCAAGGAAGGATTCTCTTTCTAGACAAAAATAGCCTCTCAAACCAGTTATTTTCTCTGGCCAAGATCTGTACCTCACTGTCCTCAAAGGAGTGGCCCGTGGCTTTTAGGTGGAGATGTACGGCAGACTGAGGTCCTTTTAGGTGGAGATGTATGGCAGACTGAGGTCCTTTTAGGTGGAGATGTACGGCAGACTGAGGTCCTTTTAGGCGGAGATGTACGGCAGACTGAGGTCCTTTTAGGCGGAGATGTACGGCAGACTGAGGTCCTTTTAGGCGGAGATGTACAGCAGACTGAGGTCCTTTTAGGTGGAGATGTACGGCAGACTGAGGTCCTTTTAGGCGGAGATGTACGGCAGACTGAGGTCCTTTTAGGCGGAGATGTACGGCAGACTGAAATCCTTTTAGGCGGAGATGTACGGCAGACTGAGGTCCTTTTAGGCGGAGATGTACGGCAGACTGAGGTCCTTTTAGGCGGAGATGTACGGCAGACTGAGGTCCTTTTAGGCGGAGATGTACGGCAGACTGAGGTCCTTTTAGGCGGAGATGTACGGCAGACTGAGGTCCTTTTAGGTGGAGATGTGCGACAGACTGAGGTCCACTCTGGCTCTCCCGTCTGTGTTGTGTCACTTTACTGGTGGAGATCTGTGGAGAGGCGACCCCGCTCACAGTCAGAATGTCTGTTCTGTTAGGTATTTTTGAGCTATAATACCATCTGTAATTGAATAAATGTGAAGTAGAGCAGTTTAATGTCATACTGTGGCGCATTCTGGGCAGAGCAGTGACATATCCATAGAAACAAGCGCCAAAAACGTACATAGTGCACATTTAGAAAACACTTCAAAACAAACAGCAATTCTCTATATCAGAAAATTCCCCAAACATCTAAATAATAATAATAAAATAACTCTTTTCATTTTATCTCTTGTTCTCACATTAGTTTGCTGTTTTGTATAATTTTACTTGTTAAAACCTGCACATGTGTGAACAGTCCAAGAAATCAGATTACCCACTTAAGATGAAACTGTTGGAATAATAAAACCACTGCATAAATCAGATAATGATCAGACTTTTTGCGTGTTTACGTAAACACTGAGGAACTTTCCTGTTTCTAACTCAGGCCGTGTCTTGTTTTTGTGAGTAATATTAAAGGGCTCATGTTACGCTATTTTCTGATCCGTGTTATGAAGTTGTTTCCTCATCAAAAACATACCCGCAGGTGTGTTTTGTTTCTTTCATGTTTAACGCACAAACAAAGTTCTCTCAAACACTCATGTGGTAATACAGGAAGTGCTTCACTGTGTTTTTAAACCCAACACACCTTCACTAGAATCATCTGGATCCTTTCAGCCCTGGAATTGCCAATCTCTACTGAACTAAACATAAAAAGTACCACTTCATGACATCACAAAGTGGAAGTGGACTAATAATAAAGAATTACTCAAACGTGTGGATGAAACAAAACACAACTCCAGGTCTGTTTTTGGTGAGGTAATTTGCTTAAAGCTCACAAGAGTCAGTTTTGCGTAATATAGGACCTTTAAAATCCATATTAAACTGTTTTACTAAGAACTGAAAATATAATAAAATCAAAAGTAGTGCGTGATCGGTTCATGGACAAAAATATACTTTATTTTTAGCCATATCGCCCAGTCCTACTTCTTTTTTTTTAAATACTTTAAGCTTTAAGAAACATTTTTTATGCAATTCCCAATCACAAAATAAACCATATATGCACAATAAAATAAAAAATAATAATAATAATAAGACCCGGCCCATTCATTTGTGTCCTTTATAGTGGACATTGAGTTCACCAGTCTATCTTTTAAGTGTTTTGAGATGGACTTTAGTTTGTGGCTGCACTATGATTAAAAAAAATAAAATAAAATTAATAAATAAGAAATTAAAAGCGAGTCTAAAAACTTTTTGAGGCGACTGTAGGCCAGAGGACATGTTACAAAATTATGAATAAAAATAAAATTGACAAAATGTAAACGCTAAGGTAGTCATTTACCTCCAAATAGAAAATCACAAATAATAATAATAATAATAATTAAATTAAATTAAATTAAAAAAAAATTGTGAAAAGTCCCTCAGTCATCCAGGTAGAATCCATGATCAAAGGAGAAGTTCAATTTGTCAACTGGACAAAGTTTGTTTGGTTGAAAACGTTTCGCCGCTCATCCGAGAGTCTTCGTCAGCTCTGGTCCTTGTGCTGGTTAGACCCTGCTTATATCTAGCTGCCGGGAGGCGCGTCCTACACTGAAAACGCTCTGGAAACGATCCCCCCTAATCTGTCTCTTTGTTTTTCAAATTACTCTGGCGACTAGTTTCGACCCCCTATTCAACGTCTAACGACCCTCTCCACCCCTCTGTCCTGGATCGTCTGCCCTAATGTTTCTTTGTCTGTTTTGACTTGGTTTAAGAATCGAATTATAAATGGGAGTTATGTCTAAAGAAATGGGGGAGTTAGACATAACTTGTCTCCCAGCAGAGCTGTCTCAAACCAGAGCTGACGAAGCCTCTCGGATGAGCGGCGAAACGTTTTCAACCAAACAAACTTTGTCCAGTTGACAAATTGAACTTCTCCTTTTATCATAAAAAAAAAATTGAAATACTTTTTTTTTTCTTCGGGTCCCAGGAGGATATATTATTATTATGATTATGATTATGATTATGATTATGATTATTATTATTATTATTATTATTATTATTATTATTATTATTATTATTATTATTATTATTATTATTATTATTATTATTATTAATAATAATAATAATAATAATAATAATAATAATAATAATAATAATAAATAAACCAAAAACATTTTCTATGTATATACATACATACAGTACATACAGCCCGGTCCTACTTCAAACTAAGGCTATGTTCACACTGCAGCCTGCAGCCTAAAACCGATACATATCCGATCTTTTGACATGCGACTTCAGTCTGAACAGCCAGGTCGCATTCATCCGACCTACACGTCATCAACAAGCGAGAGTGGTACAAGTAGGCGCTCACAAATGTACACAAACGTTCTTCTCGTCATGCGAAAATAGTATATGAACTGTGGCAGTGAAGCACATAGCAATCCCACCACTCTTGGCTGCGACTCCGCACCAACACGTTCATTTCTACGGACGTTGCTGCCACTGCCCCGCTAAACGCCGTGGCCAAAAACCTTGTCCTTTTCTTTCTCCGTCTCCTCCTTAAAACAAATAAGCTGTAAAAGTTCTGGCTCCGGTACGACAGCAACTTTAGGCGACTTCTGTAAACATTTAGCACACTCGCCACGCGTGACGTCGTCGTGTCCTCCAAGGCGCATGCAGGACACTTTTGGGGCGTTTTAAGTTCACACTGGAGATCACCTACAAGTCACATTTAATTGGAAATGTGAATGGCCTCGCAAAAAAATCGGATTTCACAAAAAAATCGGAATTGAGCATTAAGCCCTGCAGTGTGAACATAGCCTCAAACTCTAGCAGATGATTTCCTTTGAGGACTCCATTGGTTAAAAGCCAAAAAGAGAAAAATACACCTCAGACCAGGGTGACTCATTATGTCCAGTGTTCCTTAGACAAATCCCGCTCTGTCATTAGTGCCCGCTGATTCCCATTGTCACCAGTGAGTCGCTAATACAGGACAGATCTGACTTTATACTCCAGGGTTTGGTCACGTGATCCCAAATAAAACCAGGTTAAGTTCTGGACAAATTGGCGTTTAAATTTAGAACGACTCCACAGATGACCTGAAACTCAAGACCACGAGGACCGAGTGATATTAAAAGTGGACATTTTATGATAATGTCTTTGAATCTGTGTGACTTTTCGGTAGGGTGTCCGTCACCTTCTTGTTTCTATGGATATACCATTGCTCTGCTTCGAATGTTCCACAGTATGACATTAAAGGGATATGCCACCCCCAGGTCAAATTTGGGCATCTCCCCACAGTCCAGAGACTAAAATAAGTGTTGGAAAGCGTTTTCCTGCTCACCCAGCCATTGTCCGAGTCTGTCACCACTGACCGCCGCGGTATCTGGTGCTCCTCCGCCTTAGACTGGAGTCTAACGTCGCCAGAGAAAGATTTCGGCCAAAAGGAATTAATTTGCTCGATGCGTTTCCCAATTACTTTGTGTGTAGTGCGCATTCATATCGAGTGCAAATAAATGTGCAAATCAACACGGAGAGCTTGCCTTGGTCATTTTGGGTGGGAACTATTTTCCAGTGCGTAAGAATACCGCTGTATCACGCACCATGTTGTGCAACAGGGGAACTCCCTTCCCGGTGCGTAACAGGGATTCCCCTGGCAGCGTACTGCGTGATACGGCTGTATTCTTACGCACTGGAAAATAGTTCCCACCCAAAATGACCAAGGCAAGCTCTCCGTGTTGATTTGCACATTTATTTGCACTCGATATGAATGCGCACTACACAGAAAGTAATTGGGAAACGCATCGAGCAAATTAATTCCTTTTGGCCGAAATCTTTCTCTGGCGACGTTAGACTCCAGTCTAAGGCGGAGGAGCACCAGATACCGCGGCGGTCAGTGGCGACAGACTCGGACAATGGCTGGGTGAGCAGGAAAACGCTTTCCACCACTTATTTTAGTCTCTGGACTGTGGGGAGATGCCCAAATTTGACCTGGGGGTGGCATATCCCTTTAAATAGCTCTACCTTGCACTTTATAGCTCAAAAATACTTAGAAAAACAAGGATTCTGACTGTGAGCGGGGTCGCCTCTCCACAGATCTGACCTGTAACTTGGCCTGGTTTGGTCTCCATGAAGAAAAAAGTAAAAGAAAGTAAAAAAAATAAATGTTTAATGCCATACTGTGAATCATTTCAGTCAACGCAATAGTATCTCCATGGAGGAAAGCAGAAACACCAGAAATACCAGAAATGTTATGTCACTTCAGCTAATCATCGAGACATCAAATATATGAAGCAAGATATATAGAATTAATGAGTTAAAAAAAACAAACAAACAGAAAACAGTGCCAAATTTGAGGATTTAATACATAATTCCGTAGATTGACCTCATAGTAGAACTGGGCAGGGTGACCAACAATTGATATCACGGTATTTTTCAAAATTATATCAGTGTCACGGTATTTGACAGTATTTTTTTTTTTTTTCATGTACTAAGTGGTTCCATGTCTTTGGCGAAGTGGACACTAACAGCGTTGGTAATATCGTTCCGCCGTTTGCTTTTCTTGTCGTAGGCGGTCCCCTTAGCAAACGCGTCTTTGAGTGACGTCCGAGTGGCGTTTTGCGTCGCGGCGCCGACTCGAACGTTCCCTGCAGACGTGGAAGAGGGCGCAGATCTTAGCTTCGTGCATTCTTCATATTCCAGGACGTGTTTGTGACGGAGGTGGGGAAGCAGATCGCTCGTGTCGCCTCCTGCGGCTACAACTTTAGCCCGACGACATTTACAGAATACGGTTGTTTGATCGGCGTCAGATTTTTTAAAGCCGAAGTACTTCCGCATGACTGACACGACTCCTTTTTTCGGTATAAGTTCCTCTGTGTCTGTAACATTTTCTCCGTCCATGTTGTTCACCGCTCAACACACACTGAGCTTCCACCGCTCTCGCGCCACTGCAGAACAGTCCTTCTCTCAAACAATGTCCCGCGGCGCCACGTTCCGCCGCTTTGTGTTCCCGACGTTTTGTATGCACACACTCACCGGTATTGGGATATATGAAAAATCCATATCATTAAAAAAAAACACCGGTATTCAGTATGAAGCGGTATACCACCCAGCCCTACCTCATATATTTGATTTCTCCTGTATGTGTAGTAAACATAAAGAAAAAAAACATGAATGAGGTGGCGTGTCCAAACTTTTGACTGTGTGGTGTATCTCGATTAGAGTTTTGCACTACCGCCACAAACAAACATGGCGGGTTTCTATGGTAACGGCTCATCCTAAGCTTTATAGGCGCTTATATTACTGTCTTTTCAAAAAACATTCCGAAGTGCCGGGATTTCCATATTGTTGTTGTCCAAAAACGAGCCAAAAAAATCCCCTGCCAAGATTTCTCCGGTCCAAATCAAACTGTACGACCGAATTAGAGGAGCTTTTGAAAACACATGCAAATGAACAGGTCCACATCACTGCTCCGTTCAGGCCAAGTTAAACGCAACTCAGAATGACACTGCAAGTTTAAGTGTGTGGGAAGAAAGTTAAAATGAAATGTAAAAGTATCCAGAAGTTTTACAAAAAGGGCCAAAATAAAGATTCATGTTATTTCCAAATTACAGTACAAATTATTTAAAAACATTAACCAACCAAAAATATATGAACAGTTCTAATAGAGTTGGTAAAAACATTATATTATTATCATTATATTTGTCCTCTCTGTAACTGAATCCTTTTCTTTGCACAGCTGGGAAATGTTTGGTTATTTTTTTGGGAATATGATAAGATTTAAAGGTGGATTGTGGAACTTTTCTGGCGGAGGGTGCATCAAATGCTTTTCTCCATGGAGATGTTATTGCTTTGTCTGGAATGTTTCACAGTATGGCATTAAACCTTTCTATTTCCATGGAGACCAAACCAGACTAAGTTCTAGGTCAGATCTGTGGAGAGGCGACTCCGCTCACAGTCAGAATGTCTGCTTTTTTATATTTTTGAGTTACAAAACCACCTGTAATTGAATAAATGTAAAGTAGAAAGTAAAGTAAAGTGATAAAAGGAGAAGTTCAATTTGTCAACTGGACAAAGTTTGTTTGGTTGAAAACGTTTCGCCGCTCATCCGAGAGGCTTTGTCAGTTCTGGTTCTAGTGCTGGTTAGACCCTGTTTATATCGAGCTGCAGGGAGGAGCTCCCTACACTGAAATTGTTCTGAAACTATCTCAACTAATCTGTATCTTTTGTTTCTCTGGCGTCACGTTTAGTATCTCTATTCAGCCCTAGGAGGAGCTCACTGCACTGAAATAGCTCTGAAACTATCTCAACTCAACTTCAGAGCTATTTCAGTGTAGTGAGCTCCTCCTAGGGCTGAATAGAGATGCTAAACGTGACGCCAGAGAAACAAAAGATACAGATTAGTTGAGATAGTTTCAGAATGATTTCAGTGTAGTGAGCTCCTCCCTGCAGCTAGATATAAACAGGGTCTAACCAGCACTAGAACCAGAACTGAAGAAGCCTCTCGGATGAGCGGCGAAACGTTTTCAACCAAACAAACTTTGTCCAGTTGACAAATTGAACTTCTCCTTTTATCATGGATTCTACCTGGACGACTGAGGGACTTTTCCCGCATCGTAAAGTAGAACTGTTTAAAGTCAAACTGTGGAACATTCCAGACAGAGCAGGAGATGGACCCACAACCCAAAAGTGTTTCATTTTGCTATTTAGTTACAACCAATGTTTTTTTTTAAACAATATTTTAAATTTAGAAAGGTTTTTGTTCTTTTTTTGCTCTTGGTTTTTTGTGTCAGTGGCATAAATTAGTTTCAGTTTTATCGTTTATCATATATATTTACTTGTACTTTACTACTACTACTACTACTACTACTACTACTACTACTACTACTACTACGACTATACTTTAGTACTTAACTTGCAATATATTGTACTTTAAAATGTGTTATTATGATCGGCCTGGTTATCTTACCTGTCCCAAAGCCGTAAAGTTACTCAAATTCTCTTTTTCATATATTTAACCTTAATCCTAACCCCAAATACTCAAATGTGATACTTAAGTAAAAGTGCAGATACCAGAGCAAAGATATACTCAAGTAAAAGTATCGCATGGAAAAATCTACTGAAGTAAAAGTATTAAAGGTCCCATGGCATGAAATTTTCACTTTCTGAGGTTTTTGAACGTTAATGTGAGCTCCCCTACCCTGTTTAGGGGCCTTCCCTCATGGCTAAAAGTTGCGAAATGTGTAAACTGAGCATTTGCGATCCTTTTCCTCGTTTGAAAAAAAGACAGCCCAAATGGGCGATTCTGAACAAGGAAACTTTCTGACGTCACACTCGAGGAAAGGTTTCCACCCCCCGTCTGGATGTCTACCCACCGTCTCTGGAAATCACGCCCAGAGAGTTTGGACCGCAAACGAGCTACGAAATGCGAGATGCATTTTTTTATTTGCCTGGAGACACGTGAGAGTGTTTCCAGGCTCGGATGTCCTTTATCCGAGCCTCCGAACCTCTGAAACAGCAGTGGTTTAATTTTATTTTCTGTGGAAATGAGGGTTTTTTTTCTTTTATGGAAAGCGTCTCATATCTTCCTCCGCGCTTAAAACACGGAAGTGGGTGACAGCGCACATCGCACTGCTAATCCAGGAAACAGCGGTGTATTTGGCCACACCCCCACCCGCTGCACTGGCCTGTCTCTGTCCTCCTCATTTGCATTCAAGCATCAACGCCCAGAATAAAGCGTTTTAGAGACATATTTATGTCTTCATGAGGCTCTCTCATGCACTGAGGCTTGACTTTGAAGAAGGATTCATTTACAGTATTATGGAACCATTAAGGCGCTATATAAAAGCATCAAGAAGTACCATGTCATGGGATCTTTAAAATACATTAAAATGTATTTCATGCAGGTTTTGAGGTGTAATAAAGCTTCGGCTGTAGTGATTTTGAAGGTTTTTGCTCAAATCTTTATCAAAATCACTACAACTGAAGCTTTTCTTTTCTTTCTTTTCTTTATTTATTTCATTTGTTAAGACAAAACAAAAAATAACAGATGCAACTATACAATTATAACTTAAAGGTCCAGTGTGTAGGATTCGTGGCGCATAGGTGGATAGTGGCTATGCACTTCCTGTTTTAGCTACGGCAATCCTCGAGGGTCACCCGGACGCGCCATAGCGGAGAGCTCGCGTACCCACGCGCGTACCCGCGCGCGTACCCGCGCGCGCTCCCGTGCGCGCACCCGCCGCGCACCCGCCGCGCACCCGGCCGACAACAACGGTATTAATAAAACGCGGTCTCCTGTTCAGTTTTTTTTTTTCTTTTCGCATGAAAGCACACATTCCCGATCGTGAACCATGATAATCTACATATCAAATGAAACCTTACAGTCTCCTCTTTTTGACTATGCAATTCATTTCCCGGCACAACAATCACTCCCTGAGCACATGGGGCTTTTATACGAAAAGCACAAAACGAGGTTTGTTACTTTGCTTACCTTTGAAGGCTCTGCACAGGTCAAACTCTGTATTTCACCACAACCTTGGTATCAATAGGTCCGTAAGGATCCAGCGAATAAAATCCAGTAAAACAATTTAGTCCAAAACATGTGTTGGATCCAATACGACGTGTGATACAGCAGCATGCTTGTTGTTTACCCAAAACCACGAGCCTCCCCCCACCCCACCCGCACCTCTCTCCTTCTCTCTTGCGCAGCGCGCCGGAGCCGCCTGCTGCTTTGCCTCCGGTGCTACCACGAGCCTTGCCGAAGGCGAAGGCGGAGCCCAAATGTCCTTCTGCGGCTCTCGTATTCAAAATGGCTGCCTCTATATGGGGAAGATCCCCCTTTTATGTGACTATATCTAAGTCCAAAAGAATACTTTGATTTCATGATGGAAGTGAAAAGGCTTGGAAAACAATGTATTTTTGAATGGATATCTTCAATTTCAGTAATTAACGGGTAAAAATCTTACACACTGTCCCTTTAAATATGAATGAAAGGGAACAGAAAAAACATCAACTCGAAATTATATTACAACACAACAAAATATTATATATTACAAAACAAACAAACAAAATAATAATATAATAATAATAATAATAATAATAAAACATACTCTTTTTACTGAGCAGTATTACAGCTTTTCATTAATGCTATTTTCACATTTTTCTTAAAAACTTGAGTAGACTTAGAAGTTTTAATTTCCTGCTCAAGACCGTTCCATAGACTGACTCCTTGGATTGAGACACATCTTTCCTTTGGTTTAGTTCTGAATACTGGTTTAGAAAAAATATCAGTTCCTCTTAATTTATAACTAGTTTCTCTCTTTTTGAATCTATTTTGCAAGTTGTTTGGTAATATTATTTGATGAGCTTTGTACATCATTTTGAGTAAGTTATATTCTACCAATTCTTTAAATTTTAATGTTTTTAATTGTACAAATATAGGGTTTGTGTGGACTCTGTTCCATTTACCACATGGATAGCGCGGAAGCTTTATTAGACCTCGACATCTACACGAAGTACCTTTAATTTTGTTCAACAGAAACAATTTAATCTTTTTTAGCAGTTTTTATTTGTATATTTTTGTTTGCTCAATCTACAAACTTGTTCAAATGAAACCCAAATCAGCCTTTTCAGCAGGTCTCAAACTACTTTTCAGTCCTGTTTAAAAACGTGGAGTAGAATGTGAGCTGCCCGGAGAAAGTACAGATACCCGCTCTCAAATATAGTGAAGTAAAAATATGTACTAAAGTAAAGTAGAGATACCTAAAAATTCTACTTGAGCACTGTACTTTACTACTTGTGCTGCCTAACCCTAACCTTAACCTGAATGTGAAAAAAATATATTGTCAAAAAATGAAGAATCGCTCGTAAAAACAGAAGCTAAGTCTGGATCACATTTAAACCAGGGTTAGTTTGGGGCCGAGTAAGACCAGGTCAGATCCAGATGTTGGACCGGATTGAGATGAATGGACGGAGTGAATGGAACTGTGGCTGTTGTGGTTGTAAAAGTTTCAGACTGACGATGACTTCAGGTGCTTTCACAGCTGCCTGTATTAGATCAGGGCAGGGGCAGACTTCCTGGTGTTGGTCCCAACTCAAATGTGGAGAAAGTGAAATGGAGCGTGGTCCGGGGCAAAGAGAGGGCATTTGTGGCTGTGGAAATTCTACTGTGAAATGAACACTGTAAAGGTTTATGGCAAAAATTATATATCTGGTTTTCGTAGAATGGACGGCAGTATAAATTAGGATAAACACTGGCGATTCAAAAATGTAGATTACCAGATGCAATTTTAGTTTTCAATCCTGCTGAAATGTGGTAAAATTTCGCTGTAAATGTCTCTGTTGAGGTTTGCTCGCTCGTGAATGGACTGTAAAATGAAATACAAACTTTTTTAGTTAAGTTTCTGTGTTTTATCAGACCTTAAAGCAGATTTGTGAACATCAGGTATATTGTCTATAGCAATTAATTTCCCTGAGGGCCAAAACTTTTCCCCTTTGCAAAACCGGGGTCCAAATACAATGGTAAAAATCCATGGCAAAAGGAGAAATTAAATTTGTCAACTGGACAAAAGTTTATTTGGTCATCCAGTTGACAAATTTAATTTCTTCTTTTGTCATGGATTCTACCTGGACGACTGAGGGATTCTAAACACAATGGTAAAAATCGTCAAAAACCTAAAACTTTATTATTTATTACCTGTGGTGTGTTTGTTTTAAATGTGTTTTAAATATAGCACAAACAACTCTCCGTTGTTTCCTCGTTTAGCGGTGCTCCACTTCCGCGTTTTATGCGCAAAGGAAGAAAGGAGAGGCGTTTCAATGAAAAAAACACATTTTCACAGAAAACAAAATTAAACCACTGCTGTTTCAGAGGTCCAGAGGCTCGGTAAAGGACATCATTTGCGGTCCACACTCTGGCCGTGACGGTGGGTAGATATCCACACGGGGGATGGAACTGCATTTGCATTTTTGCTTCAGTGTGACGTCACATAGTTTCCTTGTTTAGAATCACCCGTTTGAGCTGTCTTTTTTTCAACCGCAGAAAAGGACCTCAAATGCTTAGTTTACACATTTCGCAACTTTTTGCCATGGGGGGGGCTAAACAGGATAGGGGAGCTCACATTAACGTTCAAAAACCTCAGAAAGTGAAAATTTCATGCCATGGGACATTTAAGATGTGTGAAGAATCCCTCAGTCATCCAGGTAGAATCCTAACCTGGGAAATCCCAGGCTGCTTTTGTTCGTTCCGATCTGAAAGACAGCCTGGCAACTATGGCAAGCGAGCTCTCCCGATTCTGGGAGCCAATCAGAGAGCGGGGAGGGGTGGCAAGACGGTGACGCGTACTACGTGACAAACGGAAGCTTGTAGTTTGAACTGACAACTGACATGATTGGCTATGGGCTACGTATACGCCAAATGATAGACATTCGTCACGCCCAATAAACGGCCGTTGGCGATCGTAAACCACACCTCCGCTACGAGATATTCAGGAGGTGGCTTCCAGACCATATATCACTTGTGATATGGTCTGGTGTAAACCAGGCAAGTAGAATCCATGGTAAAAGGAGAAATTCAATTTGTCAACTGGACAAAGTTTATTTGGTCGAAGTAGTTTGGATGGGCTGCGAAACATCTTCGACCAAATAAACTTTGTCCAGTTGACAAATTGAATTTTTTTTTTTTATGGTTGACGGGTAAAGTGGGTTTTCAGCTTCCTGACAGTCTGGTGGATGACTGGCGGCTAGCCCACACCAGTGTAATCACTAATGTATCTGAATTTACACATTTAAATTGAGGTTGGGGTCTCACAAGCCAATCCACATCCAGTCGGGGGCCTGAGTTGGCCCGCAGGCCGCCTGTTGGAGCTTTTAAAATCTTGTATATATATATTTTTTTTGCTCACCTCAAATAACTCGTAACAAGTAACTTTTACTAAGAGTAAAAAGTGAAGTTATTAAGTGGTCCTTAATAAGGTACCAGTGATTTACATAACTTGCATATCATACATCAGATTTTCAGCAAATTCATTAAAGGTGCATTATGGAACTTTTTGGTTAGGGTTTCCTCACCTGCTTGTTTCTACTGTATGTCATCGCTCTGCCAGGAATGTTCCACAGTGTGACATTAAACAGCTCTGCCTTACGTTATTCAATTACAGGTAGTTTTATACCTAGAAAAACAGACATTCTGACTGAGCGGGGTCGCCTCTCCGCAGATCTGACCTGTAACTTGGTCTAGTTTGGTCTCCATGAAGATAAAAAGGTTTAATGCCATACTGTGAAACAATCCACACAAAGCAATAACATCTCCATGGAGAAAATTATTTGACAGGGCCTCCACCACAAAAGCGCCTTTAAATCTACCTGTAATTATGAAGTGATTTTCCCATTCCTAAAGCCCCCGTCTCTCCTCCGTCAGGTCCAGAGCCAGTGCTGCTCTTTGCCAACCGTATAGACATCCGTCAGGTGCTCCCCCATCGCTCGGAGTACACTCTGCTCCTGAACAACCTGGAGAACGCCATCGCCCTGGACTTCCACCACAGCCAAGAGCTCGTCTTCTGGTCTGATGTGACTCTGGACCGGATCATGAAGGCCAACCTCAACGGGTCCAACGTGGAGGAGGTGGTGTCTACAGGACTCGAGAGCCCAGGTGAGGGAGGCTGGGAGGGTTTGATTTCAGCTTCTTTTTTTTGTGCATCTGGCAGACATCTTTCGATTCAAACCGTGGCAGTAACAGTGGCCTAGCGTATAGATTTTTTAAATCAAACTTCGATTTGTGTAACCCCAATAATTACAGTTTGCAAACAGTTTTATTCAGAACATCACCCAGAAATCAGTCATACATTCAATAAAAAGCTGGAATCCTTGGCTTAAAATAGGTTTCACTGCCATTTTCATATGTTACTGTCTTAAACACCGTCTTTCGTGTGTGGAATGCGTGAGAGGCCAACGTAAACCACGTAATCCCAGTGTGCCAGCAAGTCAGTTACGCTAGAAATGTAGGGAGTTTGGTTGACAATCTAACAGCCAATCGATAACGAGGTAGCCTCATTATCTGTTGGCTAATGTTTATCTGGCCCCACCACGTCCACAGTTGATGGATTTTCATTCTTTTTGAATGGCTGCCGCATCTCTATAACGCTATCATTGACAACCATCCATGCAACCTTTATCTCTCAGACACAATATGTACATGCAATAACGGGCATTTCTCTGTGATATTTGTTATATCTGCAGGTGGACTGGCCATAGACTGGATCCACGATAAACTGTACTGGACTGACTCTGGGACGTCCCGGATCGAAGTGGCCAACCTGGACGGGACTCACCGGAAAGTTCTGCTGTGGCAAAACATGGAGAAGCCCAGAGCCATTGCACTGCACCCAATAGAGGGGTAAGGGTTTTTATTTAAATGTGTTACAAATGAGGCACTATTTCAGAAAAACTACAACTTTATTAGCCCTTATAAAGCATGAACAATGACTTAAAGGGATCATGCGGTTTTTTTGAATGTGAATCTGTATGGCGTCCCCTTCAGCAGTGTCGTCCATTAACACTGACTTACCCCTGACAGTTAATAAATGTCCGAGTGCAATTTTCGTCGAGTTTAGTCCTGTTTTAGTCCAGTTTAGTCCAGGTTTAGTCCAGTTTTAGTTGTCAAGTTTAGTCCACTTTTAGTTCAGTTTTAGTCCAGTTTTAGTTCAGCTTACTCCAGTTTTAGTCCAGTTTAGTTCACTTTTTGTCAAGTTTAGTCCACTTTTAGTTCAGTTTTAGTCAAGTTTTAGTTCAGCTTGCTCCAGTTTTAGTCCAGTTTAGTTCACTTTTTGTCAAGTTTAGTCCACTTTTAGTTCAGTTTTAGTCCAGTTTTAGTTCAGCTTGCTCCAGTTTTAGTCCAGTTTAGTTCACTTTTTGTCCAGTTTAGTCCACTTTTAGTTCAGTTTTAGTCCAGTTTTAGTTCAGCTTGGTCCAGTTTTCGTCCAGTTTAGTCCACTGTCGTCCAGTTTAGTCCACTTTTCGTTCAGTTTTAGTTAATAAATGTGTCCAAAAAGTGATATATTTGCGTTACAAACAGTTGTCCACGAAAAAGTCAGCAGTCGGAATCGCTTGGTGCGATTTCCTGTTGATTCGTATCACTGCGCCTATTATTATTATTAGCCTGTTCACTTGTAAGTGGATGTTTACTGCACTATCCCTTTAATTCACAATGGTAAAATTAAGAATTATTTAGGTTTGGTAACTGCTTAATTAAAGGTGCGCTGTGTAACTTTTCTGGTGGAGGATCATTCTTGTCTCTATGAAGTTTAAAGTTTGACATCATCCATGCATGTTTGAGTAATTTAGAGATCTCTCCAAAGGCCTATTCGAATACAATATGAAGCTCCCACACGACAATTCTCCAAAAATGTACAAAAACACGATACAAAACCATACACTACAACTTCACAAACCTGACGTGATGCGCAGTAGTTTCATCTTTCATTAGTGGGTTGTGATTGTGTTGTGCGCTCTGGAGGGGGAGTGACTTAGCAAAGGGAGGGGAGACTCAGAGCATCAGAAACTAAACTGAAATTTATTAAAGGAATATTAACTTTTTTACAATCTGAACCTTATTTCTGTAATAAAACAAGTTGTTTTACTCACCCATAGCACTTTGGTGTCATTTGGAGCAGTTTCGTAGATGTTGTAGTTTAGCGATATCCGTTAACGTGAGTGCTCGGGGCAGGCGATTACAGTCACCAAATAACACAAATCACTTTTCAAATTACAGAAGATCAATGTCTTAGTCTACACTTTCGTTTGAGTCAAAAGTGGCCTGTAATCCGAGATTTAGCCATAGTTTCGAGTAGATCGGCGGCGCGCGCATGCGCAGCGGCCCCTCCCCTAGCCCACTCTATCACTGTCCTGCCTGGTTAGTGGGGAAACGAAATTTCGAATTCATTCTATGTACATGTACATGATTGTTTTTCGACAATAAAGCAAACTATGACTATGACTATGATGAGGAGGACAGTGCGCATGTGTGGAGTTACAGCTGATTTCACTCTCAGCTCTTGGGACCCAAACATGAAAGGCAAAGCTGTAAGACGTTTGGACCCACTTCAGTCAGGACGATTTTTTACCAGCAAAGGAAAAGAAAGAAGGCCAGCGGATTCAGTGCACGATTCTGAGAAGTAATGTGATACCGATGGCTGTTCTCTGCTGCTCCTCAAACTGTCTCCGCTTCATTCTTTCCGTAACCATTCTGTCTCCTCATCCGTATACTCCTCTTCAGTCCTCAGTCCTCCACAAGTCCTCTTCAGCCTCAAAGTCCGAATCTTCTGCCATGTGCCACTCGCAACAGAAAA
Source organism: Paratrypauchen microcephalus (assembly GCA_036785185.1). Lineage (NCBI taxonomy): Eukaryota > Metazoa > Chordata > Actinopteri > Gobiiformes > Gobiidae > Paratrypauchen > Paratrypauchen microcephalus. The sequence continues at coordinate 474,032 of JAVJIX010000179.1, forward strand.
GTTATTAGCGTCTTCTTATCTGCAAATCAGCTGTGACTCCGCACATGCACACTGTCCTCCTCATCTACCCGAAACTATGGATAAATCTCGGATTAGAGGCCACTTTTGACTCAAACGAAAGTGTAGACTAAGACATTGAGCTTCTGTAATTTGAAAAGTGATAAACTTTGTGTTATTTGGTGACTGCAATCGCCTGCACCAAGCACTCACGTTAACGGATATCACTACACCACAACATCTACGAAACTGCTCCAAATGACACCAAAGTGCTACGGGTGAGTAAAACAACTTGTTTTATTACAGAAATAAGGTTCAGAATGTAAAAAACGTTAATATTCCTTTAAACATGTTAATACATAGTTTTTGGCGAATATAGCATTTTGAAAACTATAATTAAAAATAAAAACTGTAATGGCTCCTCTTTAAGGACTTGTTAATGCTGAATCGTTCTTAATAAATAAACCATTTGTCAATTCAAATCTTTGAGTTTACGAGTCTTGGTTCATGCTTTATTGAGGCTGTTAAAAGTAGTTTTTGCAGAGTGTAGTACAAAAAAAGTACATTAAATCTGCATCATCTCTTCTAGTATGCAGTTGTTGTGTTATTTTTCTGTAAAATATTCAAAATTCGCTGTCCTACTTTAGGTTGAGTCTAAACAGGATGTAAACTGACAGCCACAAGCGTTCATCTGGTGGAATAAGATTGAAGAAAAAATATATATATCAGTTTTGAGCCGTGAGTTTTAGGCCTGAGCCCCAGAGAAAAGCTCGACTTATGTAGTTTATGAGGGCGGTCACTGAGAGGAGAAAAATACAGTGAAAGCTTCATTAAGGGCAGCCAAAACGGTGTCAGACGCTCTGAGATCACATTAAATACAACATAAAGCTAAAAATAGGAAGAAATCTGTGAATTTAAAATGCGAGTTACAAGTGAACAGACTCGAACTCATTTAAAACGCAGCTTGTATTTTAATGCTCCTGTTGTCATCATCTTCTATGGCTTGACACTTCACGGACTTAAAGATGCACTGCGTAACTTTTCCTTCTTGTTTCCATGGAGATAAAGTGTTCCACAGTGGGCCGTTAAACCGTTCTTCTCTTAGGCACGCATTCTGAGTGGGATCTCGCTCGCCTCTGCACAGATCTGAGATGTAACTTGTCCTGGTGGCATTGTGTGGAGATGGATACTGATATGTAATGCCTTAGTTTGGAACATTTCAGGCAAAAGCTACAAAACATCTCGATTGTGAGGAGCACCAGAAAAGATACATGGTGTGTCCTTAACTTCACTGTTGCTAAAGGAAGGGCATCTGAACTTAAAAAGACAGTTAAATACAGTTTTAGTTCAGCTTAGTCCAGTTTTCGTCCAGTTTAGTCCAATTTTTGTCCAGTTTAGTCCACTTTTAGTTCAGTTTTAGTCCAGTTTTAGTTCAGTTTAGTCCAGTTTTAGTTCAGTTTAGTCAAGTTTAGTCTAGTTTTAGTCCCGTTTAGTCCAAGTTTAGTCGTTTAGTCCAGTTTTAGTTCAGTTTAGTCCAGTTTTAGTTAAGTTTAGTCCAGGTTTAGTCGTTAAGTCCCGTTTTAGTCCAGTTTCGTTAAGTTTAGTCTAGTTTTAGTCCAGTTTAGTTCAGTTTTAGTCCAGTTTAGTTCAGTTTTGTCCAGTTTTAGTCCAGTTTAGGACTAAAACATGCTCAAGGGAAATCTGAGAATATTTTCATGTACTTGGCAACCATTTCAAGATTTCTATGTCACAAATGTGTAAAACTGAGCTGAGCTGTCCTCTTTTTTGTTTAGTTTTGTTTTATTTTAGACTCTCTATATATGCTTGATTTATGGGGGAAAAAACCCCAAAGAGAATTTTTAAAAAAGAAATAAAAGAAGCAGCTAAAAGATAATTTTTATTCATTTATTTATTTCGAACAGTAATGGCATAATGGTTTGTGTCCCTCTCCTCTCTTCAGTAAAATCTACTGGACGGACTGGGGGAACACTCCTCGTATCGAGTATTCAAACATGGACGGCTCAAACCGCCGAGTGATCGCAGATACCCACCTGTTCTGGCCAAACGGACTCACCATCGACTACGCCAGCCACCGCATCTACTGGGTCGACGCCAAGCACCACGTCATCGAGAGGTCCGACCTGGACGGGCGCAACCGCAAGGCCGTCATCAGCCAAGGTACTGGGAGGAGAAGGAAATGGAACATACAAGTATAGGGAATGTATAAGTGTAGGAATATACAGGAAGGGAGGAGATATCGTGGCATGAGATCTTGTGAGATTAAATTGCCATCAGCACTTTTGGAAAATGATCTTGTGAGATTTTTTCCCCCCATGTGGTTATATTTGGGTTGGACAGAAAAAGGGTGAGTTACACTTCAACACTTTGGTCACGTGAGCGGCTGCTGCGAGACAGTTTCAGAACGTGCTTCGGAGCTCCGTCTCATTTGCCCGTCACTAGTTATTGTGAGACTTGAACTCCTCCACTTGAGGCTCCAAGTGAGGGGAGGATGGAGCGTGAGATTGACAGGCGGATCGGTGCAGCGTCGGCAGTGATGCGGTCGTTGTACCGGACCGTTGTGGTGAAGAGGGAGCTGAGCCAAAAGGCAAAGCTCTCGATTTACCGGTCAATCTACGTTCCTACCCTCACCTATGGTCATGAGCTCTGGGTAATGCCGAAAGGACGAGATCGCAGATACAAGTGGCCGAAATGAGTTTCCTTAGAGATAGGGTGAGGTGCTCAGTCACACGGGAGGAGCTCGGTGTAGAGCCGCTGCTCCTCCACGTTGAGAGGAGCAGCTGAGGTGGCTCAGGCATCTGTTCCGGATGCCTCCTGGTCGCCTCCCTCGGGAGGTGTTCTGGGCATGTCCCACCGGAAGGAGGCCCCGGGGAAGACCCAGGACACGCTGGAGGGACTATGTCTCCTGGTTGGCCTGGCAACGCCTTGGGGTCCCCCCCGGAGGAGCTGGAGGAAGTGTCCAGGGTGAAGGAAGTCTGGGAGTCCCTGCTTAAACTTTTGCCCCCGCTACCCGGCCCCGGATAAGCGGAAGAAAATGGATGGATGGATAGTTATTGTGACTGCACTGCTCCGTACATTTCAGGCGACCCCATTTGAATTCTAGGCCCCCACGTGGGGTCGCCTACTGAAGGTTGAAAAACGCTGTCCTAATGGGAAAACGTAGGAAAACTGATAACAGGAAGTAATCTGCTAAACCATTAGAGTTATAAGTGACATTTTACAAACTCATTCACCTGGGTGTCAAATGTGCGCTCTGCCTTTTAACAGAGATGGGCGCCTCCGTTCGCCTTTTCCTTTTAGCGTTAGCTTTCATTATCTTTCCTGACATTGGTTTAGCCTGGCTCTTTAGGCGCTCACTTGATCCCTTTGTCCCCAGTGTTGTCAGAGCAAACAGAGGCTGTGAGAGGGACAGGCCAATTACAGGCTGATCTCCTCGGCACACATCATTACAGACGCAGGCCCGACACTGCAGCTCACGCTCTCAAAGTCACCGCACGTCACAGCCCAAGGTTTACGTGGGAATTTATGGATAACAGGTTTTCTCAAAGTCAAGATTACAGAGGGCCCTTTTAAAGCGCCAACCTTAAAGACGGGGTATTATCCTAAATCAGCTATTTGGAGCCATGTTAGAATGTCGTTCCCTCATCAGAAACATGCCCGGAGGGGTATTCATGTCATCCACGCATGTTTGAGTAATCTAGCGATCTCTCCCGGGCTCTATTCGAAGCCTCCTGGCAGTTCGCAGTACGACTCTGTCCAAAGCTCCACCCACAAGGCTCCTACATGACAGTTTTCCGTAAATACAGCACGATACAAAACGATAACCTACAACTTCACAAACCTGATCCGATGTGAGGTACTTTCAGTAGCGGGATGTTTTGTTTTGATGGCGCTCTGAAGGGGGAGTGACAGAGCAAAACTGAAACTGAAACTTTTTCTGTGATACAACAGTCTTAGTCAAGCATACAGAACATCAACATAACAATAAACACAAATACAATAACCATATTCAGCAAAAAATTACAGCCAAAGATTAAACCATAGTGACAAAAAATAAAGCAAAAATATGTGACAGATCGCAGCAAAACCAGTCACAAGTCGTTCCTGAGGCATTCTGAGTTATTGAGATTTTGAAAGTGTCGTTTCTAAGCTTTCCAACGATGCCTTACACATGGAAATCTGAGCACATTTGAAGAATTTGTGGCCATTTGAAAGCAGCACATCTGAAAACACAAAACTGAGAAAAGTCCTCTTGAAGGTTTGTCTCTTTGTGGATACCTTTTTGTCCTGTTTTTATTTTGTTATATTAATCCATAAAAAGACAAAACAGACAAAACACACAGACAGGAGATGTGTAACAGTTAGGACACACAGAAATAGACAGAACATAACAGAACAAGACAAAAACTGAAACTGAAACTTATTGTTTTGTTGTTTTTGTCGACTATAGCAATTTCTAAACAATAAGAGGCACATGGTGATCTAAATATGCTTGTGTAGCAGAAGTGTAATTCTCCCGCTTTAATGTGGAGACGTCACTCACTGCGTGCACATGGACGAGTGTAATCCGACTGCAAATGGATTGGGATCGTATCGAATTCATGTGCACAGGCTAAGGATCATACAGGGATTGGTTTCCCGAATCCGATTGGAACCCCTGTCTTAGGCTGATAGTAATCCGCTTGGTGCCGCCTTGTGCACGATATTGGATCGGATTGGCGTACTGCTGAAATTTTCACCAGGGATTTCATCCGGAAGTGGCAGGAGGCGCCGACGCCGTCATAAGTAGCGATTGTTGCCGGAAAAGTCAGACGAAATCATGGCTGCAAAGAAAGAATGCACAACACTTACACCAATGTTGCTCCGTCAAACTCCTCGAGCGCCATCTTTGTATACCGCCACATAGTTTGTTGTGTTTTTATTGAGTAGCCATCACCTGGAAGTAGTTGGACTACAGCGCCACATAGTGTAGCGGAGCCGGCCAGGTCGCTGACCATTATCCAATTACAGTGGTCCCTCGCTATATCGCGGTTCACTTTTCACGACCTCGCTGTTTCACAGATTTTTTTTTTACACAAAAAGAGCCGCTTCCTGATCGAGTGACTCATGTCTCCCCACCCCTTGTGTATCCAGCCGGACTCCCGGACTTATATAGATGTTCGATCGCAGTGTGACTCTGAGGTGTTATGTTTACAAGTTTTCTCCTCAACAAAACCCACAATGTCGACGAAACGTTCTCAAATATAACCGAAGGTGGCATGTCTGTTTGTAAAAATCTTCTCACCCAAAAGAAAAAAAGAGCGCACTCGGAAAAGGCGCCTGCTCCAAGGCAGAGCGGCACCAGGACAAAGAGGCACGGTCAGAGAAACTGTGAAATACACGCGTCACTATTAATAGTTTTTTTTTGTTGAAAATCTACGAAAAATGGGAGAAAACGTTCCAGTCTGAGAAAAGCGTATAATGTGTGTGGTGAGGCGTTTACAGCCTTAAAACATGTAGAATAATTGTAAAATATAAAGTTGTCCTACTTCGCGGATTTCGCTTATTGCGGGTCATTTTTAGAACGTGACCCCCGTTCTAAACGTGACACGGGTTTGATCTGCACTGGGATCTAAGGACAGACCACCCGCCGAGTAACGGGATCAGATTTGGAGAAATCCAATCCGAACCTACCATGTGCACGCAGTGATTGTTTTCAAAGGATTATCCAGTAGGTCGTGTTTTTCCCATAAATAAATTGTGCTCTCAAAGTAGAGGTGGGTGTTATATGTCTACAAATAACTTGGAAACACCCGTTTTGAATTAAAATCATGTGGAACATTTTTGTCTTAACCATTCAGCCTTATTTACTAACAAAATCCTTTATTTTTTAACTACAGCAGAAGTTTTACATAGCTATAACATTGACATTTTATTTCTTATAAGCCCCAAAATATTCTTTTTTTTTTTTTTTTTTTTTACAGCTGCAGCTTTTTATAACTTCTCTCTTTATCAGTTTCAGATTGAAGCCTGTGATTCATACAACGTAAATCATCCTATTGACACTGAAGTTTGGGCGTCTCCAAACTTTCCCTTTTAAAACACACTATTTTCCTCGTAAATATAAATGGTAGATAGAAACCGTACTGTGAAACTACAGTATGAAGGCAAGAGAAGTTACATTTCTGTCAATATCACTCAATATTGTTTCAAAATAATGTACATTTAAGGTTAGAATAGAAGTTTTGTGTAGCTGAATTTGCAAACTGGCACGATTTTAAAACTTGGGGCGGTTTCCATTTCTCAGAAGACCCAAATTATTCTTTCTTTTTACAATATCAGCTCTTTGTAAGCTAAATCAAAGCCTGAAATTCAAATTAAATCAGCGGTGGGCACAAAGTTTGGGCGTATCTGAACTTTCCCTGTTAACACCTGGTATGTTCCTCATTAAACCGCAAGTCCGACCTGGAAAACGTGTTTGAAAAGTGTTCAAAGCTCCAAACAAAAGGCAGTTTCTCGTAAAAATCTGTAACTACATCAGAAGTGCGTTGTGTTTATGGCCCATTATGACCTTGGTGTTTGTCCAGATCTGTCCTTTTAAAGCTGATATTTTGGCTTTGGCACGTCGGCTCCTCGGTAATGAAAAGGACTGTTGTTTTTGAACCTCCATTAGTGTTTAATACCTGCATTTACCACAGCAGAAGGCGGCTTAGGCTTTTCCATCAGCACACAGTGAATGTACAGGTCTTATGTAATAAACGGGTTGGACTGCAAGGTGGGAAGACAGGCTAATGTACTTAAAGTTATAAACTGTAGGGCTGTCAGTTTAACACGTTAATTAGATTAATTAATTACACTGCAAATTAACGCGTTATAAAAATTAACGTAATTAATTATGAGCGGCAATTCAATATGCGCATTTTAAATTCAGCGTGCGGCGAGCGAATCGCTGCCAGGGCCTTTGAGCGGTGAGTTTATTTATAAAAACAACGAAGGCGGGACGATCAACAAGAACGCCGTGATTTCGAGCTTTTGTTAAAAAGAATTTTCCGATCACCGAAGCTGCTCCAGCCTGACGTTACCGGTGATAGAGCGAGCGTGAGCGCACTTCAACAAACCACCAAACCACACTCGCAGAATTTGGTTAACGATTGAGCAAAACGAACACATGAAAACTGACAAACTCAATCACAAAGTGGGTTTATTCGCTCGCTCACAATCTCTCTATCTCTCTCTATCTTTCTGTCCCTCTCTCTCCCTCTCTCTCCATCTCTCTCTATCTCTCTCTATCTTTCTCTCTCCCTCTCTCTCTCAATCTCTCTCTCAATCTCTCAATCTCTCTCTGTTTCTCTGGTTCTCTCTCTCACTCTTTCTCTCACTCTCTCTCTTACTGTCTCTCTCTCAATCTCTCTCAATCTCTGTCACTCTCTCCCACTCTCTCTCTCAATCTCTCTCTCAATCTCTCAATCTCTCTGTTTCTCTGGTTCTCTCTCTCACTCTTTCTCTCACTCTCTCTCTTACTGTCTCTCTCTCAATCTCTCTCAATCTCTGTCACTCTCTCTCACTCTCTCTCTTACTCTCACTCTCTCTCTCAATCTCTCTCTCGATCTCTCTCTCTCTCTATCTCTCTCAATCTCTCTCTCTCTCTGTTTCTGTCAATCTCTCTCTCACTCTCTCTCTTTCTCAATCTCTCTCTCTCTCAATCTCTCTTTGTTTCTCTGGTTCTCTCTCTCACTCTTTCTCACTCTTTTACTGTCTCTCTCTCAATCTCTCTGTCACTCTCACTTTCTCTCTTTCTCTCTCTCTCTCAAACTCTCTCTGATTCTCTCTCTCACTCTTTCTCTCACTCTCTCTCTCTCACTCTTTCTCTTACTGTCTCTCTCTCTCAATCTCTCTGTCTCTCACACTATCTCTCTCTCTCTCTCTCAATCTCCCTTTCCCTTCTTGTATTTTGAGTGATTCGTGCATGTTCGAGTCTCTTTAATCACTTATTTTGCCGATCAGCCGTTTTCACCGTCACCAGCACACGCCCTCCGCTCTGGATTTACTTTGTTCTTCAATTTTATTTTCGTAGAATTTGGTGGCGTCGAGTAGTCGTTTTGGTACCAATGAAAACAAACTCTGCAGCTTGTTCCCATTGAGCACCACGGTTTTCTAACTCCGAAATCAGCAGAGTTGTTTCTTTTGTTAATTCGATGATGAATTTTAGATGAAATTGTGATTTAAAATGATAACATCATAGATTGTCCTAGATTGTAACCAGACAGAAAACACAAGGGCGATATGATTTCTTCAACAGTGGTGTGTGTCTTTAGATTGTAGATTTTGATGTTGATGGGAGCAAAAAAAAAGAAGGTAATCATCAATACTAAAACCAGTTTCACAATACTAACGTCAGTATCAATACCTGAGTATATAATCTCTTCTTAATTTCAAAATAGAATGTGAAATGTTAGTATTGTAGAAACTCTAACGGGGCTCTAAAGGGCTCTGCTTTACTCAGGTGCTTCACTGAAACCACAGTGGAGATTCAAAAACCTGCAAATATTAGCACATTAAAACAATTAATCCAATTAATTACAGGATTTGTAATTAATTAATCCAATTAATCCCATTTTAATCTCATGTCTGCTAAAGGTCCCCAAATAAAGAATTTGAATTCTAGGATATTATAAAATTGTAGTGATTGACGAATCAGTTGAATAAACTAAGAAGAGAAGATTTGAAATCCACATTTTTATTGGTGAAGTGAGTTTCATAAATGAAGTTTTTCTGTGGTCGCTTTGCTCATTTGTTTCCCAAATTCTGTGAGCGTGGTTTGTTGGTTTGGTGGTTTGTTGGTTTGGTGGTTTGTTGGTTTGGTGGTTTGTTGGTTTAGTGGTTTGTTGGTTTGGTGGATTGGTGGTTTGGTGGTTTGTTGGTTTGGTGGTTTAGTGGTTTGGTGGTTTGTTGGTTTGGTGGTTTGGTGGATTGGTGGTTTGGTGGTTTATTGGTTTGGTGGTTTGTTGGTTTGTTGGTTTGGTGGTTTGTTGGTTTAGTGGTTTGTTGGTTTGGTGGATTGGTGGTTTGGTGGTTTGGTGGTTTAGTGGTTTGGTGGTTTGTTGGTTTGGTGGTTTGTTGGTTTGGTGGTTTAGTGGTTTGGTGGTTTGTTGGTTTAGTGGTTTGTTGGTTTGGTGGATTGGTGGTTTGGTGGTTTAGTGGTTTGGTGGTTTGTTGGTTTGTTGGTTTGGTGGTTTGTTGGTTTAGTGGTTTGTTGGTTTGGTGGATTGGTGGTTTGGTGGTTTAGTGGTTTGGTGGTTTGTTGGTTTGGTGGTTTAGTGGTTTGGTGGTTTGTTGGTTTAGTGGTTTGGTGGTTTGTTGGTTTGATGGTTTGGTGGTTTGGTGGTTTGTTGGTTTAGTGGTTTGTTGGTTTGGTGGTTTGGTGGTTTAGTGGTTTGGTGGTTTGTTGGTTTGGTGGTTTGTTGGTTTGGTGGTTTATTGGTTTGGTGGTTTATTGGATTAGTGGTTTGTTGGTTTGTTGGTTTGGTGGTTTGGTGGTTTGGTGGATTGGTGGTTTAGTGGTTTAGTGGTTTGGTGATTTGTTGGTTTGGTGATTTGTTGGTTTGTTGGTTTGGTGGATTGGTGGTTTGGTGGATTGGTGGTTTGGTGGTTTGGTGGTTTGGTGGTTTAGTGGTTTGGTGGTTTGTTGGTTTGGTGGTTTGTTGGTTTGGTGGTTTAGTGGTTTGGTGGTTTGTTGGTTTAGTGGTTTGTTGGTTTGATGGTTTGGTGGTTTGTTGGTTTGGTGGTTTGTTGGTTTAGTGGTTTGTTGGTTTGGTGGTTTGGTGGTTTAGTGGTTTGGTGGTTTATTGGTTTGGTGGTTTGTTGGTTTGGTGGTTTATTGGTTTGGTGGTTTGTTGGTTTGGTGGTTTATTGGTTTGGTGGGTTGTTGGTTTAGTGGTTTGTTGGTTTGGTGGATTGGTGGTTTGGTGGTTTAGTGGTTTGGTGGTTTGTTGGTTTGGTGGTTTGTTGGTTTGGTGGTTTATTGGTTTGGTGGTTTGTTGCGTTGTTGGTTTGTTGGTTTGGTGGTTTATTGCTTTGGTGGTTTAGTGGTTTGGTGGTTTATTGGTTTGGTGGTTTGGTGGTTTATTGGATTAGTGGTTTGGTGGTTTGGTGGTTTGGTGAAGTGCGCGGTAACGATAGAACTTGTCCGGAAGTGTTTATCGTTCAAATGATCCGTCAGGCTGGAGCAGCTTCAGCGATCGGAAAATTCTTTTTGACAAAAGCTCCAAATCACCACGTTCTTGTTGATCGTTCCGTCTTCATTCTTTTATAAATAAACTTGCCGTTCTTCGGCCCTGGCAGTGATTCGCTCCTCGCACCCTGAGTCGAGTCCATGTCAGTTTCCTCCAGGATTTATTTGTTTGAGTGACACAGGTGGAAGTGACGCCACTGTCGAGTTGCCTACAGGTCCTTCAATGGGACAAATTTAAAATGTGCATTGAATTGCCTCTCATAATTCATTGCGTTAATTTGTATAATGCATTAATTTGCAGTGTAATTAATTAATCCAATTAACACGTTAAACTGACAGCCCTAATTAGCACTTCTTATGGTCTTTTCACAATATTTCAAATGAGTTCAAGAACAGAAACGTGTAGTGTAATCTCCCAAATGAAGGAGATGAATGTCGTCTGAACATCATTTTCAGAAACAAAATCCACTATTTTAAACTCTTTCTTGTCCTCTCCTCTGCCCTCAGGCCTCCCTCACCCGTTCGCCATCACCGTGTTCGAGGACAGCCTGTACTGGACCGACTGGCACACCAAGAGCATCAACAGCGCCAACAAATTCACCGGCAAGAACCAAGAAGTGATCCGCAACAAGCTGCACTTCCCCATGGACATCCACACACTGCACCCGCAGAGGCAGCCCGCAGGTCAGAGCACACGTTAGCTTTAATCTTGGATGGATTTTAAAGGCGTTCTGTCTGATTTGTACGGTTTTAAAAACGCGGCAAACAAAACTAGTTCATTTTAGACGATCTGCAGTGGTCCAAAGTCAATCCACTCTTACCTTATGCACTCAGAGCGTCCTAATTATTCACAGAAATGAGTTTATTTAAGTTTATTTAAGTAGTTTTCACAACTCTCACAGACCAAAGCAGTAAAGCTAACAACACACTTCCTGATTATGAGACAATACAGTGTTCTCTAATTAGACTTATTTGACCTCAAGAGCTGCTTATACAATACATCTGTACTGAGGCAAAAACTGGGTCCATTGGGTTGGAAAAATAATATACGAAATAACAAATATTTTTAAATATACAAATTTGGACATATCGATCATGTTTTAACGAAAAACAGATATTCATTTGAGCAGGTTTTGATACTAAAAAGTCACATTTACAGGACAAAAATGAACTTTTCCTGAAGTTTTAGAACGATCTTGAGCTCAGAATAAGTATAAGAGCACATAGACTAGAATACGCTCATGGACCTGGTTTAGACTTGGTTTAGACCTGGTTTAGACCTGGTTTAAACCTGGTTTAGACCTGGTTTAGACTTGGCTTAGACCTGGTTTAGAACTGGTTTAAGACATGGTTTAAACTTAGTTTAGACCTAATTTAAGACCTGGTTTAGACTTGGTTTAGACCTGGTTTAGACTTGGTTTAGACTTGGTTTAGACCTGGTTTAGACCTGGTTTAGACCTGGTGTAGCCCTGGTTTAGACCTGGTTTAGTCCTGGTTTAGTCCTGGTTTAGTCCTGGTTTAGACCTGGTTTAGACCTGGTTTAGACCTGGTTTAAGACCTGGTTTAAACTTAGTTTAGACCTCGTTTAAGACCTGGTTTAGACTTGGTTTAGACCTGGTTTAAACTTGGTTTAGACCTGGTTTGGACTTGGTTTAGACCTGGTTCAGACTTGGTTTAGGCCTGGTTTAGACTTGGTTTAGACCTGGTTTAGACCTGGTTTAGACTTGGTTTAGACTTGGTTTAGACCTGGTTTAGACCTGGTTTAGACCTGGTTTAGACTTGGTTTAGACCTGGTTTAGACCTGGTTTAAACTTAGTTTAGACCTCGTTTAAGACCTGGTTTAGACTTGGTTTAGACCTGGTTTAGACTTGGTTTAGACCTGGTTTGGACTTGGTTTAGACCTGGTTTAGACCTGGTTCAGACTTGGTTTAGACCTGGTTCAGACTTGGTTTAGGCCTGGTTTAGACCTGGTTTAGACTTGGCTTAGACTTGGTTTAGACCTGGTTTAGACCTGGTTTAGACTTGGTTTAGACCTGGTTTAGACCTGGTTTAAACTTAGTTTAGACCTTGTTTAAGACCTGGTTTAGACTTGGTTTAGACCTGGTTTAGACTTGGTTTAGACCTGGTTTGGACTTGGTTTAGACCTGGTTTAGACCTGGTTCAGACTTGGTTTAGGCCTGGTTTAGACTTGGTTTAGACCTGGTTTAGACCTGGTTTAGACCTGGTTTAGACTTGGTTTAGACCTGGTTTAGACCTGGTTTAGACTTGGTTTAGACCTGGTTTAGACCAGGTTTAGACCTGGACCACTGAGGGATCACACAGATATAAAATCACATGGGAATATAATAATAATAAGAAGAAAATACTACGATTTAATGTAGAAAATCACATTCTATTGTCTAAAGAAGCGTGTCTTTTATTATCCTTGTGGTATCAGAATCAGTATTGAGTATCAAGTCTACTCCTCAGTATCAAAATAAAGTTTGAAATTTCAGTTTCGTGACAGCCCTAGTCCCTTGTGCTTTAAAACACATCCTCTGCTCTACACATTAGGTATTTTTACACAGTTTCCTGGTACTGTATTGACCCGCTCTGTCGGACTTTCTGTGGCCGGTCCATAGTTTGTTTCACTTTCACTGCAGCATGAAAACCCAAACTTTATCTTGGACCGAACTCAAGCACAACAGCCCTGAGTGTTTTTACACGCTGCGAACACAAACGCTCTCAGCCTCTCCACAGGCTCCACAACACAAGTCATTCTTATGCAAACACAAGTTGTCACGATACTAAAATGTCAAACTGTGTTAAAAAATACGGAATAGACTCTTTACTGATTCTGACACCACCATGGCTCTTTTTCCTGTCATAACATGAGAGAAATAGGAGTAAATGGATCAATTACTGTCATAGGATGTATTGATTTGATGTTACCCAAAGGCAGTTAAAAGATTGAGGAAAAAATATTGATTTAGACACTGATTATGGAACAAATTAGTGGGCCAATCTAATCTTAGACTTAGGCAGACTTTATTGATCCACAAGGGAAATTATTTGGACACAGTAGCTCACACATCACAATATAATATAATAACACAGAGTAACAAAAATAAATGGAATAGCAAAAAAGATGTCAAGAGTCAGGTACCAAATGAGACATTATTATAAAAATAAGTACATGTACAAGTCAAAATAAAATAGGAAAAAAAGTGAAATAAAAATAATAAATGTATATGTAGAAGTCAAA